>JACEFZ010027650.1:30000-216299 GCA_014155875.1 Cepaea nemoralis | reverse complement strand
CTTAATGTTCATCCGGCCAAAAGCAGAGTGAAGAGAAAGACACTAGTAGTGGAAAAACCAGCCAGGCTAGACGATATCAGATGGGGAATGGGGGATGCGAGGGGGTGCGGGAGCTGAAGAGGTCGATCAGACGTAGATCTAATTCATATATGTATATGTAGTTTGGGTAGAGATATAAATTAATATAGGAGTCGCAGAGAATTTAAATTAGGAGCGTACATTTGAAATCCGATCGTGCCGCACCGTGCGTATTGCGTACAGTGAACATGATCATGGCATAGTCATGTGATAGTACTGACCAATGAATAAAGTGAGCACGTGCTTATCGTCCATGATGCATATGTTCTGTTTCTGACTGTTGAGATATGGCGGGTTGATCCAAATACGCCCAAAGAAGCGCAAAGAGCGGTGATTCAGTTTCTTTCATTGAAGGATGTCGATCAGTGGACATTCATCAAAGAATGCAGGCAGCGTACGGTAACAAATATGTGTCGAAGACAACAGTTTCAGACTGGGCACGAATATTTCGGAAAGGGCATCAGTTCACGACAGATCTTCGACGGCCGGGCTCACGCGCACATATGGTTGCAACAGAAACATCGCCAACTGATGCAGCAGTACAGATGATAAACTGTGTCGAGCATACATTCGCTAGCGTAAGAATGTGATGTGTCACAGTGTGGGACAAATTCAAAAGATCGTTCGTATTTACGAAACTGAAATACGGAAGGTGTGTTCACAGTGGGTACCACGGATGTTGACCGACCACCAAAAAGAGGACGCATGGGATGGTGTTGTGGTTGAACCACTTGCTGCGTTACAGAGTGTGAGGGTGATGTATTTCTCGTCGCATAGTGCATGCGATGAATCATGGTGTCACCACTTTGAACAGCGCAGCACAGAGAGAGCGAGAGAGAGATGAGAGAGTAGATGAGAGAGAGAGAGAGAGAGAGAGGGCAGATGAGAGAGAGAGAGAGAGAGAGAGCGACCGGAGAGAGAGAGAGAGAGCAATGGAGCATCGTGGATCACCAAAGGCCCAACAAAATTCCAGTTACAGGTTTCCGCTGGAAGTGTTATGCTGACCATGAAAGGGCTATTGTTGGCCGACTTTGAAGAACTTGGTGTCACCATCAACTCTACCCACTAAACTTGGAAACACTAGACAAACTGCACAAAGCATCAAGAATAAATGACCCGGTATTACTGCTTCGCGGGTGGATTGTGTTGCACGTTAATTCTCGTCGGCATGTTACAAAGATTGTGCAGGAAGCCTTAACTTGGAAGAAGTGGGAAATTTTGCAACATCCAGCCTATAGTCCTGATTAGTCACTATGTGATTTTCATTTGTTCGGAACTATTAAAAAAACTCTCAAGGGGCAACGATTTCACACGGATGCAGACGTAATGAACGCGGTAAATACTTGGTTCAGTGAGCAACCACAATCCTGTTTTGCGGACGGCATTCGCCGCCTACCTAAGCAATAGGATGCTTGACTGAATGCCTGCGGTGGCTTCTTCTGACCAATCCGTGGTTCATAATTCATTCAAAATGATTGTTTTGTTTAATTCTACCACACCTGTTAATGTTTCTTTCATGCTTTTGTAATAAAGCCGTTGGAACGGGTTTCAAATGAACGACTCTTATAATTTATACATAACAGCAACAGAGGCAGGACATTTTGCATATCCTAAACATTTTGTAAAAGAAATGTGTGTGTGTGTGTGTGTGTGTGTGTGTGTGTGTGTGTGTGTGTGTGGCTCGCTTTGAACTCAAGCGTAGTCTGTACGCATGCCACCACTTCTTGTAGTTGCCACTACTGGGGAGTGCACTGGGATAATTTTTGTATGTTTATTAGTTAGAGTTAGTTGCATATCCTTCACATGACGTCGCAATCAACCCCAGTGTGTGAATTAGCTTTTATTATTACTAGTTTCCCTTGTCATCAGGCGAACCCATTTCGACTTCTGAGGTACTTGTAATTTACGTCCCGAAGTCAAGGACGAGAAGTCAACATTTTAATCCCAGCAGACCGTTACAGACATTGAACCGCTGTTATCCATTCGACAATGTTGTTCTCGTCGCCACTGCTTCAGTGTGCTGTTCTCATCGCCACTATGTCAGTGTGTAGTCCACTTGCTAAAAAAACTTGTTAAATGATATCAACAAGAAGGTGGAAGACCGGGAAAGCAAGCTACGAAAAGTGGAAAAAGAGCATAAAGAAATATGGAAGGTGTTCACTTCTGATGAGAGAAAGAAACAACCGATGTGGACGAACACATAGCTAAGGGAATTGGGCAGCAAAATAGAAACACTCCGGATAGAAATGAAATCGAAGTTTAATACTGAGATAGCTCACCAACGTAGAATACTCCAGGAGAGCGCAGTGCCATACTGGCAGAGATAACAATTACCTACAGTAGAGGAAGAAACCAGCGACCACGACAACGAAACCAGCACAGGCTCTGAAAACTAAGGAATGAAGGACAACCACAGACATGGACATTCAGCAGTAACAGCAGAACTAAAATGGATACTAGAAACATGAAAATAATACAGTGGAACTGCAGAGGCATCAAGTCTCACCTACCAGACATCATGAAACAACTGGGGAGCAAGAACTGCATATATGCCCTGCAGGAAACCCATCTGAAACCAGAACAAAAGTATACATGCCCTGGGTTCATGGTAATTAGAAAGGACAGAACAGAAGCGAGAGGGGGTGGGGTTGCCCTGTTGTTTCACTAACAGTTCCAGATTGTGACACATGAAACATTCCGCACCAAGAATTTGGAGTGTGTCAGTGCAACTATCAAGGGAACCCTAAAAACCTAACAATAATTAATGTATACTGTCCTAGAGGATATTGAGGACGAAGACGCCCAACTACTCCAAGCCAGACTTACATCAAAAACCCTAATAGTGGGAGACTTCAACTGTCACCACATCACAAGGGGAGCTATACAGAACGACAGGGCTGGTACAAAACTCACTGAGTTCATCGAGAACAACCAGCTGGCAGTGCTCAACGATGGGACGATAACCAGAATAGATCCCAGACCAAACTGCCAAGACACAGCTGACAATAGCCGCTGTAGGTCTAGCAAGCAGCCTGTGGGAAGTGACAGAGAACACGAACACAGACCATCTACCAACAGTAATTAACGCAAAAACAAAGCCCAAGATAAGCGCCAACAACAACAGGCCAATCTTTAACTTCAATAAAGCACAGTGGAGCAGTTTAGAGAAGAGATGACCAATACAGACCTGGAGCAGCAGAAGCGGGAAGACATCGACAAATACAGGGAGAGGCTGACTAAAAACATACTGCGGATAGCAATCAAACACATCCCTAACCAAAATATGCCAGAAAACCTAAGACCGGCTAAGAAAGGGCCTCAGGATCCCATAAACAGTGGCACAAAAACCCAGTGGCCTGGTGGAATGAGAAGTGCACAACGACACAAAATAGTAGGAAAAGAGCCTTACAGAAGTACAGAAAGGCAAGGACAGAAGAGAATTTCGGAGAATACAATAAATGCAGAAACGAAGCAAACAGAACAGTAAAACATGCAAAAGAATAGGAGTGGAAAAAGTTATATCAGACACTCAGCCCAGACACACCGATCACAAAGGTTTGGAAGCAAATAAAAGCTATTCAAGGAAATAAAAAGACCAGCAAAATCCCAACCATCAAAATCCCAACATTAGCAGTGACAGACCAAGATAAAGCTAGGGTGTTCGGAGAATATTTCCAAGAAGTCTGCTCTAACAAAAGACTAGGAAACACAGAAAGACAAATAAGGGAGGAGCTGATGCAAGCGTTAAAAAACACAACCTACGAGAACATCGAAGAACGCTATATGGATGCAGACATCACAACAGATGAGGTGGTGTCAGCACTACACAGAAAATCCGATACCGCAGCTGGAGCGGACATACTAATTACACCATCCTCAGAAAGCTCCCAATAAACCATAAACACAATCACCAAGCTGCTATCAATGAAGTATACAATGAGCAGTTCAGCTGAAAAACATCTGATGGCTGTAGAGATGTGGTTTCTGAGAAAATGCAAAGAATACCATGGACAGCAGAAAAGACAATGAACACAGTTCTTCAGAAACAAATGAAGATCGTAAATTGATTAGAGAAATTAGACGTAGATAGTCAAAATTATGAGAGAAATGGATTGGAGAACTTGTGACGACTGGTAGATCAACACAACAACAACAACAACAACAACAAAACATTTATTTGAAGGTTAGAATACGAGGGAAACAGACCAGAAGACTAGAAGCAAGTACCTGGATGGCGTGGCTTGTGGCATGGTCGAGGACAGAAAAACGGAACTGATCCACGACTCTGGTGATCGAGTGATATGGCAGAACATGACCGCCACGCTTCACCGGCAGGCACACTGATGGATGATGGATAAGTGAAGTATGGAAGAATGGGAAATATTCCCAAACAGTGGAAACCAGCCAACGGTGATACCAATCAAGAAACAAGCCAAAGCCCAACAAGGGTAGAATCATACCGCCCCCATCCCTTAACATCGCACCTGGGCTAAAGTCATGGAGACTGTAATAAACAAAAGAATAACATTCCACATGGAGAAGAACAAACTGTAACAGCCAAACCACAGCAGGTGTTTAGAGGCCAAAAGGTGTATGAGGACCAAATCATCAAATTAGGGAAACCACGTAAAGAAGGCATTTAAAGAGGGAAAAGACGTTGGCTGTATTCCTGGACCTAGCCCAGGCGTACGATCAATGCTGGAGAGAAAGCAGCACTAATCAAGTTAAAGAAAGTAGGCATAGTAGGAAGAACCTACAAATACATAGAAAACTTTCTCAAAGATAGAAGCTTCTCAGTGAGGATTGGGAATGAGGTATCCAACACATATGAGCAAGATGAACGGCATCCCCCAGGGCTCGGTCATCTCACCGACAATCTTCTCGATACTCGTGAACGATCTAACAGAGGAGATCCAAGATCAGAAAACAGGAATATCACAATTTGCAGACGACTGCGCCATATGGAGGAATGGAAAGGCTGCAAAAACGACTACGAGGACCCTCCAAAAACAGATAAACAAACTAACCGCATGGATGGACAAATGGGACAAATATCAACACCGATAAAACAGTTAGCATGGTATTTAGTAACAAGAAGAAGATAAATACTAACAAGGACTACGAAATACAAATAAAAGGGAAAACCATTAATAGAACAAGCAGCACAAGTCTTCCTAGGAATGACCCTAGACGAACAGATGAACTGGTCAAAACATATAGGCCAGACACTAGGAAAATGCAAGAAAGCAAGCAACCTACTGCGGGTGATAAAAGGAAACGGTTGGGGATGCCCACACCAAAACAATGCTGATGTTCTACAAAGCATTTATCAGAGGCAAGCTAGAATATGGCAGCATTGTTTACGACTCAGCATCAGAAACCAGCAAGAGGAGGTTAGACACCATACAGACCCAAGCGTTAAACACCATCCTTGGAGCTGGAAAAGGGACATCCAAAGAAGCCATGGAGGTAGCACTGGGAGTACTACCACTGAGTCTGAGGCGTAAACAGCTGACGTATAACTACTGGGTAAAGGTAGCACAAGACGAAGACCACCCAGGATACCAAACATTCAGTGACAACCGCAGCAAATGGGGAGGCATCCCAATAGTAAAACTGCAAAGACCGGCAGGATGGGAAGCAGCAGAGAAGATGAAGGAAGAGAACGAGCTAGCAGAAACCCTGAAACAGACAAAACGGTACAAACCAACAATCCCACCATGGGAACTAACAGTCCCATTCACAGACACGAGCCTAGCAAAGACCATCAAAAAGGACACGGAGGACACAGATTCAAGAGACGCGGCCGAGGCGTACATAGAAGAAATAAGCAAGGACAACCTCATAATATACACAGACGGGTCCAAGAACGAACAGGGAGAGGTAGGGAGCAGGAGTAGTGGTCCCAGACTGGAAAGCTGAAGAAACAGTTCAAACTAACAGACCAGACAGCAGTATGCACGGCCGAACTGGTAGCCATACTGAAAGGCTGGAGATTGCAGCCGAAAAACCACCGCTGAGACTATGTGTATTAAACAGACTCCCTGTCCTCAATACAAACGCTCGGGAACTTCACTAGAGGAAACAGACCCGACATAAAAGAGGAGATATTAGCGACAGCCACCAACCTCAGGTACATGGGATGCCAAGTCACCATCGGATGGATACCAGCTCACAGGGTATCCGGGAAACGAACAAGCAGACAGAGCGGCGAAACGAGGACTAACCAGCAGTAATAAAATCAGCACAGGCCTAGGTAAAGTAGAAGGAAAGAGTATCATCAAAAATTACATACTCCAGGAATGGAGGAAACAGTGGAGAGACAGCGCTAGAGGCCGACATGCATACCAGGTACTGGGCGAACCCAGCTACAAACCACAAGCCAAATCCAACATGAAAGCACCGGCAAACAGACAGCTGTGGAAAATCAGACTAGGTAACTGGAAAGACGCAAGAGAAAATCCATTCTGCAGAGCATGCCTAGAAGACAACACCATTGAACATTACCTATTAACTGCAGCGAGTACAATAGTGAACGAAGGGATCTAAGAGACTACTTCGTCAAAACTAAGACCCAATGACAATGAGGGAGTGCCTGCACACAAACAGCAACACAGAAATACAGCGGCTGGTCAGACAGTTCATATGCAGAACAGGGAAAGACATATAACTTCCCTGCGGGTCAGCTAGTGTGTGTGTGATAGATAGATAGATAGATAGATAGATAGATAGATAGATAGATAGATAGATAGATAGATAGATAGATAGATAGATAGATAGATAGATAGATAGTATAGATAGATAGATAGATAGATAGATAGATAGATAGATAGATAGATAGATAGATAGATAGATAGATAGATAGATAGATAGATAGATAGATAGATAGATAGATAGATAGATAGATAGATAGATAGATAGATAGATAGATAGATAGATAGATAGATAGATAGATAGATAGATAGATAGATAGATAGATAGATAGATAGATAGTAGATAGATAGATAGATAGATAGATAGATAGATAGATAGATAGATAGATAGATAGATAGATAGATAGATAGATAGATAGATAGATAGATAGATAGAGTAGATAGATAGATAGATAGATAGATAGATAGATAGATAGATAGATAGATAGATAGATAGATAGATAGATAGATAGATAGATAGATAGATAGATAGATAGATAGATAGATAGATAGATAGATAGATAGATAGATAGATAGATAGATAGATAGATAGATAGATAGATAGATAGATCCCCACCAGAGCCTGGGGGGGAGCATCTCATTTAATTCATATAAGTAGTCCATATAAGCTCCCGTTCCCGTTCCCGACTGTCTGTCTGTCTGTCTGTCTGTCTGTCTGTCTGTCTATCTATCTATCTGTCTGTCTGTCTGTCTGTCTGTCTGTCTGTCTGTCTGTCTGTCTGTCTGTCTGTCTGACCCGGCCCAGCCCATGGTGGAGAGCATCTCATTTAATCATATAAGTAGTCAAATAAGCTCCCGTTACCGACTAACTGTCTGTCTGTCTTGGGTAAATGGAGGAGGGAGGAGGAAGAGGGAGGTGGAGGGGGGAAGAGGAGGGAGGAGGAGGGAGGAGGAGTAGTAGGGAGGAGTAGGGAGGAATAGGAGAGAGGAGGGAGGGATTAGGAGAAGGAGGGAGGAGTAGGAGGGAGGAGGACGAGGGAGGAGGGAGAAGGAAGGAGGAGGAGGGAGGAAGATGAGGGAGGAGGAGGAGAGAGGAGGAGGAGGGAGGAGGAGGGGGAGGAGGTGGGATATATATATATAATTAACCAAACAAAATAAATAAATTGGGTGCCCTGGCTGTCCTGAGAGGGACAATTGAGTGTGGCGGGGTGGGAGGAGTGGCAGGATTGTCGTTTGGATCTTTCGGAAGGGCGCCTGAACAGGGCTGATAGGGAGATCGGGTCGTTTTGTTGTGCACCAACCCATACACCGATGATGAAAACAAGAAAGCGAACCTAGAGGAATTCGGGCAGCTGACCGGGGGAATAACTTGAGACTGCACTTGAACTCTCTGCCTTTGCATACATCGAGGACTGAACATGACCGGGACCAGCCCCGGCGAGGACAACACGAGAAACAACAAGCACGTAGTAGTGCTAATAGAGGGGAAAAAACCGCCCGACCACGGACCGGTCTTTATCAGGACTAGCATTAGACAGAAAGAAAATACCTTTATCAGACGAACAGAGCGGGACAAATAAAACCAGTAAGAATTAGGACTAACAGTCCACACAACCACGGATCTCAACAATAACCACCACTGAGGAAGCAGGTTAGACGAGACCGGATTTGAAATTTTTTTTTTTTTTTTGAAAATTTGAATTTGAACTATATCTCAGCTCTGTGGCAAAGGGCTTGCGAACGCAGTTTGTGCGCCCGTATACCCTGGTTCGAAACAAGCAGTGCTGGTTTTTTTCGAAAAAGGTATAGGAGCCGGTCCTTCAGAAAGCAATGGCAAACTACTGAATGTAAAATTTGTCCAGGAATCACGAACAGTGAAAATGATGGGGTTGACTGCTATGTCCTGTGAAGGACATGCAATTTAATTTTTTTGCAATAGTATGTCATAGGGCTACGAAAACAACTCTTCGTCTGTAGGTTGTAATTTGTTGGGGGTGGAGGGGTTGGTGGGGTGGGAGTACTGTTGGGACCGACTGGTATGGTTAACCGCTTCAAGCGCAATTTGTTGTCTTTTGCCACACTGTGTCTTGTCTTCTGTGTTTGTGTCGCTGAAAACTTCCGGTTCACCTATCAGATTTCTGTCCGTCCGTCTCTCTCTCTCTCTCTCGTCTCTCTTACGTCTCTCTCTCTCTCGCCCGTCTCTCTCACCTCTCTCTCGCTCTCTCCCTTATCCACCCATCCATCCACCAATCCACCCATTCATCCTTGCATCCATCACACATCAATGTCTAGCACAGTGGTTCTCAACCTTTTTTGGCCCGTGCCCCCCTTCACCATATTTTCAGAACGTTATTCCACCCCTTTCGTATTTCTTGCCTAAATATTTGGCCCGTGCTTTTCAGCATGTTTTCAGCACGTGATTTCACTTTCGTGTATTTCCTACTGCTCCCCCACCCCACCCCGGAAGCCGTTGGCACAATATGGGGTGCCGGGTTTGGTGAGTCGGGTGTGAGTTCCAACTTTGAACTCGAGCATACTCCACTCTGGCATGATATTTGCGTGTGGGATAATTGTCCTTCTTTCCAGTGTCCCTCGCCATCAAGCGAACCCACTCCGACTTAAGAGGTACTTGCAGTTCACGTCCCCAAGTCAAGGACAAAAGGTCAACATTTAGTCCAACTGACCGGTGCACGGGTTTAACACGCTACCTCGCCATCAGCGCACCGGAATTTTAAGAGCGAGCGCTTTTATTCAATGGGTCATGCTGACCTCTGTTATTTACGGGAAGACAAGTCGGGGGAGGTATGGGAAGATTCTTTACATCATTACATCATAGCATGAAAAAAAACATCAGCACACTGAATGATACATTCTTTTAGAGATCGCGATATGGAAAAGCCTAAATGCCCACGCCAGTCAGCCACGCAACACACCGTGATACGTTATTTTAATACGGAAAACGGCAAGACTCTATAAGCCAATCAGTCATAAACTGTAAACAATAACAGTCTTTAACGGTGGATTTGTCTAAATAAATGAATGTTTCAAATGCCTGAGTTGTCGTCGTATTTTGTTAGTTGTGACTTATCGCTCAAATCCTCTGACTACCTTAGTACAGTTCATGCTTGTACTTTTTACTCCCACTTAATCATACGTCTAAGCAGTTCACTTGTGTCAAGCATACCTTCGGACTTAGTCACGAGGCGATTTAGAGGACTATGTGTATATCTTCTGACTAATACTATTAGTACTACCACCATCACCATCACTACTACTGCCACTGCCACTACAAATACTGCCACTAATATACTATCACTATTACTTCTACCACTAGTACTACTACAATAACTACTCCTACTACTACTACTACTACTACTACTACTACTACTACTACTACTACTACTACTACTACTACTACTACTACTACTACTACTACTACTACTACTACTACTACTACTACTACTACTACTACTACTACTACTACTACTACTACTACGACTACGACTACAACTACCGCCACCGCCACTCCTACTAATACCATTCCTAATATCACTACTCCTACTACTACTAATGATACTACTACTACTGCTACTATCACCACTACTTCCGCCACTCCTATTACTACTACTACTACTACTACAACTACTACTACTACTACTACTACTACTACTACTACTACTACTACTACTACTACTACTACTAAAACTACTACTACTACTATTACTACTACTACTAGTACAGACAGACAGACAGACAGACAGACAGACAGACAGACAGACAGACAGACAGACAGACAGACAGACAGGCAGGCAGGCAGGCAGGCAGGCAGGCAGGCAGGCAGGCAGGCAGGCAGACAGACAGACAGACAGACAGACAGACAGGACAGACAGACAGAGAGGTGAAGTGAATATGACTCAAGGGTGGGTTACTTAGACCTAACCCTATCGGGCCCCATCATCTCAGCATCTCATGCAGTCCCTCACTTCCTATATTGTCATGATATGTCTTCTCTCACTCCTGCCTTATGGAGGAGAATCATTCTCGCTCTTTCAAGGTTCTAGCGCCGAAAATATCTGGTGGACATCAGCAAGGATGATGCCATTTCTCTGCCTTGACAGTGCTCCTCTTTCCCCTATAAAGGTATAGGTAACCTCATATTTATGCATACACTTACAAATAATTTCACTCTTAATTCTCCATGCATGAACACATATAAAGAAACATGGTCTCCTCTGCATATAGAGAGACAAAGAGATTATAAGAGATTTCCAGAAAAGTGTCATCTATAAAAACTACAGGTGATATTATATAACAGCATCATGATAGTTCCTGTGGAAACATAAACACATGGAAACTCTAAATGACTAGAGGTAGTGAAATTCATCCCTCATATATCGTATGAACAGAACAAGAATAAAGTTCATGCACTATCTCCCTAAGTCAAGGAAATTATCACCTATTCCCCCCCCCCCCCTCCTTCCCCCAGACTACTCTACAACTTGATAAAGAAACTCCACTATCAATTCAGATATACTAGTTCTTAAGTTAACTATGGTTTCCAACCTATCAAAAGCCATTATGAATTTAAACAAAGACATAACATCACAACAACAGCAGCCGACTAGCCAACCCATTTCGTTCCGTCAGTTCACCTCTGGTGACCGCCAGCCAATAGTGTGCTATTTAGCAAACATCCCCGGTACCCCCTTATTAACATAAATTATGTCAATAGGTAGTACCTTTGCCGCTTCCAATGGCGTGCTTCCATTTTCGCGCGAACATGACGTCACTCTATTGTGGGTAGGGGTTGTTGACATGTTTGTAATTGGGGGTAGAGGGGGTAATGTTGCTTACCCATCAAATCCTAGATAGGCGTTAAATTCTCCGTGACAATGTTGACGGTTCAGATCTTTGTTAGTCAGTCAGTCAGTCAATCAGTCAGTCAGTCAGTCAGTCAGTTAGTCGCAGTTCCAACTTCACAGCAACGGGTCATCCCCATTATGCTCCGTTCCTGTGTCAGTGAATATCACACAAAATGCTCCCCACTGCCCAATGTGAAAAGTGGAAAAGACAGGAGTCTTGACAAACAACAGCCCGCACAGATACACTGTGCATAATGCCGCCGCCAGAATGTCAACACAATAGTCCCCCAAAAAACACCCAGTTCATTTCTGATGGAATCGGCAGTCATTTTCCCAACTGGATGTTTCCTAGATGTTCACCCACACAGTCCACGAAATGCAGTTCATCGTCGATGGCAGTGGCAATCAACCAGAAGCCCAGCAGCCACGCATTTCTGCATAAGGCAAGAAACCGGTCAACTCTGGGACATTAGCCATCTGCCATCGCTCCGAACATGCAGTCACTGTTCCAAAAACCTCGGGCAGATTCAAAAGCATTTCACACGAAACTCACAGCTCACAGTGTCGCGCCACGCACTCACTCAGTGGCAGGGTGACAGAACCATCAAGCCTCCTTAGTCGCCTCTTACGACATGCGTGGTAGGCTGCATTGTTGCTATTCTTTGCTTCCCATATGGGCCCCGGCAACACAAGGGTGGGAACAGGTCTTGTAGAAAGGTCTTGTTGAAAGAAAGGGGGACAATCGGAAACAAATGGGAATAATTTTCCCATTTGCCCCCCTTGTCCCTTGCCAAGCGACACTTCTTCGTGAAACTGATTTAGACAAACATCTTCTGGGATGAGCTCACTCGGCCACCTTGCCTGTGATCAAATGCCATGTGTTCATCTATTCTTAGCTTGTTTACAACTCCAGTCGTTGATGATTTTTCACAAGGAGAAGGGGCAAGGTAAAGAATTGTTAGTTCTAGAAAACATAGGCGTATTCACATTAATCGCCCCCAAACATAGAGACAGCCTTGGTCTCTGTATTTCTGGTTTTTGAGTATGTTTCTGGCTGAACAGAATATATTATGTTACACATTTTTCTTGTACTTGCAGAATGACAGAGAACGACAGAGTTACATGCAGACAACACCCAGAAGCAGCCCTGATCGATGATGAACAGGTGGGCGATGTGATCTGTTCTGCATGCGGATTGGTAGTCGGTGATAGGTGAATTTTCCTTGCTTTTGTAATTATTTCAGAAATTATTTTTACTGATAACATTATGGTAGGGTGAAAATGCAATACATTCTTGTAATTATACAAGGTGTTTGTAAAGTCACCTCATTCATCATGTGCCATGTTGATAAGCGTGGGCGGTCATGATTCGTCATCTCACTCGATCACCATAGTCGTGGATCAGCTCAGTGTTCTTGTCTCGACCATACCACATGGCCAGGCCATCCAGGCCTTTACTTCTCTGCCTTCCTCTTGTTCTCTTCCCCTCGATCTTGCCCAGTTGTCCTCAAACTCTCTATTATTTCTTCTCATAACGTGACCCCCCCCCCCCCCCCAAAAAAAAAAACATACTCTCCAACAAACAGCTGTTCTACATACAAAGTGTAGTGAGATTTTACAAACACCCTGCATAAGTATCCATTTTACTTTCTTTTCATAGTTTGTTGATGGTGGTTGCTTATTTGTGAACATATCCATAACTGCGTTATAATTTTCTAAGTCCAGTGCTTTGGCTTTTAGGTCATGTCAGCCCTGTCATCCGGCTCTGTGGTGAGGGGCTTACGGACGAAGTCCATAATCCCGCATGCCGTGTTCGAAACACAGCTGTGGGCGATTTGGCAGCAGACCGTCTTGCATTGGTTGTTATAAAATTGTATAAGTGTCGGTCCTCTCAGAAATCAAGGGCAAACTACTGAACGTCAACTTACCAAGAAATCACAAACAGCCAAATAAATTATGGGGTTGACTATGACGTATTGTAAAGGATATGCTACTAACTAACAGCCCTGACAATACTTGTATCTGTGGGACTGAATGTGGTGTAGGACTTCTTCTTTTTTTCGTTCGCTTGAAATTTGTCTATAACTGCAGTGTTGTCTCTTGTACGAGGGTAAGTTGATAAGTAAGTCACAAATGACTGTAGACAAATAACTAAATATGATAACAACTTGAAACCAGTTTATTTTTATACATGCATTGCCCCTTTAATTATCAACATAATTTCCACCAACATTGATGCACTTGTCCCATCGTTTTATCAGTCCTCTCAAACCCGCTGCATAGAACTGCGTGCCATGTTCTCATTTACCTGTCATCCCACAGAACTGTGTGACTTAATTATTGACTCGCCCGCGTAACTTTTTCTACCCATCTATGCACCGCTTTACGGGACAAACATTTGTCAGCATAAACAGGAAACCCACCTTGACGGGAGACATTTCACGATTGACGCCGAAGTTGGATGTGAAGTGAAAACGTGGTTTTGAAAACAGAGCACACAGTTCTATGCAGCCTGTTTGGGAGGACTGATAAAACGATGGGATAAGTGCATCAATGTTGGTGGAAATTATGTTGAGAAATAAAGGGACAATGTATGTATAAAAATAAACTGGTTTCACTTGGTTATCATATTTAGTTATTTTTTCTACGGTCATTTGTGACTTACTTATCAACTTACCCTCGTATGAATTTCACTGTCTTTTGTTCACTCAGTGGTCCATAGAATCTTCCACTATTGTTTCTCAAGGCCAGGTGTGCCTAGATATGTTGTGTTTTGAGCAGTCTTGGAGTATGCGATCAGCTTTCTGCAACGCCAATCCAAATATGCACATGGATGATTCGCCAGTCTTGAATTTTGTATACATGTGGTTGCGTAATTTATTGTGTTTTGTTCTGAGGCGCAGAATAATGATTTGTTCTGGCCTCTCCATAACGTGGTAGTCGTCTCGAGGAGGTTTTGGTGCCTTTCTGACGGATTTGATCATTCTTTTCTTTTGGTGGTTTGTAACGGGTACACCAGGTTGTTCTTCTACTGCTCATTCCTTAGGCAATATATCAGCCCTCTCGTTTCCGTGTAATCCACAGTGAGATGGTATCCTTTATATGGTGACCTTTCGCTGGTTGTCAAGTTCAGAAAGTAGTGTTCGTAGTGCTGGCAATTTCCCAGACAGCAGCGCCTCTAGTACTGATTTTGCATCTGTCAACAGCACCACAGGTTGTGTACCATGGTTGGTATTTAGTCAGATGTAGGACTTTCGTCTTCATCTGTTACCATAACAATTTTCATGTGGACTGTCATGCAGAGCTCTCCTACACCTCATCAAACTCAGATACCACATGCACGTTCCAGACTACTACCGGAACATCACATCTGTTCTCATAAATATTATTATGTAACTAGGTCATGATACATCAGAGCCATACTTTCTGGCTGTATCTTCTTCTTCTTCTTCTTCTTCTTCTTCTTCTTCTTCTTCTTCTTCTTCTTCTTCTTCTTCTTCTTCTTCTTCTTCTTCTTCTTCTTCTTCTTCTTCTTCTGCGTTCATCCGGGGAGTTTTTTTTCGGACGTGATTGCATTGTGCCTATTTACAGCAGAGTTGCAATACTGCGCCTTTCGGCCGACACTTCCGACTTCTGCGGGCATTTGTTAACCGGGTTAACCTTCTCGTCTGTTTCGAAGGACTTTCGACTCTCACTGTTGTGGTTTCGTCCACATCCCAGCTGATCAAGTTAGAACGGCCGAAGATATCCCGGTCAACCCTCAAGAGAAGGCAGGGGCAGACCATTGGCATTGCCCGCCATCCAAGGAGGCTTCCATAATTACAGAGCCGACACATGGCGCTCTGGTACTGGGCTCACCCAAAGAATCGTCACGTCCTGCACATGGCTGCTTAGTCTCACTTCTGTATATGCTTGCTTGCTTGTGTTCGTTGGCTTGAGCTCCAACGCGAAGTCCTGTATGTCGGATGAAGGCATCCTATTGTCCAACATCAGTGTGATGTCATACAGGACCTGAGGTTTGCGTGAGTATCCGTTGTCCCATGTCTGGCTTATTGGTGTGCAGACTGGTGGTTCCTCGCCGTACAGGCAGACACTCTCCGACTTCGGAGGAATCGGCGATCCTACTGACTTTAGCCAGGACCCCGAAGGGACCTGTTGCCCAGGACGCTCGACGAGGACGCGTCAATGGCCAGTATATAACCCGGCCCTGGTGCCTTGGAAACACCTCTGCGTCCCACTTCTGTATATTGAGCCTCCCGTTCACTACAGGCTGCTCCTTCAAAGACAAGGAGAGACCTGTATGCAGAAAACATCCACACAGCAAGCTTTCGCTTAGGACATGCACTTAATGGTTTCGCTAAGTAAGCAATATTTAATTTTGTGCCAATGAGATGCTTACGCTCACTCGGTGAGTTTTATATATTGACTTTCCTCGTAATGGATTTGCTAGCCGAGCAATATTCCATTGCACGCCCCTGGGACGCTTTCCCACATTTGGTAATGCCCACGAGGTAGGCTGCAGATGCTGCGTGCTCAGCATCTCACCTCCATACAGCAGAGGGTGAGTGACAGTCAGGCCCTCACATCCGGGAGATACTGACTTAGAGGCGTTCAGCCATATCCCTCAGTTGAAAGCCATAGAACAAGTGTCTGGACCAAGCATATAGTGGCACCTTGCAAATGATTCGTACTTTATACGCAATGGATTTGCTAGCCAAGGTATATTCCATTTCGCTTCAATCTGCCACTGGGATTGCTAGTCGGCATCGTTTATGGTCAGAACTACGACGGTATATGATCGTCTTCGCGCCTCTGACTTTGTTATTGATTAATGAAAACATTCTTGACAAATGCTTTCGCAGTAGCTCGTCTTGCGGGGATCCTAGAATTTCACCTCTAACACCGCAATACACATTCTCCCGTGTATCCCTGTTAATCATTACCTCCAGTTACGAAAACCAAGAAACTAGAACCGAGGTCCTATTCCATTATTCCATGCACCATTATTCAGGCAACCGAGACCTGCTTTGAACACTCTAATTTTTTTCAAAGTAAACGCCGCAGACGGTAAGACAGGAACAACGGGTCGCCCGCCTGCACCTGAGATCCAATTACAAACATTTTAACTAGCCACTTTAATAACATTTTTCAAATAGCTTTTAAATTGTATTACCTGCATAATTGGATTATTTTGATGGCCACCGTGAGAAAGCATAATTCAAATGAAAACCTTAAACTCCCTCTTCCTCCTACGTCTTCCTCCACTCCAGTCCCCTCCTCCGCTTCCCCCTTCTCATTTTCCCTCCTCCTCCTTCCTCCTAAAGCCATTTTAATAATATGGTGCATTTTCCCAAATTCCTGTCATGTAATAATAAAAATTGTGAATGATGTAAGATTTATGATGGCTTTCAACTTTTATAAAATGTCAAATCATGCACTTTAGAAAAAGTAAATAACCAAACCATGAGTTATTTAGTCTGAATATTTTTAGTTGCATGTCTTTCACTGGACGTAGCAATCAACCGCAACAATTTGGCTGTTTGTGACTTCTGGGCAAATCTTACGTTCAGTAGTTTGCAACTGCTTACTGAACGACCGGCACCTATACCTTTTTCGAAAAAAAACAAACAGCATCGCTGTGTTTTGAACCCGGGCATACGGGATTACGAATCGCGCCTGTAACCCCTTTCCCACAGAGACCGGTAGTCTGCATATACAAAAATATTATTCTTAGTTATATTAATTGAGTAACTATTATTAATCAACTACATTATTAAAGCCATCTCCCTGGTGAAGAGATTACGGACGCAGTTCGTAATCCCGCATACCCGCTTTCGAAACACAGCTGTGGACGATCTGGCATCAGACTGCCTTGCGTTGGCTTTTCGAAATGGTATCGGGGTCGGTCATTCAGAAAGCAATTGCAAACTATTGAACGTAAGCTTGCCAAGAGATCACAACAGCAAAATATGCTGGTTTTGACTGCGACATCCAGTCAGTAAAGGATATGCAATTAAATAACATTATTAAATATTTCACTGATTCAAATCGTGTGACATGAATAGTGACACCATCTGTTTCCTTGTCCCATAGATATCAATATATAAGGTTTCTATGGGTTTTATTGCCGGTCTCCCTGACCTAGGGGTTAGCAACTTTCTCCGTAATCCCTTATACTCTCGTGAGTAACTGACTTGCGCGAGAATCGGGTGCGGTTCTCGCCGCGTCGGTAATTTAGGGGTACGTGAGCCGGTCGCTCAGAAAGCAATGGCAAACTACTGAGCGTAATCTTGCCAAGAAATCAACAATCATATGAAAGATGCTGACGTTGACAGCGATGTCCTGTAAAGGATATGCGAACCAAAAAAAAAAAAGGCTTTATTAATAGAGTGTTTTATGATTTACTTTAGAAGCTGGCTACTAGGTTTAATGTGATGCCATTTCAATTATTTCCATGAGGTCAGATTGCCACAGTTATCCAAGTAGGATCGTGTCATCGAAGGAACCTCGACTGATTTAATAAGCCATTCGCGGTTTCACAGTGAGACAATGTGAACTTAGACATGCATGGCTTAATCTTTGAGACAAGCATATGACTACTGGCAGGATCAACCAGATATCTATCGGACAGACGGACTATTCACGCACACGCAGGCCAAGAGTAGCATTCGCTCAGCGCACTCCCTCGGTACCCGTTGATACATGTAAAATCAATGGACACCTACCGACGAACTTTCAAGCTTATTGCATGTTCTCCTCTTTAATGCAGTTAACTTCACTTAGTTTTTGTCCTCCAAAGAAATATAACATTTTTTTATTTTTTTATTTTTTGCAGAGTCGTAGATGTTAAAACAGAATGGAACGTTTCCAGCAACGTAGAGCAACTTGCTTCCGAGGTAGAGTTTTCTCTTCTTCGATTCCATACTGTGTATCTGTCAATTGGTTTTCTTTCATCTCATCTCATCATGTTACTCTTGTGCCTTGCGGTGTCGAGGTGAAGGATAAACAGCGGGAGAGTGCCCGCTTTTGGGCTTCATTATCGATATTCCCATGGACTCTGTTGTTCCCGCTGTCCACCGTTTACGTGGTCTGCCTCCTCCCCTGCTTCCATCTGGTCTGTACATCATTGCTTGTTGTGGTATACTGTTAGTTGGTAACCTAGTTACATGGCCAAACCATTTGACTTGCTGCCTTCTAATAAAGTTTAGCGCTGTTATAGCCCCCACTTTAGTCCGGATTTCTTTATTTCTCATCTTATATCTCCTTGATAAATTGAGTATTCTTCTCAGGAATCTCATTTCTGTTGTTGTGATTTTTCTGTTCTCTTTTTCTGTCATTGTCCAGGTTTGGCATTAGTAGCATATAGTTGGTAGGAAGATCGTATTGTAAAGTGCTTTGTTAGTAACTATTGATACATGTTTGTTCTTTAGTATTGATGTCATTTGTCCAATGAATTGGTTTGCCTTATTGCATCTATTTTTGATCTCGTCTTCTGATTTGCTATTTTATGATATTATGCTTCCTAGGTACTTGATATGCCGGCTTAGAGGTTATGACTTTTCTCCGTAATCTCGTATACTCTCGTTGGTAACGTGATGACGGTGAGAATCAGCAGTGGTTCGAATCGCATAGGTAACTTACGGGGTATATGAGCCGGCCGCTCAGAAAGCAATGGCAAACTACTGAGTGTAATCTTGCCAAGAAATCAACATGCAGCTGAAAGATGCTGGTGTTGACAGCGATGTCCTGTAAAGGATATTTTAAAAAAAAAGGTACTTGAAACTCTTTACTTGTTACAGGGTGTCTTCGTTTTAGTGAATTGTTGTTTTTTTCTTCTTTAGTTATAATCATTATTCTCTTTTACCTGTGATAATTTTCATGTTATGTTCCTGATGACTATTCATGTGGTCTTGTAATTCAGCTTCTGAATTTGCTATTAGTGCTTGATCGTCTGCAAACAGGAGTTCTCTAATGGTGTAATTTGATGATGGTTCTTCTTCTGTGATCTCGTCATGATGTGTCCTTGCGGTTTCTGTTTGGCTGGTTTCTTTACATATGTTGTCTATATAGATTATGAACAAAAGAGGAGGCAGGACCTTGTCGTACTCCCGATCTTATGGTGAAGGGTTCTGAGTGTCTTCCAGTTGCTCTCACTATGCATTCACTGTTGTTGTATAAGCGTCTACATGGATTTATTAGATGCGTACTCACTCCATATTGTTTTAGGATTTACCACAGCTTGTTTCTATCTACTCTATCAAATGTCTTTTCTTTGTCGACAAAGGCTAAGTAGAGTGTTTAATTAAATTTGATTGATTTTTCGATAAGTTGTCTAAGAGCAAAAATGGCATCTGTGCATCCTTTGTTGTTTCCTAAATCCAAGTTGTGTTTTGTTTAGCTGGGGTTCTACAGTAGTTCATAATCTTTTCTCAAGAATTTTGAAAAAAATATTTTCCCAGTATGACACATAAGGGAAATGCCTCTGTATTGTGTACAGTCTCTTTTGCTGCCTTTGTTTTTCCAAATTGGGATAATTATGGCGTTTCCCCAGTCTCTTGGTGTATGTTGTTCTAGTTAGTTAGTTAGTTAGTTAGTTAGTTGGTTGGTTAGTTGGTTGGCTGGTTGGTTGGTTGGTTGGTTGATTGATTGGTTGGTTGGTTGGTTAGTTAGTCGCGGTTCCAACTTCACAGCAACGGGTCAGTCCCCATTGTGCTCCGTTCCTGTGCCAGTGAATATCACATAAAACGCTCCCCACTGCCCAATGTGAAAAGTGGAAAGACGGGAGTCTCGATAAACAACAGCCCGCACAGATACACTGTGTATAATGCCGCCTCCAGAATGTCAACACAGTAATCCCCCACGAAACATCCAGTTCATCCCTGATGGAATCGGCAGTCATTTTCCCATCTGGATGTTTCCTAGATGTTCACCCACACAGTCCACGAAAATACAGTTCATCGTCGATGGCAGTGGCAGTCAACCAGAAGCCTAGCAGCCACGCATTTCTGCATAAGGCAAAAACCGGTCAACTCTGGGACATAGCCAGCTGCCATCGCCCCGAACATGCAGTCGCGTTCCTAAACACCTCGGACAGATTCAAAAGAATTTCACAAGAAACTCACAGCTCACAGTGTCGCGCCACGCAAACACTCAGTAACAGGGCGACGGAACCATCAAGCCTCTATAGTCGCCTCTTACGACATGCGTGGTAGGCTACAGTGTTGCTATTCTTTGCTTCCCTTATGGACCCCGGCAACACACGGGAGATATGTTGTTCTACCCAAACGTGGCGGTATAGTCTATGAAGCCATTCAGTTCCTACTTCTCTTGCTGCTTTAACTAGTTCATTTGGTATTTCATCTTGTTCCCGTGATTTGTTCGATATGGTTAATCTGACGGCTTCTATAATTTCTTCTTTCAGTATGTTTGGTTCTAGCTCTTCGGTGGCATCGTTGTCGGTTTCTTGAATTCCTGTGACATCTGATGGAATGTTGAGAAGTTGTTCGAAGTACTACTTCCATCTTATTAGGATGTGTTTTGTTCACTTATTGGTTCTCCATTTTCGCTGTTAATTATTTCAACTGGGTCAAAGGTTTCTCCTCTGGTTCTCACTGCACTTATCTTTTTGTAGAAGATTCTAGTTGCCTCCTTGTAGTTTTTATTTGGGGTTTCTCCATATTCCTCCCAGTCTTTTTGCTTATCTGTCTTTACTATTCTATTCGCATGTCTTTTCGCTTTTCTATATTCTATGTAATCACATTCCTATTTGCTCTTCAACCACTTTTCATATTTTTCCTTTTTGTCTTTTACAGCTTTCTTTACCTCTGCGTTCCACCAACTTCTTAATTTCTTTATCCGTGTTTTGAGTCTACAAGGTGTGGACTGCGCCTGGCCCTGCAGTTAGCAGGGTTAAGATCGGCTAGCCTCTCTCAGGAGGGGTGAAAAGTGAAAATTAGTAGCCTGCCGATGATCCGCAGACTACACAAGTCAACCCCACCTCCACGTGGTGTATACCGGGAAACCATGCCCGCGAGGTCATGGGCTAACGGGGTTGTAGATAGAAACAAGCTGTGGGACGGGCTCCCTATGGTAAATTATTGTCCTAAACCTGCGACTGGCCTAGCAAGCCAGCAGGGGATCATCATACTGCTCGTAGAAAAAAAAAACCAAGATTTTTTTTTTTTTTGGGGGGGGGGGGGGGGGGTGTTATTGTTTTAAAAAATTGCTTAAAAGTCGATTGAATTGACTTTATTACACCGGATTTTACCCCATATGGTTCGGTCTATTTCCACAGGGCGGCCTGCCTAGAGCGTCACACAAAGCACGAACTCCGTAGTTCCAGTGACGACCCCTAGATCTCCGAGAAAAATACTTTCGTGAACAGAAAGACGTAGCCCGAAATCGAACTCACAACCTTCTGAGCGCGAGGCAGACGGCTTGACCACGTTTTGCCAACTGGCATGGGTGATCATGCTTCTCCACATCTTGCAATCTCCAACAGCATTCATCAGTTTGTGCACTGACACTCTTCCACTTCAACATCAGTTTGTGCACTGACACTGTTCCACTTCAACATCAGTTTGTGCACTGACACTGTTCCACTTCAACATCAGTTTGTGCACTGACACTCTTCCACTTCAATATCAGTTTGTGCACTGACACTGTTCCACTTCAACATTAGTTTGTGCACTGACACTCTTCCACTTCAACATCAATTTGTGCACTGACACTCTTCCACTTCAACATCAGTTTGTGCACTGACACTCTTCCACTTCAACATCAGTTTGTGCACTGACACTGTTCCACTTCAACATCAGTTTGTGCACTGACACTCTTATGTGCCATGACAAAAGACTGTCAAGTATCTTCTCTTGCTTTTTTCCACTATCTCTCTTTTCACACATATTTTCTATTGTCACCATGTTCCAACTTTTCTTCACATGTTTTGTTGTTTGTTGCATGTCATTTGCAGAACGTTGCAATCAACCCCAGGTTGTTTCTCTAGACAATTTTATCTTCAGTAGTTTGCCATGGCTTTCTGAACGAGAAGTCAACTTTCAAGCCCAGCTGACCAGTGTGGAGAATGAACCCACTACCCTTCTATCAGCACACAGGAAGTTTACGAGCGAGCACTCTTCTGATAGAATGCCCAGATATGTTGACTGCTTCTTACAGATGTTTGCGATAAGTTGTCTTTGCATGTAATACTTATGCATTCTTGCAAACTGATATAGTACATGCTTTGTTGGACACAATGAATATCTGTACTTCTGTGATCCTGACCAGGACCCGCTGATGGACGATGACGATATGTCACCCATGATTGCTACTGGACCCTCGAGCGAATCATTGAAAGATGACATCAGCAAATTAGTTCTCAAAAAAGGACGTGTACGTGCAGTAAGTACAAAGTTACTGACATGACCAGAATTTTATTATATTTCTAACTTCTCATTATTAACATATTCCCAGTAAGTAGGCATTTTAGTTGTTATGTATATCATTATCATATTCTCACATATAACTTATGTTTGTTGTGGCATTTTAGTTTACTTTAGTTTAGTCGATGGGTCAACATCACAGCACACGGGTGTAATCCATAAGTGCTCCGTTCTACTTCTAACTAAAACCTGAGTCTGAAGAAACTCAGCTCAGTGCACGAACTCCGTTGCACCGGCGAGGATCCTGAAATACTTTTAGGTAGATTTTTAACTCGAAATTTTACCCGGGCAGCGCCGTTAGGCTACTCTTTTTCGATTTCCAACTGCCAAGGGATTTATTTACGTGCGCAACAATACACACGGGCGTCCGATCTCACTACCCAGACACCAGGGGAAATTTTATTACTAGAAGTCCACGTGAAAAAAATCCCGGCCCCACAACCCGGGACCTCCAGCACTCGAGGCGGACACCATACTCGAGACCACGAAACCCCCTATGTTTGTGGCATTTTAATGCAGATTAGTAATGTCTGTTTTATATTAGTTAGTTAGTTAGTTGCGGTTCCAACTTCACGGCAACGGGTCGTCCCCATTATGCTCCGTTCCTGTGCCAGTGAATATCACACATAATGCTCCTCACTGCCCTACGTGAAATGTGGAATAGACAGGAGTCTCGACAAGCCAACAGACCGCACAGGTGCACTGTGCATAATGCCGCCGTCAGTATGCCAACCCAAAAGTCCTCCACGGAAAATACAGTTCACCGTCGATGGAACCAGCAGTCATTAGAAAACCAGCAGCCACACATGACTGCATTAAAAGTCGAGATGGTCGACTTAATTGCCCCAGGATTTATCCCATATGGCGCGGTCCCACTCGGCAGGGCGGCCTGCTGAAAGCATCGCACAAAGCACGAACACCGTAGCTCCAGCGACTATACCCTGGAGTTTCCGAGAAAAATGCACCCGTGAGCTGAAAAGGCAATCCAGTCAATTCCAAGCAATAGGCCGACCGACATCGCTATATCAAACCTCTTTCATTAGGCTGATGTTGATCACCTACTTCATTATCAATTCTTATGACAACTTGTTGTTTCCAATATATTTTTTTTTTTCAAACTTATATTTCAGCCCTATATATAAATTTCAATATTTGAATCCTATTTGTTATATTCTTATATTTCAGATGCGCAATGAAGCCCTTATTCGAGGCAATGCGGAGATTAAGGAAATAGCATGCAGACTAAATATGCCCGAATGTTTAGTTGTAAGTGTTACAGACTTAATTCGGAACATTTTTACGCATTTAGTTGCAACCTTTAAGTAGCATATATATAGTCAATATTTAAAAATTTCGTTTTTACTTATGAAACAATCACATTTGGATACAGCTTGATAAGACGAATCCAACGGTATCTCAACAAAAAATGTAGTCAATTCTAAGCGGCGTTATTAAATATTGTTGTGTCATGATCTACAATCGGGAGGTGCAAATGAATCTACACCAATGTGTTAGTTCTTTTCGCGGCCCGTAAATTGGGAGCTTATAAATTCTGCCTTCTATTACTGTGGTTTTGGAGAAAAAGAGTGTTGAAGTGCTGCATACATTTGTATGGTTGTGAAGCGTGGACAATAAGCAGTCAAGCTGAAAAACATCTGATGGCTGTGGAAATTTGGTTTCTGAGGAAAATGCAAAGACTACTATGAACACACAGAAAAACCAATGAACAAGTCCTTCAAGAAACAACTGAAGATAGTACACTGATTAGAGAAATTAGACGCAGACAGTCAAAATTTTTGGGCATGTTATGTGAAGAAATGACTTGGAGAACTTGTGACAACTAGCAAGATCGAAGGGAAGAGACCAAGGGGAAGACCGAGAAGTAAATACTTGGATGGCTTGGCCACGTGGCGTGGTCGAGATAGGAACACGGAGCTGATCCACGACTCTGGTGATCGAGTGAGATGGCAGTACATGACCGCCCACGCTTATCGGCATGGCACATGATAGATGGATTACTGTGACTTGTTTATTTTTAAACGGACAACATAGTACCGTATTCAAAACAATGTTTTCCCGTGATGAATTTGAATAACGAAGACACAAACAATAGATTGCACGATTTATTGCCTGGCATATTTCGCTGCATCTCGTCAGGTACATACTGCAGCATATAGTACCATATATAATTCCGTCCGGGGTGGCGAGGCCTAACTTGGCGTATTATCTATTTTTCAATAGAATGTGCCGTGACCTAATTAACAATTAAAAATGACCACCAATTGTTTATTATTCATTTAAAATCTGTCACATTGCTAACAAAACTGGTAAGATGTATATTTTATTGTGCGTTTTATAACAGGAAAATAAAGTTCACATTCCTCTTTCGATAGAATGTCGATAGGATCGAGATTATCGACTTCATTGCACCGCGTTTTATCCCATATGGCTTGGTCTCTTTCCGCACGCAGCCTGCCGAAAGCATCGCACAAAGCACGAGAGTCTCAGAGCCTCAGACAAAAATGCACTCGACTTTTAAGAATGTTCGATAGGATGTGCTGTGACCTAATTAATAGTTAAAAATAGCTGCCCATTTATATTAATTAAATGTCATGTGAAATGTTCGTCGTTAGTGAAAGAACAATTCATGAAAATGTACTCATATTGTCTTAATGTACTAACTGCATTGCGGCAGCTTTCTTTTGTTGATTAAATATCATGCATTAATGTAAGTAAATAAGTTTGTAACTGCTGCATAAATTAAGCAGTCTCTTTCGCTAGTAATTGATTTCTACTTCTGCTTTATAATTACACTGTTCTGTGTCTTCTTCTTCTTCTTCTTCTTCTTCTTCTTCTTCTTCTTCTTCTTCTTCTTCTTCTTCTTCTTCTTCTTCTTCCTCTTCTTCTGTGTTCATCCGGAGATTTTTTTCGGACGTGATTGCGTTGTGCCTCTTTACAGCAGAGTTGCGTTCTTGCGCCGTTAGGCCGACACATCCGACTTCTGCGGGCATTTGTTGACCGGTTTAACCTTCCCGGGTTCTGTATCTAAAAGTGAGCAAATAATAATAATTAAATACTAACTTTAAAATAACACCACAACTTATTTCACAGTATTCTATTTAAATTTAAATTATTATGTACTGCTGCGATGCTAAGAAAAAAAAAGTATTTCTTACAGTTTACACTACTTACAGGTTTACAGACGGGCATGAAAAGGGGGGGGGGGGAGCTGCGTGGACTCGAGGTATGGTGTCCGCCTCGGGTGCTGGAGGTTTCGGGTTCGAGCCCCGTTGATGACCGGGTTTTTTTCTCGTGGACTTCTAGCAATAAAATTTTCCCCTGGTCTCTGGGTAGTGAGATCGGACGCCCGTGTGTATTGTTGCGCACGTAAAAAATCCCTTGGCAGTTGGAAATCGAAAAAGAGTAGCCTAACGGCGCTGCCCAGGTAAAATTTCGAGTTAAAAATCTACCCAAAGTATTTCAGGATCCTCGCCGGCGCTACGGAGTTCGTGCACTGAGCTGAGTTTCTTCAGACTCAGGTTTGATTTAGGAGGAGAACGGAGCACTTATGGGTTGCACCCGTGTGCCGTGATGTTGATCCTTCAACTAAACTAAACTTACAGATAAGTCTGAAAACTGGCTTTCGAAATTATTTTCAGTCATGTCAAATGCTGAAAAATTATACTAGCACACTTATAAATTTCTGCTACAAATAAAACTTGTATTCAGTTTAATTTTAGTAGTTAAATTACCAGTTCTAATTATAAATAAATACAGGTCCACTATAGTTGGTTACGGATACTTGATTTCTAAGTTCTATTATGGTATAGGGTTTGATACTGATGACTGCTGATCAATACAATACTCTCAAATTGACTATGCACTTAACGGTTGCTATGGAAACAATGATAAACGGCTGCCATATTGGATTTCATAAGTATGATCTAACACAGTCATTTTTTAATGTACCATCTCAAGGTGTTTTGCAAGGTTATGATTCTGTAACCATTAAGTCTTGGGTGATCCTTGCCTGGCGTTGGGAGTGGGACCAGGTTGTGAGAACGATTAGTAGTGTTACTCTTTGCTAGCTGTTGAACGAGAGTACGGAGCGCATATGGGAATGTCCTGAGTGCAGTTTTGTCGGTTCTTAGCACAATTTTTTAATAGAATTAAACTCTATAAATGGGCTTGCTTGAAATCTACATGACTGTTATGCGCTTGTACTTTCAGGAGTCGGCCCAGTCGATCTTCAATCAAGTCTACACCAACCTACCTAGAACTAAACATACAGCCATAGTTGCGGCGTGTGTTTACATAGCATGCAGCAAAGACAAAGTAGGCAGAACACTGAAAGGTGAGAAACAGAAGTTCGTTTAGTTTTTGTTTAGTTTCGAACATTCTTACTTGTAGACACAATAGTCGAAGATAAACTCTATGGAGCTCTGAGTGAACTAAAATTACAGTGAAGTTCATACAAGAGGAAACTTTCATTTTATAGAAAAATTTCAGCTAACGAAAAAAGATGAAGAAATCGACAGGGTCCCTTTAAAAAGGGGACTAGAAGAAAAATCCCCGGCAAGGACCCTTTTTGCAAGATGAAAAACTTCTGACCAAAAAAAAGATGTCATTTGCAACGAGAAAAGAATGTTGAGGTGCTACAAAGCCTGCACTTTTGTATGGATGTGAAGCGTGGACAATGAGAAAACAAGCTGAAAAACATCTGATGGCTGTGGAAATTTGGTTTCTGATGAAACTGCAAAGAATACCATGGACAGACAGAAACATCATTGACCAAGTCCTACAAGAAATTAATGAAAATCGTAAACTGATTAGAAAAATTAGACGTAGACACTCAAACATTTTTTATCACGTTAAGAGAAGAAATATATTGGAGAACTTAGTAACAACTGTCAAGATAGAGGGGAAGAGAACAACGGGAACACTGAGAAGTATATACCTGGATGGCTTGGCCACGTGGTATGGTCGAAACAAGAACTTGAGCTGATCCATGACTCTGTGTTATGTGAGATGACGAAACATGACCGCCCTGCTTATTGGCATTGCATATATATTTATGAATTTTTTTTTTCCCCATCCCTTTACAGGACGTTGCAGTCACACACAGCATTTTTCAGTGCTTTGTGTACTGGGGGGTTTTTTCTTCAGTAGTTTGCCATTGCTTTCTGAACAACCCCCCCCCATAAAAGCACGTTATAACACGACATGGTCTGCTGCACAAATCGGTGCAGCTGAGCTTCGAACGCCTGGGACCCGGCACACGAAACCCCGGGTTTTAAGCCTTTACCTGATGATAGAACCTTCGTAACCCGGTGAAATTATGACTATACATGATGAAGAATGTGAGCATTAAATTTGTCTGTTCAGCTTGGCGGTTGATATACATTGGTTTAGCTTTAGCTAGAATCTCTGATGTATTCTGTAATGCATCTTAATTTGTTGCAAAGCATGACATTGCAGTCCACCACAGGATGTATGACCTTTTTATAATTTTCATGGCAATTTTATGTTCAATAGTTTGTCATTGTTTTCTTAACGGGTGATGTACATAATATTGTAGAAAATCAACGAAAGTGATCAGCGTCCAAATTGTACGTGGGTGGGTTCAAATATAGTAAGTCAGAATTGTGAAACTATCTTCAGTACTTCTAAACCACGGACTTCGACATTTTAACCTGTAAGATTACAAAACAATGTGATGAATGGACAAAATAGGAATTAAAAACAAATTTGCTTCCAGGTCGACACAGCCTAAAATTGAGTGCCAAGAATGT
Organism: Cepaea nemoralis; assembly: GCA_014155875.1. Classification (NCBI taxonomy): domain Eukaryota; kingdom Metazoa; phylum Mollusca; class Gastropoda; order Stylommatophora; family Helicidae; genus Cepaea; species Cepaea nemoralis. The sequence continues at coordinate 187,473 of JACEFZ010027650.1, read as the reverse complement.
CGTGGGAAGTAAATTCAGCACTGATACTGACCTCATCACCAGTGAAGGAGGACTCTGGTGCTTTCACTGAAACCACAAGTAGCCTGACCATGGAAGTCATGGCAGTAAGTAAAGCAATAACATGGCTCGAGACACAGACATTCACTAGGGCTTGTTTCCTTAGCGACTCAATGAACATGATCAAGAGGATAGAGGAGGGGTCGATCCGAAGAGAGTGGTTGCTGCCTCTGAAGCGGTCTCGGCTGGCAAAGATTAGTTTCATCTTCGTGCCAGGGCATGCGGGAGTACAAGGAAATGAGCGGGCTGACAAGCTCGCAGGTGAGGCTACTGTGGAGGGCGGACGCGCATGGACCAGGCTGACATTCTGAATGCTCTACGAGAAGTGAGACTTTTGCGAGAACCAGGTGATGACTGTGAATCTACAACAATGGCCAGACTGCGGGAGCAGCAAATTAAAAGAGGGGTGGCCAAACAAGAACACTACGCAGGAAGCCAAAGAAGATTGATAAACCAACACAGAACTGGCGTCGTTAGCCGCTACACGCTGCGGGATTTGCTGAGGAGGGGATCCGAGCACTTATGGACTGAATGGTTCGATGTGCAACGGGGATGATCTGTCGACTAACTAACTAACTAACCTCATCACCCACCAAATGCCGATTGATCTATAAAAATAAAAAGAATCTGTAAGCCCGGAGCGGCTTAAGGTTTGATAAGAGTTCTTTACTCGTATATTTTTCATTTCACTTGTATTGTCCTTCCTTTCATTACTTGTAAGCATAAAGTGAACATTTGTTTCCTGTCTTGAACAGAAATATGTGCTGTTTCGGATGCTAAAAGTAAAGACATCGGGAGGCAGTTCAATAAGATCATGAAGATTCTAGGAGAAAGGTGCATTCCCATTGAAGCGGGCGATGTCATGGTGAGTGTCATTATTTTAAGTTAATGTAACAACGGGAGGCAAGAGGGAGGAGAGAGAGGAGGAGGTGAATTTACACCCTTGGTTCAAATCCCATGCTTCTATTTTTTTTTTTTTTTGGTTCAGATATCGTTTACAGTACATCACTGTCAACATCAGCATTTTTCAGCTGATTGTTGATTTCTCGGCTAGATTACGCTCAGTAGATTGCCATTGCTTTCTGAGTGACCGGCTCACATACCCGGTAAGTTACCAATGCGGCAGGAACCACTACCGAATCTCGCGTAGGTTACATTACTCAACATACAAAAAACCATGTCCGTCAGTGCCATTGTCCAAATTTCCACTTAAGGCAATTTCCCGAGTTTCTTTGGACTCTTTCGCAATCTTTGCAAATGTATGTTACATACTGTTTTCCATACTGTTGTCCATATTGTTGCCCAATATGGTCTTCTAGGTTTTTTCACCAGAGCCGTTAATTAAGCTTGCTAACACTCCTTCGTACCCAGCACTGGTCGTGTATTACATATACAGCCCTTCGATATGGCTACCCAATACGGCTATCTAGGTTTGTTCGCCGGAGTCGGTCCACTCTAGCAACTTTCGTAAGGCTGTGTGCGATACGGCCCCAAAGGGTTTTTGTGCCTGAGCCACCTGTGCAGTCTCACTAGGCATTCCTCCCAGAGTGGCTATGTTGGGTTTAAATATATCCAACTTCCCCACAGGACAGATGTTAATGAGGACGAATTGGAGGGGGGTGGAAAATTGTGAGTATTTTGGGTCATTAATGACCAAAAATGGTGACACAAAAAAGGGAAAATTTAAAAAAGAATACTATTGCTCTTCAGAAACTAAAAGTGAATAATTATGGGGGTGTCAGACAGAACTAAAAAATTTGATATTTAAGAGCATGCATTTTTTCAGATTGAACATACACCTGTGAGACCTTGACACTTACAAAAAGCTGAACAGCGCATTCCCTTTGATTATAAATGTTATAGATGGGTTCTAAGAATCCTGGATCCGAACAGAAAAAAGAATCCAGCGACCAAAAACTGAATATTTGGGAAAGGGTTGGGTATTAAGACGATAAAACAAAGAAAATTGAAAATTTTATCACTTTAAACGTCCATGAAAGTTTGGAGAGAACTATCATGAAGGGGTATATGCTCGGGAAGAGAAGAAGAGGAAGGCCAAAGAGAAGATGGATGCAGGATGTGGTCGATGATCTCCAGATGGGTGTATCGGACGCGGAACATCTTGCTTATGATCGAGAGGTTTTCCAATAGGTTGTTATGGGAGCGAGGTTCTGCAAAAGACTGCTAGTGAGAAAGAAAGGGTTTTACATCATCATCATCATCATCATCATCATCATCATCATCTCATCATCTCATCATATCGTCATCATCATCATCATCATCATCATCATCATCATCATCATCAGTATCTTGTCCTGTACAGAACTTTATAAGCGTATTTTTAGGTAAACAACGCTTCTCTTAAACTTCCGATGTACTGATGCTGAGGTAGGGGGTTAAACCCCCCACGCCCTCATTTGGATAAAATGTTGACTTCTTGACTTGACATGGGGATGTAAATTACAAGTAACTAAGAAGTCAGAGTGGGTTCGCCTGACGGCGAGGGAAACTGGTAATAACAAAAGCCAATTCACACACAAACATCAGTCCAGGGCACACAACACACACACACACACACACACACACACACAACACACACACACACACACACACACCACACACACACACACACACACACACACACAACACACACACACACAACACACACACACACAATACACACAACACACACACACACACACACACACACACACACACACACACACACACACACACACAACACACACACACAACACACACAAACACACAACACACACACAACACACACACACACACAACACACACACACACACACACAACACACACAACACACACACACACACAACACACACACACACACACACACACACACACACACACCTACGAGAAGAAGTAGCACGTGTATGGACTATGCTTGAGTTCAAAGAGAGCTCAAAAGTGTCTTTTTTGATTATGTTATTTTTAGTTGCATGTCCTTCACAGGATGTAGCAATCAACCCCAGCATTTTGGCTGTTCATGATTCTGTTTCAGGATATTGCGGTCAGCATCAGCATCTTTCAGCTGTATGTTGATTCCTAGGCTAGATTACGCCACGACTTTCTGAGCCACCGGCTCCATACTCTCATAAGTCACTTTTGCGATTCGAACCACTGCTAATTCTCGTCGCGTCACGTGACGAGAGTATTCTGGGTTAGCGGAGAAAGCTGCTAACTCCTCGGCCATGGAGCCGGCTGATTCCTAACCTTGACATTTCCTATTTGTTTCTATTTGCAGCCCCGATTCTGTACCAAACTTGGTTTACCGTTCTGTGTAGAAAGGGCCGCCATCCATTTTGCCAAAATGGCAAAACAGCTGGATTTGGTATCCAGGTAAATAATTCTCATTATAATTAAGGGTGTTTGTGTGGTTGCTGTTTGTCCAGTCTTGGTGTTCATAGGAGTTATATGTCTGTTAACCTCATTAAGAGCTGTAAATGCAGATTGTTTTCGTATTTGGTAATACTGTAAACCAGTGTTTCCCAACGTGGGGCCCACGCCCCACAGAGGAGCAATTCGATTGTTAAGGGGGGACGGGGGGGGGGGGGGGGGGGGGCAATTTGGAAAATGGAAGAAATCGGCTGAATATAATAAAACGGGGAGACTTGAGACTGAAGTTAACTAAATTGGAACTTGACATAAAATATCTCTGCACCAAGCGTCAAGAGCAAGGATCTCACTAAATGTAAATAATTACTAATAATTAAAATAATATAGAATAATCTTTCATTAAAATTATTTTGTACTTGAATTTCAGTTCTCCATTATATGTTTTGAAAATTTACTTACTGTGTTTGCTCAAGAATTTCCTAGTGATTTCTTCCTAAAACCTATCGGTCCTTTGGCTAGGATCGCTTCTTGGCCTTTTGGCTAAAAGATCGCATACCAGCCCTTTGGCTAAGATCCGAGCGTATTTGCCTGCCCCCCCCCCCCCCCCCCCCCCCCCCCCCCCCCCCCCCAGTGATGCGCTTTGTCTGGTCGGAGGCCGGGATGATCCTTCTCGGTCCCGTGGCTAGGATCGGACGCATTTGCCGCTGCGAGCCCGGTAGTGCGCCTGGTCTGGTCGGGGACTGGGGTGATCACACCACCTCACATAGCATCACCTTAAATGGCCCGGTGACTAAGAGTCCACACACAAAAAAGGGGGAGGCGGGGGTAACCCGCCAACCCCCCCCCCCCCCCCCGCCCCCCCCCAAAAAAATTCACCCAACACAACCGACATCACAGGGACGCGGGACCTGGGGAGGGGGTGGGGGATCTGCTGGTCCCTCTGGGAACCGTGAGCCCTTCTAAAAAAAATAAATTCAAGTTTCTATAGTGAAAATTTCAATTTTTGAATATTAAAAATGATGCATATGTTGGGGGGGGGGCATAAGAATTTTAGAAAGGCTTTGGTGGGGCATAGCACAAAAAAGGTTGGGAAACACTGCTGTAAACTGTATCGAGCAGAGGCAGAGTTGCATGGAAGTATGGTGTCCTCCTTGACTGTAACGTGCTGGATCTAAACCCGGTTGAGGACAACATGTTCACGATGTTCAGATTATGTTGAATGTCAGTGTATTTCTTCTTTTAAAACCACAATATTCTAAGAACATTTCTGTAACATTTAAGCTCAAAATCCCCAGTTTGTTTCTTTAGTGTTTTAAATATTGAACACAACCCACTACTGGCAACGCTGATCGCACTCTGGTATGAACCTAAGGCCTATCCACGTCAATATGGAAGCACTAGACTCGAGTTTCGCCCTCGTTTGAGCTCATCAGTAGTGCATATCCCTGACCGGATCCGGAAACAAGCCCCGGATCACCCGGCACACGTTGGACACACAGCCAAATTATCACAACAGAATACCACAACGTCACCCATCGTAGGCTATGCTCTTTAGTGTTTGCGAATTGGTCCATCACTGATATCCATATGTTACTACTGAAAGTTGCGTGTTTTCATCAAGTTTTACTACAACTTGTTGCTGTGTTGAGCTTTGGGTTCTTTATACATGGCTATTGCCAGCTAATGTATGTGTTGATGAGTGGGTGAGGGATGTGTGGGTGTTAGTGGTTGAGGGATAAGTATGTGTGTGGAGGTATGTGTGAGGGGATGAGTGTATGGGTGGGGGTGTGTGTGTGAGTTGTATGTGCGTGGATGGGAGGTGTGTGTTTGCGAATGGGGGATGTGTTGGTGGGTGGTGATGTGTGTGAGGGATGTGTGTATGGGTGGGGAGATGTGTGTGTGTGGATGGGGATGTGTGTGTATATGGGTAGGGGTGTATGGTTAAGGGATGTGTGGCTGGGGGATGGGTGGCTGGAGGATGTGTGGTTGGGTAGAGGATGTGTGGGTGGGTGATTGTATATGGGTAAGGGTGTGTGGTTAAGGGATGTGTAGTTAAGGGATGTTTAGTTGGGGGGGGGGGGGGGGGTAGGTAGAGGATGTGTGGATGGGTAGAGGATATGTGGGTGGGTGTGTGTGTGTAGGTTGGAAATGGTGGGGGATGTGTGTATGGGTTGGCTCGGGATCTGTGAGTGTGCTGGGGGATATGGGAGATTATGTGGGTGGGTGCGGAATTTGTGTATGGGTAGGTGCGGGATATATGAGTTGGCGGGGTGTGTGTGTGTGCGTGGGGGGTGTGTGGTTGAGGGATGTGTTATTGGCTGGGTGGGTGGAGGTGTGTGAGTGGAGGAGAATATGTGGGTGGGTGATTGTTGGTGGGTAATGGGACGGGTAGAGGATATGTGAGTGGGTGGGGAGATGTGTGTAGGTGTGTGGGCGGCGGATGGGTGGGTTGGGGAATGTATGTGTGCTTGGGGTGTGGATGGATGGGATGTGTGGTTGGTGGGAGGTGTGTGTGAATATGGAGATGTGTAGGTGTGGGGATGTGGTGGATGGGTGGGGGTATGTATGTTTGTCTGGTTTGTGTGTGTGTGTGGTTGGGTGGGGTATTGGAGTGAATGGGGGATGTGTGGGTGGGTGGTGGGTGTGTCTCATAACATGGTAATATGCATTGTTTATGTTTACAAAATTTATTTGACAATGTTTTTGCCTTTGCACTGTTGATGAAAGAAAGATGAGTGATTGGAAGGGCCGAATGTAAGACGGGCCTGCGTGCCCAATTTGTTACCCTTTGAAAATAAAGTCCGTTCGTTCGTTTAATGTCTGACTTCTCTGGTACAGTCCCCATTGTTGATCATGAAGTTAGGATATTCAAAGTTTCTTCATTGTTGACTGTGATCTTTGATTGGCCTCTGTCTTATGACAGGCCAGCATGGCCGAATGGATGAGAACGCGTGTTCTTAACACCCAGTGTGCTGACGCCGAGGTAAGGGGTTCAACCCCTACACCAGACAGTTGGACTAAAATGTTAACCTATCGTCCTTGACTTGTCCTTGACAGTACCTCTGAAGTGGAAGTGGGTCCATCTGCTGGTGAGGGACATTGTTAATAGGGAAAGCTAATCCACACGCAAAATTCAACCCAGCACTACTAGAAGTAGAGTGTATGGCCTAAGCTTGAGTTCAAAGCGAGCGAGCGCAAAAAAAAATTACAGAGGTTCTAGACTGAAAACAGAGTTAATGAAAGAAGTAAAACAGAGGAAAGTGAAATATTTAGACCAGGTTAAAAGACATGACACTCTTATGAAAAACATACTTGAGGGTAAGGTTGCAGGCAAGCACACAAGAGGTAGACAATGATACAAGTGGGAGGATAACATCAAGAGATGGACGAGCAGCAGCCTGACAGAATGTACAGTCAAGGCAAGAGACAGACAATGTTGGAGATGCATTGTTGCCAGCCTTCATTGTGGAGATGGCACATTATTTATTGACTACAATCATCTCAATCACAACACTTGCATAGTTCATTTATGTTTATAACTCATCAGTGTTGGGGTAGAACCAGCTAGCTCATCATCAGCACACCGGAAGTTTAAGTTCGGGTGCTCTTATCCTTTCGGCTGTGCTGACATGTCTGTTATGTTTTTTTGTAGTATTGACTTGCTGAGATGCAGCGAATATGCCCGGAATTTAATAATCTATTGGGGGGGGGGGAGGGGGGTGCTGAGTGGTCTCGAGGTTTGGTGTCCGCCTCGAGTGCTGGAGATCCCGGGTTCAAGCCCCGGTGAGGACCGGGAATTTTTCACGTGGACTTCTAGTAACACAATTTCCCTGGTCTCTGGGTAGTGAGATCGGACGCCCATGTGTATTGTTGCGCACGTAAAAAACTCTTGGTAGATGGAAATCTACAAAGTGTAACCTAACGGCACTGCCTGGGCAACATTTTGAGTTAAAAATCTACCCAAAGTATTTCAATCATATTGAATCTCTTCTTTCAGCCGCAGCCCAATTTCGATTGCCGCAGCTGCCATCTATTTGGCGTCACAGGCTTCGGATGTCAAAAGGTCTCGCAAAGGTGAGCACGACTATGAAGCCATTGTTGTTTTTATGACTTCCGTAATACTCATTCCTAAATTTATGTGAGCAGCAGTATTGCTGTCGCTAGCATACTTGCCTCCAAGCCTGGTGGTCATGTATTCCCTAAAAAGGCGGGGCTCACTGAACTGGGTTCTGGGGTTGACCCAGCCTAAAATGGGTACCAGGTCATTTTCTGGTAAGTAAAGGTGGTTGGCATGATTTTTACCTCCTCGTCTACCAAATGCTGCTTAACTTAAAATTTTAGCTATCATTGGATGCCTAGTGTTCTTTAAGGAGATGTGTAAAGAGGTTCTTTACTATTACCCTGTTCACTGTACACTCAGTACACTGCCTGGCATGAAAATGGAACCTTTACGTTTTTACTTTTATACTTTTACATGCTTTATGAATTCTTCTTTTTCTTTTGTTCACTTGAAATTTGTCTCTATAAGGAATGTTGTCTCTTGTATTAATGTCACAGTTTTTTTTTAGTTTACTCAATGGTCCATAGAGTTGATCTTCCGCTGTTGTTTCTATAGGTCTGAAGGTTTGCCTCTATATGTTGTATTTTGGGCAGTCTTGGAGTATGTGATCTGCCGTCTGTGTTGCCAATCCACATGTGCACGGGGCTGGTTCGCCAATCTTACTCTCCTGCAGTTAGAATGTAGACGCAGTTCCGCATGGCTGAATGGATAAGAAAGCGTGTTCTTAAACATTCGGTGTGCCGATGCCGAGGTAAGCGGTTCAACCCCTACACCGGACAACTGGACTAAAATGACCTGTCGTCCTTGACTTGGGGACGTTAATTACAAGTACCTCTGAAGTCGGAGTGGGTTCGACTGATGACGAGGGACACTGTTAACAGGGAGAGCTAAACCACACGCAAAATTCAGTCCATCACTACTATACAATAGTGTGTATATATAAAATAAATAAATGTAGACTGTGAAAGACTTCTGCTTCGCATCTCCCAATGGAGGACAGATCCACAACCAACTCATGAGTGGTCTCATTTGGAGACTTGTTCATGGCTGGTTGGATTTTGCAGCTAAAGATTTCTATGGGATGAGGTAGCTAGTCTCATGCCTACCCGCCTCTTATGACATACATACTAGGTTACAGTGTTATCCTTTGCTGACTCTTTGGTGAAGGGAGTTAAGGACCCAGTTTGTAATCCCGCTTACAGCGATCGAAACACAGCTGCAGGCGATTTAGAAACATACCGCATTGTTTAATTTTTATAAAATTTTTATAAAATGGTATGGTCGTTCAGAAAGCAGTGGCAAACTACTGAACGTAAACTTGCCAATAAATCACAAGCAGCCAAAAATGCTGAGGTTGACTGCTGTATCCTGTAAAGGATATGTGACTAACTTTTTTTTAACTAGTGACATGGATTTATTGTATAATATTATAATATTTGCCACATGTTTACTTTTCAGATATTGGAGACATTGCTGGAGTGGCGGAGGTCACCATCAGCGAGTCCTATAAACCAATGCTCGCCAAAGCTCTGGCCCTGTTCCCAGATGACTTCAAGATCAGCACTGTGCGCTGCTTGCCCGATAACTGATCCGATGAAAGATATTTTTTTTTTTTTTTGCACTTAAAATCTTGATCTAGTTTTGCTGTAACTTTTACTCAGTTTCACTTAATATTACTTTAAATGATCTCCTACATGTTACGTTACTTCTATGCATATGTCCAGCGGGTATAGACAAATACTTATATGATGTTCTTATGTCCAAGATGTCTGAAGCGCAAGATGGAGGTGGGGTTTGAACTTCATCTTTCCTTGGCTTGAAATTTGTCTATAGTTGCAATGTTGTTTCTTTATGAACTTCACTGACTTTTTTCAGTTCATTCATGGGTCTATATAGTTTATCTTCCACTGTTGTTTATTCTAGCCCAGAAGGTTTGCCTGGATATGTTACATTTTGAGCAGTCTTAGAGTATGTGATCTACTGTCTGTGGTATAAATCCACATGTGCACGTGGCTGATTCGCCAGCCTTGATTTTTGTATATATGTGGTAGCATAATCTATTGTGTCCTGCATGTTCTGAAGTCTTTGTTGACTATTTTTAGGAATATCTATTTAGAGGAAGCCGATGTCATGCAATACGTCATTATCATTGAATGTAAGAAAGAGAGTGATCAGGTGCTATATAGAACCTGTTTTGCTGTATGGCAGTGAATCTTGGAATGTAAATGAACAAATTAGGAAGAGATTGGAAACAACAGAGATGTGGTTCCTTAGACGAATGTTGCGAATTCTTTACACTGTCAAAGTAACTAACAACGAATGCCTTAAAGAGGCTGGCGAAACTAAAACATTATATACAGCAATAAGAAAGAGACAAACAGCTTTTTTTGGTCATGTGATGAGAAGAGAGGCATTGGAGAACATCGTTACAACTGGAAACATCGAGGGGAAGAGAGGGATAGGCAGACCAAGAGAAATGATGCTGGATGGATTGCGACGGTGGCATGGAGGAATATGAACGGCAGAGATGATCCAGAAAACCAAAGACTGTGGAGAGTCATGAACGCCTACGCCAGTCGGCACGGCACTTGATGATGTCATGTATTACATTAAATGTTTCATATAATCATATAAAGATACCCATAGCTCATTACGAGCGTATTTACAGCATTGAAATCTCTTGTATTGGTGTGGGGGAAATGTATGATTGTGTGCTGACAAAGGCTTTCTATCATTTGTGGGCAAGTTTTTATCAAGCCTACCAGTTCCACTTTCCATTTTGGTGATTTACTTGTATTTCCAATGAGAATTGTCAAATGTTATGTATATTAATCACGACTATAGTGCGCAGAAGCCTGCACAATAACAAGCAATTATGACGTCAAATAGAGGCCCTGGAGATGTGGATACACATGTGTTCTATTTAATGGAAACAAAATCAAATCAAATACGGAGGTGCGGTCAGCATGGCCGAATTGATAAGAACGTGTGTTTTGTATGGTCGGTGGAAAGCCGGATGTAGTTGGTCTCTTCTCATCTGAAGACTTGAACTCCGTGACTGTTCTGATAAGGTAGTGCGTGATCTTTAAGGGTACACCAGATCCCAGGTGGTGAGAAAGAATCATGCTAATGTCATACAGTTAATGTTTTAATTTGTTCACACGATTTAACCCCAGAGCAGTCCATCCATATTCTAATACTTCTAGTACACTGGACTAATTTTTGCGTGAGGATCAGCTTTCCTTATTACTAGTGTCCTTCGCAATCAGGCGAACACACTTCGACTTGTAATTTATGTCCTATTTATTCCTCCCCACGGCGCTTGACGCCAAAAGTGGATGATGATGATGATGATGATGATGATGATGATGATGATGATGATGATGATGATGATGGTGGTGGTGGTGGTGGTGATGATGATGATGATGATGGTGGTGATGATGATGATGATGATGATGATGATGATGATGATGATGATGATGATGATGATGATGATGATGATGATGATGATGATGATGATGATGATGATGATGATGATGATGCTTGCTTGCTTGCTTGCTTGTGTTCATTGGCTTGAGCTCCAACGCAAAGTCCTGTATGTCGGATGAAGGCATCCTGCTGTCCAACATCAGTGTGATGTCATACAGGACCTGAGGTTTGTGTGAGTATCCGTTGTCCCATGTCTGGCTTATTGGTGTGCAGACTGGTGGTTCCTCGCCATACAGGCAGACACTCTCCGACTTCGGAGGAATGATGATGATGATGATGATGATGATGATAATGATGATGATGATGATGATGATGATGATGATGATGATGATGATGATGATGATGATGATGATGATGATGATGATGATGATGATATCAGGCATTGCTTGAGACTGACAGTGTTAGGTCTTATTGGTTGATTCATTTGAGAATTGACATTGTAACAATCAAACCTATTTGATGCTTTGTATAATGACAAACCCATTGATGGTCTGTATCCCGCAGCAAACTGCTAATTGTTCCACTGACACACTGGTTGTAAACACCTTGAATTTGTCCTCTCATACTTCCCTCCCTCGGAGACCTTTGCTTAAACTGTACAGAGTAAAGTCAAGATGGGATATAATGAAAGTGGTGTTATTTGGTATGAAGAGCTGGCCAATTGGCTAGAATTTCGGGCTTCCTTTGGAGAGACTCGAGTTTGATTGCTGGGTAAAATGTGAATTCATCAGTCGGGAGTGGGGGTTGAAGGGGGGGGGGGGGGGAATAACTCTAACCTGAGGGGAGAGAACACTAGTTAAAAAATTTAATAGAAAAACAAGGTATTGACATTTCATGTGTTGGCTGAATGGAGCAAACATCACAACTTAGCTGTAACACAGACAAAATTCACATGCAGAGTATTCTCCTGTCAACTGGACTTTGTCATCTTAAAGCTTCTTTTTTCTTGCTCGTCCTGTAGACAATATTGATTGTTGTGACTGGTTTATACCTAAGTTGTGATATTTACTCCTTTCGTTTTATCATTGTGACATTTTTGCCAGGGTGACATCTCATGCAGCGTTTTCATCCAGTATTGTGTCCTGCATTGAACTGTACCCCCATAATAGTCTTTCAATATTTCTTCCTATAATAAGCCAGGTGTCCTGTCTCTTTTGCTGTCTTATGTAAATTGTCTATCATAAATTGTGTCCATCTACTCTATATTTGTGTAGTGTCATCATATAATGGCCGGTTCGGTGCAGAACTTTCCCCCAAAATAGTTTTTAGAATTATCCCTTAGTCATTATTAGTCATAAATCAATTGTCCTGTTCCTGGCGCTATCTCATCTTGAATTCATCAGCCTTGCAATCTTTCTCTTCTCTACCTCCGCAGTACACTTCCCTGCATAATAAACTTGTGCAGACTATCTTGTCTTTCTATACGCGCAAAATATTTATTTTTTCTGAATTTTATTTTGTTCTAATAACCAACCCTCTACAATACTGAGATCTTGCTGGGTATATCTTTTTCTTCCAATCGATTGTAGTAATCTTCTGTAACACGTATATATAGTAACGAAGTATATGTGTGCTGTCCCAATGATTTGTAAATTGCCCATTTTTCACATTTGTATGTTACCACAGGAAATATACATGCTCTTAGTACGCTGACTTTTGTTTTCTTTTGTTTTATATGGTGATGATGATGATGATGATGATGATGATGATGATGATGATGATGATGATGATGATGATGATGATGATGACGACGATGATGATGATGATGATCATGATGATGATGATGATGATCATGATGATGATGATGATGATCATGATGATCATGATGATGATGATCATGATGATCATGATGATGATGATGATGATGATGATGATGATGATGATGATGATGATGATGATGATGATGATGATGATGATGATGATGATGATGATGATGATGATGATGATGATGATGATGATGATGATGATGATGATGATGATGATGATGATGATGATGATGATGATCATGTTCATGATCATGATGATCATGATCATGATGATCATGATCATGATGATCATGATGATGATGATATATCAGGCATTGCTTGAGACTGACAGTGTTAGGTCTTATTGGTTGATTGATTTGAGAATTGACATTGTAACAATCAACCTATTTGATGCTTTGTATAATGACAAACCCATTGATGGTCTGTATCCCGCAGCAAACTCCTAATTGTTCCACTGACACACTGGTTGTAAACACCTTGAATTTGTCCTCTCATACTTCCCTCCCTCGGAGACCTTTGCTTAAACTGTACAGAGTGAAGTCAAGATGGGATTTAATGAAAGGGGTGTTATTTGGTATGAAGAGCTGGCCAATTGGCTAGAATTTCGGGCTTCCTTTGGAGAGACTCGAGTTTGATTGCTGGGTAAAATGTGAATTCATCAGTCGGGAGTGGGGGTTGAGGGGGTGGGGGGGGGGGAATAACTCTAACCTGAGGGGAGAGAACACTAGTTAAAAAATTAATAGAAAACAAGGTATTGACATTTCATGTGTTGGCTGAATGGAGCAAACATCACAACTTAGCTGTAACACAGACAAAATTCACATGCAGAGTATTCTCCTGTCAACTGGACTTTGTCATCTTAAAGCTTCTTTTTTCTTGCTCGTCCTGTAGACAATATTGATTGTTGTGACTGGTTTATACCTAAGTTGTGATATTTACTCCTTTCGTTTTTATCATTGTGGCATTTTTGCCAGGGTGACATCTCATGCAGCGTTTTCATCCAGTATTGTGTCCTGCATTGAACTGTACCCCCATAATAGTCTTTCAATATTCTCCCTATAATAAGCCAGGTTGTCCTGTCTCTTTGCTGTCTTATGTAAATTGTCTATCATAAATTGTGTCCATCTACTCTATATTTGTGTAGTGTCATCATATAATGGCCGGTTCGGTGCAGAACTTTCCCCTAAAATAGTTTTTAGAAATATCCCTTAGTCATAATTAGTCATAAATCAATTGTCCTGTTCCTGGCGCTATCTCATCTTGAATTCATCAGCCTTGCAATCTTCCTCTTCTCTACCTCCGCAGTACACTTCCCTGCATAATAAACTTGTGCAGACTATCTTGTCTTTCTATACGCGCAAAATATTTATTTTTTCTGAATTTTATTTTGTTCTAATAACCAACCCTCTACAATACTGAGATCTTGCTGGGTATATCTTTTTCTTCCAATCGATTGTAGTAATCTTCTGTAACACGTATATATAGTAAACGAAGTATATGTGTGCTGTCCCAATGATTTGTAAATTGCCCATTTTTCACATTTGTATGTTACCACAGGAATATACATGCTCTTAGTACGCTGACTTTTGTTTTTCTTTTGTTTTATATTGTGATGATGATGATGATGATGATGATGATGATGATGATGATGATGATGATGATGATGATGATGATGATGATGATGATGATGATGATGATGATGATGATGATGATGATGATGACGAAGACGATGATGATGATGATGATGATGATGATGATGATGATGATGATGATGATGATCATGATCATGATGATGATGATCATGATCATGATGATCATGATGATGATGCTCATGATGATCATGATGATCATGATGATGATGATCATGATGATGATGATCATGATGATGATGATCATGATGATGATGATCATGATGATGATGATGATGATGATGATGATGATGATGATGATGATGATGATGATGATGATGATGATGATGATGATGATGATGATGATGATGATGATGATCATGATGATGATGATGATGATGATGTATCAGGCATTGCTTGAGACTGACAGTGTTAGGTCTTATTGGTTGATTGATTTGAGAATTGACATTGTAACAATCAAACCTATTTGATGCTTTGTATAATGACAAACCCATTGATGGTCTGTATCCCGCAGCAAACTGCTAATTGTTACACTGACACACTGGTTGTAAACACCTTGAATTTGTCCTCTCATACTTCCCTCCCTCGGAGACCTTTGCTTAAACTGTACAGAGTGAAGTCAAGATGGGATTTAATGAAAGTGGTGTTATTTGGTATGAAGAGCTGGCCAATGGGCTAGAATTTCGGGCTTCCTTTGGAGAGACTCGAGTTTGATTGCTGGGTAAAATGTGAATTTATCAGTCGGGAGTGGGGGTTGGGGGAAAGGGGGGGGGGGGTTGGGGGGGAATAACTCTAACCTGAGGGGAGAGAACCCTAGTTTAAAAAATTTAATAGAAAAACAAGGTATTGACATTTCATGTGTTGGCTGAATGGAGCAAACATCACAACTTAGCTGTAACACAGACAAAATTCACATGCAGAGTATTCTCCTGTCAACTGGACTTTGTCATCTTAAAGCTTCTTTTTTCTTGCTCGTCCTGTAGACAATATTGATTGTTGTGACTGGTTTATACCTAAGTTGTGATATTTACTCCTTTCGTTTTATCATTGTGACATTTTGCCAGGGTGACATCTCATGCAGCGTTTTTCATCCAGTATTGTTGTCCTGCATTGAACTGTACCCCCATAATAGTCTTTCAATATTTCTCCCTATAATAAGCCAGGTGTCCTGTCTCTTTTGCTGTCTTATGTAAATTGTCTATCATAAATTGTGTCCAATCTACTCTATATTTGTGTAGTGTCATCATATAATGGCCGGTTCGGTGCAGAACTTTCCCCCAAAATAGTTTTAGAAATATCCTTAGTCATAATTAGTCATAAATCAATTGTCCTGTTCCTGGCGCTATCTCATCTTGAATTCATCAGCCTTGCAATCTTCCTCTTCTCTACCTCCGCAGTACACTTCCCTGCATAATAATCTTGTGCAGACTATCTTGTCTTTCTATACGCGCAAAATATTTATTTTTTCTGAATTTTATTTTGTTCTAATAACCAACCCTCTACAATACTGAGATCTTGCTGGGTATATCTTTTTCTTCCAATCGATTGTAGTAATCTTCTGTAACACGTATATATAGTAAACGAAGTATATGTGTGCTGTCCCAATGATTTGTAAATTGCCCATTTTTCACATTTGTATGTTACCACAGGAAATATACATGCTCTTAGTACGCTGACTTTTGTTTTCTTTTGTTTTATATGATGATGATGATGATGATGATGATGATGATGATGATGATGATGATGATGATGATGATGATGATGATGATGATGATGATGATGATGATGATGATGATGATGATGATGATGATGATGATGATATATCAGGCATTGCTTGAGACTGACAGTGTTAGGTCTTATTGGTTGATTGATTTGAGAATTGACATTGTAACAATCAAACCTATTTGATGCTTTGTATAATGACAAACCCATTGATGGTCTGTATCCCGCAGCAAACTGCTAATTGTTCCACTGACACCCTGGTTGTAAACACCTTGAATTTGTCCTCTCATACTTCCCTCGCCGGCTTCGTGGCTTAGAGGTTATGACTTTTCTCCGTAATCTCGTAAACTCTCGCCGGTAACGTTATGACGGTTTGAATCAGCAGTGGTTCGAATCTTCGAATCGCATCGGTAACTTACGGGGTATATGAGCCGGCCGCTCAGAAAGCAATGGCAACCTACTGAGTGTAATCTTGCCAAGAAATCAACATACAGCTGAAAGATGCTGGTGTTGACAGCGACGTCCTGTAAAGGATATGCAAAAAAAAAAAAAAAATACTTCCCTCCCTCGGAGACCTTTGCTTAAACTGTACAGAGTGAAGTCAAGATGGGATTTAATGAAAGTGGTGTTATTTGGTATGAAGAGCTGGCCAATTGGCTAGAATTTCGGGCTTCCTTTGGAGAGAAACGAGTTTGATTGCTGGGTAAAATGTGAATTTATCAGTCGGGAGTGGGGGTTGGGGGGGTGGGGGGGGGGGGGGGGGGGGGGAATAACTCTAAATTTAGAGGAGAGAACCCTAGTTTAAAAAATTTAATAGAAAAACAAGGTATTGACATTTCATGTGTTGGCTGAATGGAGCAAACATCACAACTTAGCTGTAACACAGACAAAATTCACATGCAGAGTATTCTCCTGTCAACTGGACGTTGTCATCTTAAAGCTTCTTTTTTCTTGCTCGTCCTGTAGACAATATTGATTGTTGTGACTGGTTTATACCTAAGTTGTGATATTTACTCCTTTCGTTTTATCATTGTGACATTTTTGCCAGGGTGACATCTCATGCAGCGTTTTCATCCAGTATTGTGTCCTGCATTGAACTGTACCCCCATAATAGTCTTTCAATATTTCTCCCTATAATAAGTCAGGTGTCCTGTCTCTTTTGCTGTCTTATGTAAATTGTCTATCATAAATTGTGTCCATCTACTCTATATTTGTGTAGTGTCATCATATAATGGCCGGTTCGGTGCAGAACTTTCCCCCAAAATAGTTTTTAGAAATATCCCTTAGTCATAATTAGTCATAAATCAATTGTCCTGTTCCTGGCGCTATCTCATCTTGAATTCATCAGCCTTGCAATCTTCCTCTTCTCTACCTCCGCAGTACACTTCCCTGCATAATAAACTTGTGCAGACTATCTTGTCTTTCTATACGCGCAAAATATTTATTTTTTCTGAATTTTATTTTGTTCTAATAACCAACCCTCTACAATACTGAGATCTTGCTGGGTATATCTTTTTCTTCCAATCGATTGTAGTAATCTTCTGTAACACGTATATATAGTAAAACGAAGTATATGTGTGCTGTCCCAATGATTTGTAAATTGCCCATTTTTCACATTTGTATGTTATCACAGGAAATATACATGCTCTTAGTACGCTGACTTTTGTTTTCTTTTGTTTTATATCTGTTTCCTCTGACTTTTGTTTTCTATCTGTTCTCTGACTTTTGTTGTCTATATGTTCCCTGACTTTTGTTGTCTATATGTTCCCTGACTTTTGTTGTCTATGTGTTCCCTGACTTTTGTTGTCTATGTGTTCCCTGACTTTTGTTGTCTATGTGTTCCCTGACTTTTGTTGTCTATCTGTTCTCTGACGTTTGTAGTCTATGTGTTCCCTGACTTTTGTTGTCTATGTGTTCCCTGACTTTTGTTGTCTATGTGTTCCCTGACTTTTGTTTTCTATTTTCCCCCAGAATTTTGTTTTCTGTTCCTTGACTTTTGTTTTCTATTGCCTGGCTTTTGTTTACTATCTGTTCCCTGACTTTTGTTTTCTATCTGTTCCATTACTTTTGTTTTCTATGTCTTCCCTGACTTTTGTTTTCTATTTATTCCATGACTTTTGTTTTCTATTTCTTCCATGACTTTTGTTTTCTATCTCTTCCCTGAATTTTGTTTTCTATCTGTTCCATGATTTTTGTTTTATATTTCTTCCCTGACTTGTGTTTTCTATCTGTTACATGACTTTTGTTTTCTATCTCTTCCCTGAAATTTGTTTATCTCTTCCATGACTTTTGTTTTCTATCTGTTCCATTACTTTTGTTTTCTATCTCTTCCCTGACTTTTATTTTCTATTTCTTCCATGAATTTTGTTTTCTATCTGTTCCATAACTTTTGTTTTCTATCTGTTCCATGACTTTTGTTTTTTATTTATTTCCTGACTTGTGTTTTCTATCTGTTCCATGACTTTTGTTTTCTATCTCTTCCCTGACTTTTGTTTTCTATCTGTTCCATGACTTTTGTTTTCTATCTCTTCCCTGACTTTTGTTTTCTATCTGTTCCATGACTTTTGTTTTCTATTTCTTTCCTGACTTGTGTTTTCTATCTTTTCCATGACGTTTGTTTTCTATCTGTTACATGACTGTTGTTTTTATCTCTTCCCTGACGTTTGTTTTCTATCTCTTCCCTGAAGTTTGTTTTCTATCTCTTCCCTGAAATTTGTTTTCTGTCTCTTCCATGACTTTTGTTTTCTATCTGTTCCATTACTTTTGTTTTCTATCTGTTCCATGACTTTTGTTTTCTATTTCTTTCCTGACTTGTGTTTTCTATCTGTTCCATGACTTTTGTTTTCTATTTCTTTCCTGACTTGTGTTTTCTATCTTTTCCATGACTTTTGTTTTCTATTTCTTTCCTGACTTGTGTTTTCTATCTGTTCCATGACTTTTGTTTTCTATTTCTTTCCTAACTTGTGTTTTCTATCTGTTCCATGACGTTTGTTTTCTATCTGTTACATGACTGTTGTTTTTATCTCTTCTCTGAAGTTTGTTTTCTATCTGTTCCATGACGTTTATTTTTTTATCTCTTCCCTGATGTTTGTTTTCTATCTGTTCCAGTCAACAAAGGTATTAACTGTTTTAGTTATCTGCTTGTTCTTATTTTAATTTATGTCATTACATTGCATCGCCCAGCAGTGTCAGAGTCTTGATTTGCAATCAATAAAGGCTCGTGGTGACTAACAGATGTGATAACAATCACTCACACAGAATGAATGTACATAACACATGGTGATATCTCTCAACTACTTTAATCGCACTTCTCGCAAACAGCAATCATAACAGGCCTCGCTCAACTCGGCGATAATGCCATTTCGATATACATCTATATACAATACATCAGTTCATGAATGCAATATTACATACCATGCACTCAGTCTTTCTATACTCAAAAGGCTTTCTCTCATCTAGCGTCAACTCATACAATCAATACGTGCACTGCTCTCTTTCCACGTCTGTCCAGTTGAACGGTCCTAGGCTGTCTGACCGCTAGCCGCAGTGAGCGCGCGTTTGTCCTGCGTTCTCTTCTCGTGGTCTCCGTGTACCACGCAGACCCTTTCCCTGTTACTGCGTCGTACGTGTTAATGCAGTTCACGGGCGTACCCGGCCGTCGTTGCCAGGCGCTAGTGATGAAGACCCGGGGAAGATTATGACACTCTCCCGCCGCCCCTCCAATGAAAGGTATATCCTTTCATTGCTGGCTATTTGAAGTTGGGTTAATCTACTAATAAAAAGTCAGAATCGACCCACCGTTTGTTCTCTTAGGTGACTCCTTGAAGTTTGATGAAGTATAGTGGGTAACTCACATGATATATCTTCTATTCAGTGCTGCCTTAAAGCTACACTTCTCAAGTACAATTCCCCAGTTGGATTTTTATATAGGTTGCTGACGGACTTAGCCAGTCCGGTAGCTATCAGCGACTTACGCTGTCTTCCAAGCAACGCAACTACCTCCGGACAAAGAAAGAAAAATCACAAAAAGAGACATGTCAGGCCACAAGTTATCTTTTCTTTCCAAGATGACTTCATCATTAGACCCAAACGATATGGTCGGATGATCCCATGCTGGTCCACAACTTCAGTAATTATAGTCCACGCATGGTTGATGTCACCTTGCGATGCTTTGCCATTCTGGCGCTATGAACAAGGTACTATATACATGTTTACATTGACCCAATATTTCAAATTGATTCCCTTAGATGTTATCGTGAAACACTATGGGGAATAACTTTTACTTTCTTTCAAAAAAATAAAGTGCATTTGTAAGTTAAGTTCTAAGCGTCGTAGTTTGATGCTTATTGTCAATAGTGACCTAGTTGGTACTATTGAGAACAAGTTGATCAATCAATGATTCTCAGATTACAAATCTAAAAATCCTCTCATACAATTAAGTATATGTAAATTTAGTCTCATAAAGTTATATTAAGTGTCATTACTTTGTGACAATTATCGTATAGTCTGCTAATTTTTTTTTAAATTTATTAATTAATTCCAAAAAGTAACGGAAGTACACATTTGATGTGTTAAAATCTTGGAGTAACACATTGTCCTTTCACATGTTTGGATTAGACTGTTATGGAGAAGTACGGATTAAACTGTTTACACGTTCACAACTTTGGATAACAGTGTTCTATGGAACTACGGATGAACTGTTCACACGTTCACAAATTTGGATAACAATGTTCTATGGAATTACGGATAAACTGTTCACATGATCAAACTTTTGGATAACAATGTTCTCGGGAAGTATCGATGAAACTGTTCTGTTGGATGTGTTGAATTCGTATGTCGTCGTGTCTCTCACACGATTTAAAATGTTTGAACACTCTGCTGGGCTTATATCAATCGGATTCATAAGCGCAGGTACTGAGGATGTTACCACAAGTTGACTTCAGGTAAGTTTTGTAATCACTCGTAGTACTGTTCGTATAAATGTTAACAAATGTTTAAAATATTGTCACTCTTCATACTAATCACACAAATATTTACCATTCTTACGTGTTAAAAATATAATTTATAATAAACAAGAGGACATTGTCCTTATCAGTTATGTGTGCCAGCGATGTGTAGTTATGTTACACATTAATTTGCTGGGTTGTGATTTCTGAGCGTTGTAAGTAATCACAGATATTGACTCATTTAATCTGTGCGCTCAGGCATAGGTAGCCTATTTTCGGACGTGTCGAGTGGACATCTGGAGAGCAAATCTGCAATCGTATTTTGTGTCCCGCTGATGTGCCTCACTTCAAATCTGATGTCTTGGAGCAGTAAAGACCATCTTGCTATTATGTGGTTTGTTGGTGTCCCTGTTTTAATAATGATTAATGGGTTGTTGTCTGTTTCTACTATGAAATGACGACCTAACAAATATGTAGACAATCTCTTAATGGAAAAAACTAAAGCCAAAGCCTCCTGACACATGCCTGTGGTCATTGGCATTAAGGTGAGTGGCCGTACAATATAAACAGTTCACGAGATAAAATAGGGCGGATAGTAAGTCCCCCATAGGGCGAAAATGAGAAGACAGTAATTGAAAGGGGGAGCTGAGAAGAAGTCAGCTGGTGAGGCAGACAGTTGGAGCAGTGAGATTGTGTGTTGTGTGTGAGGCAATGTGGGGGATAGAATTGTTGAAAAGAGAGGGACGAAGATTGACGGAGATCAGTTGATGTTTGGACTCCGAGCTAAGAGGGAGTTGAGTCTAGACCGGACCAGGAGAAGGTCGTGGTCTGAGAAAGTGAAGAATTGTGACGGAGTTCGGAAGATAACTCCGCACTGTGGGTTCCAGGGATAGTGAGTGGAATTCGAGACCCAGAGTGGGTTACTTCGAGTTGGGCCTAGAGAGAGGCTAGTATACCTGTCGTGTGGGACGAGATTTTAGTAGCCTTGAGAGGCAATGTTATTCGAAGTGTTCCATTGGGATGGAGATATATTCTTAGAGAATTATTGTTCCTGGATTTAAATGCTACATGTGTCTGTGTTAATTCAGAATTAAAGGAATATTATGTGCGCAAATTAACGCTTGTTCGCTGACTGGTGTTTGGTGGTGATGCATCTTGGTTAATCTGTTGTTCAACATCACATGTTACAAGGACATACCCTAGACACAACCATAGCCACTCTATCTGTCACTTAGTCAACATTCACTTTGTGTCACCTCCAATTCAGGAGTTGACCATCTGCGTTCTCTCGGTGTCAGTTTGCGGCTGACATAAAAAAAAAATTGGGTGCAGGATTTCATCATAAGACTGCAACAAAACCACCCCAACGGCTATGGAGCTTGCGTCAGCCCTCAATCTGAAAGAAATTTTCAAATTTGTCAATTTAAGAATAGGCCTAGCCGAAAAGTATGACAAAACTTTTGTGATTGCAGGTCTCAGACACTCGCTGTTTACAATTTTATTTGGTTTGTTTTTGGTTAGTAAATTTGTAAAACTTTCTGTAAAATCAGCAAAATCAGGAATAAATCGTCTGTAATAATTGAGTACCCCCAACATGCTTCGTATTTCCTTTTTGGTTGTCAGAAGCGACAATTTTAGAATCTTGGATACAATATTGGTAAATGAGTTGTCAATATGATTTGATGTTGTACTAAATCTGTCTGTCCTGGATGATTGGAGAAGATGGACTTATATTCTTCTAACAGCTGTCTGCAGTTGTCGGTCTCAGTCTGAGTAAGATGAGGAGATAGTTTTATGTCTTGTAATGTATCTGTCGTGTCAAGTGCTGGAACTGGTACTTCGTCGGTGTCGTCTGACTCTATGTGGTCTACTATGGTCGTGCACGCTGCGGTTTCGTCTTGTTCTTCGTCTCTGGTATAGTAGGGTCTTAACATGTTAATGTGGATTATTTTGTGTTTGTTGTTCATTGCAATTTCGTAGTCCACTGTCGAAATTTGTCTCAGTACTTTAAACGTTCCTTGCCATGAGTCTGTCAGGAGATGTTTGTCACTGGGCAAAAACAATAGTACGTCCTGTTCAGATGTCAGTGTTATTGTCATATTTCCTCTGTTTGCATATTCTCTATAGATGGAACCATTTTGTCTCAATGATTCTTTTGCTAATATGCAAGATCTCTTCTTCTTCTTTTCGTTCATCCGGAGTGTTTTTTCAGATGTGACGGCGGTGTGCGTTAGGCACCCTTTGGCTGAAAACCCTTAGGTCACACATCCGGCTTTCGCGTGCATTTTTGACCAGGTTAGCAATCCTGGGAGACTCTCACTTTGTGGTACCGTCCACATCCCAGCTGGTCAAGTTCGAACAGTCGAGGACTTCGGTCATCCCTCAAGAGAAGGAAGGCACAGTCCATAGCATTTTCCGCCATCCTAGATTGCTTCCATAGTTGCAGGGCCGACACATAGCGCCCTGATACTGGGCTCACCGAGGGAATGGTCACGTCATGCTCATGGCTGCTTTAATTCCTCACTTCAATATATTGGGCATTTCTTTCGCCCCGGGCCGTTCCCGCACAAACCAGACAGGTCTGCAGAAGGTATTCACTCAGCGAGTTTTCGCACCTGTGCTTGTCGTTGCGCCCGTCAGAGCTGTTCCAGGCACGACAGACATTCGGAAAACTACCTAGTCAGAGCTGTTCCGAACAAGAGCGGCATTCGGAAACTAGGTAGTCAGAGCTGTTCCTAGCACGAGAGACATTCGGACGAGACATTTCACTCGGACGTAAATGCGTAGTGTCAATTTTTAGTTTGCTACCCGTAGGACGACACTTCCGACTTCCGGCGGGCATTTTTTAATGAGGTTAGCCTTCTTCTGATTTCGAGACACGTTAGACTGTTGTAATGTCACCCACATCTCAGCTGGTCAAGATAGAACGATCAACGATATCGCAGTCGGCCCTCAAAGGAAGGCAGGGGCAGACCATGGGCATTATCTCGCTATCCAAGGAGGCTTCCATAATTGCAGAGCCGGCACATATTGCTCTGAGACTGGGCTCACCCAAGGAGTTTCCACGTCCTGCTCGTGGCTGCTTTAGTTCCTCACTTCCATGTGTTGGGCATCCCGCTTGCCACTGATCGCTCAAGCACACACCAGGAGCGGTCAGACTGCGAGCGACAACCACTCGGTGAGCATTTGCTTGTGACTTCAGACCACGCAATAGGTTCGCTCGCCGTGCGTTCAATTTCGCGTTGTTGAGACGTTCTTCCACTTTTGTCTACACTCTATGAGTTAGATACAGACAGTTTTCGTAACCATGTCCTTCGACTGAGGCACTTTTCTGACTTTTTATACTCGCTCACGAGGTAGGCTACATGTGCTGCCGGCTCAGCACCTTACCTTCGTGCAGCAGTGAACGAGAAACGGCCAGGCCCTCTCATCCGGGAATCCCTCATATCCCCCACCTGAGAGCCTTCGAACATGTATCAAACCTGAGCATGTAGCTTGCTCAGTATCACGTTTCTATTTTCCGGTAGGCGGGTATCGGCCTGGCTTTGAGATCCGAGGGTTTGTGGCTTAGAGGCGTTCAGTCACAGCCCTCGACAGGGAGCCTTAAGAGTTTTGTCCGGACCAAGATCGTCTGCCTTCGTGCAACTTTTAAAATGTTGACTGTTATCCTCAGTCTATACCTGCAGAGCAGCAGGTTGTGTCTCTCTTAGTCTGGTCCCTATCCCATAAGCTGTCCGATATGTAGTTTTTCATCCATCGGCAAACAAATGGGGTCGATGGGACACGCAAGCTCCCCCACCACGTCAAGGTGGAGACACATCGGGGGAGATATGCAAGATCTCATGATCCTGTCACGTAAAGTTGTTACATGTTCATAAGGTGACAATGCCTTCTGGTCATTTTCTAGTTCAGTTAACAAAGTGTGATACATTTATAATGGGCCGCGTGGTTTGGCTCCATATACTAGCTCAAATGGTGAAAACCCTGTGCTAGAGTGAGGTACTTCTCGATAGGCGAAAAGTATGGCAGGTAGAAAGGTGTCCCAGTCATTTGGGTATTCCTGGGTGACTTTCGCCAACATGTGTTTGAGGTCACCGTTTATTTTCTCTATTATACCCGTTGAATGAGGGTGATATGGGCTGTTAAAGCACTGTTTCACACCTAACATTTTATTAAAGGCTTGAGTGGCAGCAGAAATAAACTGGCTTCCCCTATCTGATAGAATCGTATCAGGAAACCCTATTCTCGCGAAAATATGGAAGAAAACCTCCATCACGTCCTTCGATGTTATATTTTTAAGCGGAAACGCTTCAGACCATCTAGTACATAGATCAATGACAGTTAGAATGAATCTATTGCCTCTTGGTGTAACATGGTTTAAAGGACCTACGATATCTACCGAGATTTTCTCAAATGGTCTACTTGCAAGATCTTTTGTTTGCAGTTCTGCTTCAGGGTGTTTCCCCTTTTTTACAAGTTTCTGGCAGATGTCACATGATCTGCAGTACTGTTTAATATCACTGCAGAACTTTGGCCAGTAGAACTGTGTTAGCAGTCTTGCTCTGGTTTTGGCATAGGCCATATGCCCTGCAAAAGGGATATCATGTGCTAGTTGCAATTCTTTTTTGCAGTGTTCTGTTGGCAACACCGTTTGCGCAATGGTATTGGCATCTTTCGTGTAATACCTTGTTAAGATACCACATTTTAAGTCAAAGTGCCATCTAGCATTCTTTGTTTGTTTTGGCTTTTGGCCTACAAATTTAAAATATTTTACCAATGATACATCGGCCTTTTAGGCTTTTACAAAATTTTCCCTCATGGTTTTAAGAGGTGTTATGACTGGACTTAACAATTCTAAAGTCTCAGTTTGGTTAGTTTGAGCTTGCATTTCTGCAGCTGATCTAGTCACTGCATTTGATACTATACATTCACAAGAAGATGTTATACAATCATGTGGGATATCATTCACTTCTGGCAGGTGACCAACAATTATATCACAACTAGGATTAGATAATGCTGCGCATTTAACCTTGCCTGTCAGGAATGGTGTTTCAATATATGCCCATGCAAGTGGGTATTTCTCAATGTTACCTGAGAAAGTTCTGCATGTTACATGTTTGCCTGTGTAGTCTGCAGGTAAGATAAAGTCTTTCTTTAAACCAATAAGAGTGCACCCGCTATCGCGTAAAACAGTGGCTATTTTGCCGTTCACATAAACTCGGTGGATATTGAGCTTGCCTTTGGAGTCTATTACCAAATTGGCTTCCTCATTCGCAATAGGTATGGAGTGGCCGCAAGTTAACATGCCATCTTCATGGAAGCGGTTGCAGGTTGTACATTTTTCCAGTTGGAAAACATCAATCGTCTCTGCCGCGTTAGCTGGTTGATTCTCTACTAGTTCTTCATCAGAGGAAGAGCTATCAAACAATGCTGCGTTGGCTTTTCTGGTCATCTGTTTTCCTCTACAGGCATGCCGCCAGTGGCCGTACACTTTGCAGAGAAAACACTTTGTTAAACGTTTGTAGCTCTTTCTCTCTCTGTCTTGCTTGTCTATATAGTTTTGCAAATATGGGAGATACCCAGGGTGTTTGTCACACATCTCCCTTTCACTATGTTGTACATTACAATATTTGCATTGATAGTTCTTACTCATAGGTTGCCTGAAGGATTTCTGCTTGTTATAGGTACTTGGTTTTGACCTATCATAGGTAGCGGCTGCTACGAATTGTGTGTCTGTTAGTACACTGGTAAAACAATTTTTATTGGCCGTAAAGTATGCCGACCCACGTTTTTCTATTTGCTGCACACTCTCACATTCACACTCTTGCAGAAATTTCGAAAGAGGAGGTGGTAGAGAAGAGATGATCTTGTCTCGTATGATCAGATCTTTCAGTTTATCAAAATTTTATCAACTTTAGCTGATGATAACCACTTACTAAATACATAATGTACTACTGAAATGTAGTCAGAGAACGTTTGTGTTGGTTTTGGAGCTAATTTACTAAACTGTTCTCTGTAGCCTGCTTCATCTAACAGGAAGTGTGCCATAATGTTGGCTTTTATATACTGATAATCTTTTCTTAAGTCTTTGGGGATGGTCTACTTTTAGAGATTCCCCAGATAAACTTCTCACGTAAATGATATTCCATTCTGTCTCTGGGATCTGATAATGCTCCATTATCGTTTCAAAGTTCTGAGTGAATGCTGCGATGCAGTCCACAGTAGCGAAATTTTTGACGATTCCCTGGTACTTTTTATATTGATTTTCTTTTTCTTTTATCACTAACTTTTTAGATTCTTTATCTGCTGATGTTTCGGCCTCTAGCTGTTTAATCTTTAGCTGCATTTCAAGTTCTTCCCTTTTGCTCTGTGCAGTAATCTCAGCTTTTCTTATCTCGGCGTCTGTTTCTGCCTTTTTGGTTTTAGCCTCTAATTCTGACTGTTTGGTTTTAGCCTATAATTCTGCTTTTCTTAGCTCCCTTTCATCAGCTCTGTCTTCCCTTTCTTTATCTTGCAATTGGACATATTCTGCATATTTTCCTCACTCCATTTTGTTAACTCGTCTCCAGTTAACTTTAACTTTAATCCGGAGTCAATGAACTCTTGTAACGTAGGCATGTTAACTCTATTATATAATTACACTGGATTTATACAGAATAATTATCAAATGTTAGTAAATACAATATGTGTATAATACAATAAGTACACAATAACTATACAGCTTAGGCCTGGACCTGTACAAAAGTATGTAGAAAAAAAATACTTAAGTAATGCAGGAATTTGGAGCTCTGGGCGTCTGTTGGCAAACTGCACCAGAGAGAGGATGCTTGGTCTTCTACAGCCTGGAAAAATGACCTTCGTAGTGTACAATCTCAGATGAAAAACCTGTTTACTTTTTTGGAGAGAGGAAATATTAGTATGTGTATGTTATGTGGTGTATGCGTTGTCAGCTAAATGTGGTGGGTTTGTATGCCGTCAAGTATGTTTGTTTAGTTGTTGTGTCGTCAGTTCAGAATACAGTTTCAGTGCCACTTCTTTGCCAATGCTTTCTTTCGCTTTACAGAACTCTTCCACGTGTTATTTCGTTCACAACTGTAACACGAACACACTTCTTTCTATATCTGTTTCACAGCTAGATGAAACCTTTAATTTCACGCTTCTTTATACACTTCTTCTCACGCTCACACCTTTGGTTCAACCACTGACGAGCTACGCATGCTCCTTCTCTCTAACATAAACACTGTCTGATTTACACACCTCGCTCTATCTTACAATTGCTTCATAAAATCGGACGAAAACCTCCACGTTCACACCTTTTCCATATTTACTCCTAACACACATATACTTTACACGTTTGGTTCAAAACCCGGACGAAAGCCTCCACGTTCACACCTTACAGGTACATATCTTTACACGTTTGGTTCAAAACCCGAACGAAGCCTCCACGTTCACACCTGTCAGATTCTTGATGTTCAATCAATAAAGGTTCGTGGTGACTAACAGATGTGATAACAATCACTCACACAGAATGAATGTACATAACACACGGTGACATCTCTCAACTACTTTAATCGCACTTCTCGCAAACAGCAATCATAACAGGCCTCGCTCAACTCGGCGATAATGCCATTTCGATATACATCTATATACAATACATCAGTTCATGAATGCAGTATTACATACCATGCACTCAGTCTTTCTATACTCAAAAGGCTTTCTCTTATCTAGCGTCAACTCATACAATCAATACGTGCACTGCTCTCTTTCCACGTCTGTCCAGTCGAACAGTCCTAGGCTGTCTGACCGCTAGCCGCAGTGAGCCCGCGTTGGTCGTGCGTTTTCTTCTCGTGGTCTCCGTGTACCACGCAGACCCTTTCCCTGTCACTGCGTCGTACGTGTTAATGCAGTTCACGGGCGTACCTGGCCGTCGTTGCCAGGCGCTAGTGATGAAGACCCGGGGAAGATTCTGACAAGCAGCAAAGAACCTAGATATTCACCTGCTCACTTTGTGTAATTATTCTTCTTTGATAAATATATCTGCTAAAATATTTGTTTAATTGATTTTGATTTTGTTGTATTGAGATGTAAATTTTGATTTTAACAACATAATTATACAACATAATAATAGATGCTTTGAGGTAACAATGTTTTTGCTTGCTGGCAACATTTGTTTTAAAATATGCATATTATTCAACGACTATATCTGACATATTTTATATTAAGTTTTGTCTATAATGTTTTATGTACGTATTTTACTTATATGTGCATAATAATTTTCTACTTCAGATAGTCTAGTCTTCAGTTTTTCCTAAATTTTTTGGGAGCTGCAGTGGCATTGTGGTTAGTGTACTTACACGGAAAGAGGTCTGGGTTCAATCCCCACCAGGGGCAGAATGATTCTGCCCAACCAGTATGGCTCTGAGGTTGAACTAGTTTTATACAACGGATGCGACCATTTTCTGGGAATTGTCTGGGAAGGAAAAGTAGTGAGCAAGGAAACTGCACCATATTATTTATGCCCTGACCTAGAATATGTGAAGCCTAACACTCCACACTCTAACAGTGGTATCCACCATTGAAGTATCTTACATTTTGTACGTTTTTAAAGTCAGTTTGCAGCAGAAGTATTTTCCTTACATTTAATTTATTGTGCTTAATACATGATATGGTATGTAGCAATTGTGTGTACATAACACTTTTCACTTTCACGTAGACTAAGTACTCATTCAGTAATTACCATAAGCAGCCAACAACATTTACATTTCAAACGTGTGGGTAAAGGATTAAAAATAAGATTAATACATGCAAACTTTTCAATTAGCACGAAAAAAAAAACAATTTAGCTCATACAAAGTGCAGTGAGACTTTACAAACATCATGTACAATCTTTTGCTTAAGAACTGGTTACTGTAGACTACTCGGCCAACTATACCATCTCAAAGTCTCCCAGACAGACTACTTGTACATTCACACCATTTCAAAGTCTCACACACACAGACTATATGAGCATCAAGCCAATTTCAAAGTCTTCCATAAAAGTCTACTTGACCATCTATACCATCTCAAGGTCTCACACACAGACTCCTTGGTAATCTCTACCATCCCAAAGTATACAAAAGACATGGCATGAGTTGGTTGAGCGCCTATGCTCCACTGGCTGAAAAGCAGAAGCCTGTCAGCAGAAGCAGAAGTGGAAGAAAATACTAAATACTTTTAAGAATTTGTTGTAAATCGTCTCAGAAAGAAAGATGGTAGTTGATCACTTCACCTCAATATATTTTAACTTAGTATACGTGAGCCGCCGGTCTCTCTGGCTGACGGGTTACACGACTTTCTCCGTAATCCCGTTTATCCACGCAGGGTCTCGCAGCGCACGAGAATTTGAAGCGGTGCCACCCGCGCTGGTGACTTGCGGGATAACTGAGCAGGCCGCTCAGAAATCAATGGCAAACTACTGAGCGTAATCTTACCAAGAAATCAACAATCAGCTGAAAGATGCTGATGTTGACAGCGATTTCCTGTAAAGGATTTGCAAATTTAAAAAAAAAAAAAAATACGTGAGCCGCCTGTGTGGCCAAGGAGTTTCGACTGCAATTTGTAATCCCGCATACCAAGTTCGAAACACAGATGCGGTCGAGTTGGAAACAGACCACCTTGCGTTGGTTTCCACACAATGGTATAAGTCTCTGTCGTTTAGAAAGCAATGGCAAACTACAGAACGTAAACTTGCCCAGGAATCACAGTCAAAAATGCCAGGGTTGACTGCTATGTATTGTAAAGGATATACAAGTTACTTTAGTATATTTGAAAGCTTAACAGTTCACATGTCTATCCATATAAATGTGTACCGTAGTATCTGCTAAGAGATTACTTTGATCGTTTACGACAACCTAAGTTAGGTTGAAAATTGTTGATTGTGGTTGTGATCACTAATGTCTAAAAAATAAGCATATTCCTTAGACATATTTTGTTTCTTTATTATGTTTCAAGTAGTAAACTTTTTATAAAGTCAACTATGCCCCGTGTTGCTGTTGTACTTTCATGTAGCTTTCATTATGTGGTATAAGATATCAAGTATGCGTTTCCCGTCACATAAACTGAGTTGACCCAATTCCCTTCCTGACACGGTCGAGGACAATGTGGAGTGGAGGATACCTGGCAACAGAGTTGACACCTCGACAGAGACACGTCATTCGAAGTCCCTCCACCGCAGCCATGCTGCAAAAGCAGTCACTGGCGGTAAAGCAGGATGGCATGTTTGGTCACTTTCTGCAGCAGAAATAATGACGAGCGGAGGGAGGTCCAGCCCTCAAGCACAACAATAAGCTAGAGGATGAGCTGACTTCTCCTGGGTGCATGCAGACATGGGGCTCCAGAAATGTGGATGTGACCTGAGTGCAAAGAAGGTGACATGGCAACAAAGGCATTCATTGTTGTATAGCAAAACACAGATAAGGCGGCGGAAAATGAGACCAAACGGCAGGGGAAAGAAGCTGGCCGTAAAAAATAATCAAATCTCGATGCACCATGTGCAAGACATTCGCCTTCCTGCGAGCAGGGTGATTGTCATGTAGGCACCTATAGCGGCACACTGTTGAGTGCTGGTTTGGCGTAGCAACAATCGCAATCACAGTGAACGTGTCTTAAAGTTGACATACACTGTCCAGACGCATAACAGGTGAGAGACACCTGGGAGTTATGACCCGGCCCTTAAAAGTGTACATAAGAACAAGGGACTGAAACATCTGTAGAAGAGGGACTACTTCAGATGATCAGAAAGCGCCTGGTGTGATTGCTCCATGTTGAAGTTTATATTACTAATACTACTGTGTGATTTGGGAGCTGCAGTGGCTAGCATGCTAGAGCACTTGCCTGTCAGCGATGTGTTCACACCTCCCCCCCCCCCCCTCCCTGCTGACCGGGGCTTCCAAGTTGACACAGCCTAAAGTTGGTACCAGAAAATGTTATGGGATATAAAGGTGGCTGTCGTGATATTCACACCCGTCGAGTGCTGATAGGTACATGGAAATATGAGGGTTATAATCATATACCCATGATTCTGTGGCTACAGCGGCTAGCACACTTGCCTGCCAGCACGGTCGTCATGGGTTAAATCCTCATGCAGGCTGGGATTTTGTTTAAAATTCGCCCAGCCTAAAACGGGTCCCAGGAAATATTCTATAAAGACAGCTGGCGTGATGGTGATCACATCAACCATTGAATACCGATTGGTCTATACAAATTATTGGACTAGCACCATATACCCAATACACCTCGAGGTGTGGGAAAAAGTCCTTCACTTTGGCAGACAAAACACACAGAACCTCTCAAGGTGGGAAAAGGTAATTGTGGGAAAAGGTCATTGTGGGAAAGGTCATTGTGGGAAAAGGTTCTTTACTTGACAAAACACACGGTAGCTCTCAAGGTGTTGGAAAAGATCCTTTACTTTAGTTGACAAAACACACGGTACCTCTCAAGGTGTTGGAAAAGATCCTTTACTTTAGTTGACAAAACATACAGTACCTCTCAAGGTGTGGAAATGCACATATATTGAGCTTAGGCCTACGGTGGTACTCTTGAAAGCACATAGACTGAGCTTAGTTAGCATACTCTGCCACTCAGTTGTGGAACAATCTTCCACAAGAAATCAAAGACACCACCAATCATCATACATACAGTCGCAACCTGTTTGAACACTACCTCAGGACAGACTACATGCCCCCTTAAAAAAAAAAAACAGCAACAAGGACAATAATAATAGTAAATTATCTCGAACAACAACTAGCCAAAAACAACAACAACAACAACATTCCCATATGTATGGCACGTTACACCCACCTTGGGTATTCATGATGCCCATGTTAAACATTGCCTCAACGAGTCATGTATTATTGATTATTTTTCATGCGTGTTAATGCTTATTGTTCTTTTGTTGTCAAAGAATTGCTTCATAAGAGATGTTGAATGAAAGAATGTATGAGAGGAAATAGAGAAGAAGGGCAGAATGTCAGACGGCCCTGCGTGCCCAATTCTTAACCCCTGGAAAATAAAGATTTACTTACTTACTTACTTACTTAGGCCTAGGGTGGTACTCTGATCTCCACACGATTTCGGTGTCTGTCGTATTATTTCTATGTGTCGTCCTGGGGTGAGGGGAATCAACACCGACATCCTTTTAACCCCACATCAATATCTTGAGGATCTCCCAGCTATCTGTCTACAACACCTCGTCGGTCCCTGGATCTCTCTCTCTCTCTCTCTCTCTCTCTCTCTCTCTCTCTCTCTCTCTCTCTCTCTCTCTCTCTCTCTCTCTCTCTCTCTCTCTCTCTCTCTCTCTCTCTTACTACTAAACCAAGCCCCCTCTCATTCTTTTCCCAAAACACACTACACAACATTGGCTCTAACAAAAACAACAATTTAGTTTAATAGAGAAAAGTGTCATGTATGTGCAAAGTGTATGTGTAGAATGTCTGTCGTATCATCTAGCGCAGGGGTGGGCAAACTTTTCGTGCGGAGGGCCGCATTGACAAATGTAAAGCTATTGGCGGGCCGCATTTATATATATATATATATATATATATATATATATATATATATATATATATATATATATATATATATATATATATATATATCCATTTTGTTTACAGCAACCTATCTCAATAAGTAATTATTAATTATTTATAGGTTACTTAGCAGTATAAATAACTAATTATTGCAATTTTATTTTACTTATGCTCTTATACATTATATTTGACAATATGGAGAAAAACTTTTACTAATTTGTTAACACGATTTTACAACTTGTTATTATAACAAATATTCTTTATTATCTATCAATGGCTTTAATTTAGACACACAGTGACTATATTGTCACTACAGTTGTTGATTTCTAATGAGATGTATGTAACTGCTTGCAATTTTTGACAATATTCTTGAAATCTGGAGCAAGTTTACTCGTTGAAATTAGCATGACAGCATGCAAGTTGCAGTCCGACAATAAAGACCTATTCCTAGATTTGGTGATCTTCAAGCAAGAGAATGCTTGTTCGCAAACGTATGTTGATCCACATAATGATAAAAGTTTAGCTGCAAAGTTTTTCAAGTTGGGAAATGATTCTTATGATAAAGATCCATAGAAATTCAGCAAACCATCTGTTTTGAATTTCTCTTTCATGTCATGATCTGCTTGTAAGTCAAGCAGCTCCAACTGTATGTCCTCTGTGGCTGTATCGGCTTCTGCACTAAAAGGTGAACTGTGAATATTCTACTATGGCTCTAATTTCTTGAAATCTTGGAATCTCTATCCAAATTCTTCAATCAATGCATCTAATTTGGCTTTGTATTTTTCATTCATTTCACCAGAAATGGTTTCTTGTTTCAGCAAAGGGAAGTGACAAAATTCTTTTTTCACTTGCTTGTCTGGAGAACAGTGAGAGTTTTGCCTGAAATGATTTCACATATACATACAATTCATGTGCAGACACACTATTGCCCTGAAGTTTGACATTCAGTTCATTTAACTTTTCCATAATTTCAGTGGCAAACATAAAGTCTTTATTGACAATGTTAGTATTAAAGTCACATGCAATGCCCTTCATCTCTAGAAACATAACTATTTCTTCTCTGCGTTCCCACACTCACTTCAACACCTTGCCGAGACTCAGCCATCGAACATTGGTGTGGTTCAGGACATCGGAATGTTCAGTTTCTAAATCGTCAAGTAATGACTTGAACTGTCTGTGATTAAGTCCTCTTGATCTGATGAGGTTGATGACACTGACAACTGGGTCAATATCATGCTTGATATTCAAAACAGTTTTACACAGACTTTCTTGATGAATCACACAGTGAAGTGGTAATAATGTGTGGTCTGGATATTCTGCTTTAATCTTATCACTTATCAACTTAACCAGACCTACAGTTTTTCCAGTCAAAGCATGAGCTCCGTCAGTTGTAACGCTTGCCATCTTGTTCCAAACTAACCCAGTTCTTTCAATACAGTTAGTAACAGCATTGAATATATCATGGCCTGTGGTTGTGTCTTTGAGTGACTCAACACTCAGTAACTCTTCAGTGAGTTGGAAAGAAGTGTTTATTCCACGTATAAATATCAATAATTGGGCAGTATCATGTACATCGGTACTCTCATC
The DNA here is from genome assembly GCA_014155875.1 of Cepaea nemoralis. NCBI lineage: Eukaryota > Metazoa > Mollusca > Gastropoda > Stylommatophora > Helicidae > Cepaea > Cepaea nemoralis. The sequence goes on along the minus strand of JACEFZ010027650.1, from coordinate 152,265 downwards.
CAATGCAAGAGAGTACCACAAAAATTCTTTACTTGCATTTTGAAGTTTATGCATCAAATTGTCACTGATGTTTCAGCACGTCTGACCACAATTCTCCTTGATAAAGTAATGTTGTCAAATCTGTTTTTTTTTTTTTTTTGTTCTGGACACATAATGTTTGCTGCATCTAGCAAACATTCCTTGATGAACTCGCCATCAGAAAATGGCTTGTTCTGCTTTACAATTCTGTGTGACAGCACAAGACTAGCTTCAGTTGTAGCATCTTGAATTGAAGACTGTTTTGTGAAAATAGTTTGCTGTTTCTTCAAATTTTTTACCAACTCAAGGCATTTCCTTTCCTTCTCTTCGGTCGTTAAATTGTATCCGAAATCGGAATATTTTGTTTGATAATGTCTTTTTAAATTGTACTCCTTGAAGACAACCACTGACTCACGACACAACAAGCAAACTGATTTGCTACCAACTCTTATAAAACAGTACTTAGTTGTCCATTCATCATTAAAAACACGGCATTCGTCTTCAACCTTAAGTTTGTTATTGACACTCGTCATAATGTTACATGAAATTCTGTAAAATTCAACACAATAACTTAAAAACGAATTAAAAATGTAAATATTGAGCACAACCCACTACTGGCAACGCCGATCGCATTCTGGTATGAACCTAAGGCCTATCCACGTCAATATGGAAGCACTATACTCGAGTTTCGCCCTCATTTGAGCTCGTCAGTAGTGCATATCCCTGACCGGATCCGGAAACAGTCCCGGATCACGCGTGTGAAGCGGGTGTGTAACCACGCGGCACACACTGGACACACCAAATTATCACAACAGAACATCACAATGCTACCCATCGTAGGCTATGCTCAAGATTGCCCAATCGCCGCGACCGACGTCCGTCAATCGATGGGACCCGAACGATCAGGACTTCTCACTGGCAAGGAACACCAGGCCTCCTAAATATATATATATATATATATATATATATATATATATATATATATATATATATATATATATATATATATATATATATATATATATATATCTCCAATATTGATCATCACTCTAACACACACAGTGTAACTACTATGTTCATAAATGTTCTGTGATAAGAGAATCCTAAAATAATGTTACTGTCACTTTGAAAACTAAATGTTAGTATTTCACTTATTGTAGGAATTCCCCAATTGTAATACACACTGGTACTTGGTAATGATAGGAATTCCCCAATGTTAACACACAATGTTAATGTTCCAGGTAGCTATATCTACTAATGTTCCTGGTACAGGTGTTATTGTCAGTGTCTTTATTTTACAGTGATGTAAACTATCACTTAGGAAACACACTATATATACTCCTCGTTTCCTGCTCAGCAGAGGCCAGGTTCCTGCAGACCCTCTGGGTTATGGGCCCAGTGCAAAAGCCTCTCAGTAAACTCTGCCTTCAATACTCGAGTCATGACTTTTCTTCTAGTTGGTGTTACAATCTAGTGGAACCATATAGTTATTCCTGTTTGAGATGGAGACTATGAAATCACACACTGGATAGATTTCCGCCGATAGAAATCAACAATAGACACTATAGTCTCTCTCTAGAAACAAACTAGGAATATTGCACACGTCCGTAGCGCTTCACAACTTTTGGTCGACTACCCCAAAGTTGTTTATCCCCAACTGTTTTAATACGGTGTCTGAGTGACGTCACAAAACTGTCTAGACACTAGACATTCTAGAAGCTATATTTCTCTCTCCTTTTTAGACTGGATGGAAACAACCCGCCGTCTATTCCGCTTTCATCTGGGGACCTGTTTCCCGTACAACAAAAAGTTTTGCCCGCCTGTGAACTAGAGAATTCGTGTCCCCACAACAAAAGATCTGACCGCCTTACATCCAGACAGAGTGTCTCCAACTTCAAAGAATGGCTGCCGCCTTGCAGACGTATGGCGCTATAGTCCTTCCTCGATCAACAACACATTAAAGAAATGCCGGCTGTTTGTAGACGTTTGGTGCGACTTTCTGTCATCGATCGACCTCCAAGATTTATTGTGACAGTGTCATTGTCAAGAGACATCAACCCAGTGTCACAGGGAAGATACTCAGCATAAAAAGAAACTAAACATGCGGTGAATTGGGTAAATGGCCTACCATAATAAATGCTTGCCAACCCTATACCGTGGATTCATTTTTTGATGTAGAGGAGCTTCTCTGTTCCATAGAAAACCAGAGCTGTACTGGTGGTAGAGGGGCTTTTTTGTATGGCTACAGCAACTACAGGCAGTCTCACAAGTAAGTTAGGCAAACAGGCAGGGATCTGATGAAGTGAGACACGCAAATCAACAGAGATGCGATGGTTGCACTTCTCAGCCGACATATGCAACACTTCTTCAGTTGTTTTTTGACTGGTTAACCTTCCTAGGTAAACATTTATTTATCGTTTTGCCTTCTCTTGCTCTTCTCATCAATTTTGTAGTTGTCAAAAAGTTTTCATATTTGAAATAATGGACGTGAGTATTTACTCACCCGCCATGTTTAAGTCTTCAACAAAAAACAAGACCCCGGAGATGTATTTTCGTACAAATGAATGTTTATTGGTCTCATATCACAGGCTGACAGGTAACTGAATGTCCTATACTAGGTATAATCAAATCATGGCGTGTCCTCATTCCCCAGGCTTGATATCAATTTTAGCTTCAGAGAATGCTGAGGATTCCCCCAAAGTTATCAGAGTTATGGATGAGTAAATATATGGGTATTAATTGGCACTGGCAGCTCCAGACAAGAATAAGGATAGTTAGACATCTGAGGATACACCAGACAACAGAACAGATGTGAAAGTTATAATGGGAAAATAAAAGTTGACGTGGCCAGTGCCATCAATGTTGTTGCCTTGTTGAGTTAAACTAAGCATCGTTTAATAATACATGGTGCATGTAGGATGGATTAATTAATCCTTAAATAAAGCCATTCTCTACTTCTTAGAGCTATATTTAGTGGCTTGTGGTATATCTGTATAGTTTGATCAGTAGTGGCAGAACTGATAGTTACAAAATAAACAAAAAAAGTTACGTTAAGGTTCTGCTAGTTTTAGATGTGAGTTAGTAAACAAGATCACAGCTCTTAACTGTATGATAGAGGTCAGCATGGCTGAATGGATAAGATCGTTCATTCTTAAACATCCGGTGTGCTGATGCTGAGGTAATAGGTTCAACCCCTACACCGGTCAGCTGGATTAAAATGTTGACTTCTCGTCCTTAACTTGGGGGCATAAATTACAAGTCGAAGTGGGTTCGCCTGATGACGTGGGACACTGGTAATAGAGAAAGCCCGATCCTCACGCAAAAATTAGTCCAGTGTACTAGAAGTATTAGCATGTGGATGGACTATGCTGGAGTTCAAATTGTGTAAACAAAATAAAAAGTTAACTGTATGACATTAGCATGATTCTTTCTCACCACCTGGGATCTGGTGTACCCTTAAAGATCACGCACTACCTTATCAGAACAGTCACGGAGTTCAAGTCTTTAGACTTTAGATTAGAAGGGATCAGCTACGTCTGGCTTGGTCTCAATTGAGCTTACAAAATGGGTTCAGCCTTATTTGCAGGAAAGAAAGCTTACAAAATGGATACAGCATTATCTGCAGGACAGAAAGCTTACAAAATGGATACAGCAATATCTGCAGGACAGAAAGCTTACAAAATGGATACAGCATTATCTGCAGGACAGATAGCTGATAAAATGGGTACAACATTATCTGCAGGAAAGAAAGCTTATAGAATGGGTACAGCATTATCTGCAGGAAAGAAAGCTTACAAAATGGATACAGCATTATCTGCAGGACAGAAAGCTTACAAAATGGGTACAGCATTATCTGCAGGACAGATAGCTGATAAAATGGGTACAACATTATCTGCAGGAAAGAAAGCTTATAGAATGGGTACAGCATTATCTGCAGGGGAAAAAAAGCTTACACAATGGGTACAGCATTATCTGCAGAAAAGAACGTTGACAGAATGGGTACAGCATTATCTGCAGGAAAGAAAGTTGATAGAGTGCGTACAGCATTATCTGCAGGAAAGAAAGTTTAGTTAGTTAGTTAGTTAGTCGTGGTTCCAACTTCACAGCAACGGGTCGTCCCCATTATGCTCCGTTCCTGTGCCAGTGAATATCACATAAAACGCTCCCCACTGCCCAATGTGAAAAGTGGAAAAGACAGGAGTCTCGACAAACAACAGCCCGCACAGATGCACTGTGCATGATGCCGCGGCCAGAATGTCAACACAATAGTCCCCCACGAAACATCCAGTTTATCTCTGATGGAATCGGCAGTCATTTTCCCATCTGGATGTTTCCTAGATGTTCACCCACACAGTCCACGAAAATACAGTTCATCGTCGATGGCAGTGGCAGTCAACCAGAAGCCCAGCAGTTACAACATGGGTACAGCAATATCTGCAGGAAAGAAAGCTTATAGAATGGGTACAGCATTATCTGCAGGACAGAAGGGTAATAATGGAAAATGGTCACACCATCTCATATTGCTGTGGCCTATTTTATGTCTCGGTCTTTCAGTTCACACGCCTTTTTATACTTTTAATTACTATCTAATGATTACACTGGCAGGTGAGTTTCACTGGTGAACTCAACCATTTTTTTCCATTCCTCTTTAACAGCATACAGCTTGCAGGTTTTAGTTGATTGTGTGGTCATTTGTTCTAAGGTCCGGTCTAAAGTGGAAACCAGGAAATGTCTTGGGAAGTAAAGACATTCAGCTAGGTACTGATCACATCACCCACCCAGTCTTGTGACATTGATCACATCACCCACCCAGTCTTGTGGTACTGATCACATCACCCACCCAGTCTTGTGGTACTGATCACATTACCCACCCAGTCTTGTGACAATGATCACATCACCCACCCAGTCTTGTGGTACTGATCACATCATCCACCCAGTCTTGTGGTACTGATCACATCATCCGCCCTGCCTTGTTTAGTCTATAACATATGGGTCTAGCACCATTTGCCTTACTTGCCTACTGGCATATAAAAGGGTGCTTTTCTTTTTTTAAGAAAACATAAACCTCAATTATAACCAATGCCGCATAAGGCAGGTTGAATGGGGTAGAATTTTTTTTTTTACGAAGGAACAAATTTTAAGAGATGCAAAGGAAGACGGAGAAGGGTGTGCAAAGTGAAACAACTGGGCAATCAATCATAATATAAGCAATTATGTCACTATTGCCACTGTCATTACTGCCTTTAGTACCTTGTGGCGTAGGACAGGGGGAGTCTTGAGCTTGAGGGTAAGGCCGCCTTGCTAATGCAGACACGTGAACAGTGCAAGTTAGGGTTTTATTTTTTTCCCCTAAAGTGAGAAAAAATACATCACTTTATTGAGGATTGGAACCTAGATCTCCCAAATGGGAACCCAGTATTCTAACCACTCCGCCAGATGCTCTTCTATGTATAAGCAATTTACATAACCTCAATATCACATTCATTAACATTTCAGAGATGACTGGAAGCGCAATGATCGCCAGTGTATCCTCCAGACGAGGTATCTACAGAAGTCTAGGCTGTAAGAAATGTCCATTATTAATGTTGACATTGTGTTTTAAAATTGTCATATTCCAGAGACTAGACAATGCTACCTGCTTTCTGTTAGCACAGATTGTTTAGCGGTTTAGTTTGTGCCAATGGTTTCAGGTAGAGGGGCGCAATTGGGAGGGTACAAGCCTTAACCTAATACGAGGATACGCAACATAAAGACTAAATGTCATGGCAGGGCAGAGCAGGCCCTAAGCCTTGGTTGGCAACTGGTCTAGGATGGAAGCTATGACACGCGGACAGTTAGAGCATTACTCTGCTGATCGGACAGCTTCTGCAGCTTGTCTTGTTCCAGACATATTGGTGTTACCTTCCCTCTGGAGTAAACAAGGCAGACCAAGAGATGGATCATGCTGTATGGGTAGCACATTGTCTCTACAACTAAGCTCAGGCTTTGTGCTAGATAGAGGTTATTACTCTATCCCTGGTCCCCACCATGGGCTGTAGTTATTATGCTTTTTTTAAACACAGTGTAATAAACTATCGTCTGACAAGATGGCCAGGTGCCAGTAGTATATTCCAGAGAAAAAAGTTATATAGCAAAACCATCACCATGGCTAAAGAAACATTAAAGAGAATGAAAGAAGCCAAAAGTTTCATGTCAAACATTTAACCATCTGGTCTTCAAACTAATCTACATGAAACAGCAATGATGTCACAACTCACAAGTTAAATATACAATCCGTGAGATTCAACCTGTGATCAATGCTCAGGATTTACTTCTATGGTAATAATAGTCTCATTAAGTTACAGCTAGTAGAAGATATGCATAGCAATTGGTGATAGATTAGCTCAGCACATTAGGGAGATAAAACAAAAGGAGATATAGAGACATTAGCCTCATATATTTTCAAAATAATGTAGGAGTTGTTACAGCGATTACAAATACACAGATAGTGCAAAAGAGGACAAAAGTAGAGACACCAAGGGATTTCTCTTGCATCTTTTCAAACACATGTATTGGTGAAACATAGAGGCCTTTCCTTTAATCTGTTCAAACTACCCAAATCTACAAACTACCCAATCTACCCAAAGCATTTCAGGATCCTCGCCGATGCAACAGAGTTCGTGCATTGAGCTGAGTTTCTCCAAACTCAGGTTTGAGTTAGGAGGAAAACGGAGCACTTATGGGTTAAACCGTGTGCCGTGATGTTGATCCAACGACTAAAACTTTTAAAAACTGTTCAAACTAACAGACATGTTTTTTGGGACATAGAAGCAACTACATCACACCTTTTCAAACTAGCACATGGGTTATTGAGAGAATGATAATATAAATGAAGGAAATAGAAATAATTTAGGAAACAAAAATAGAAGCAATTATCTCATTTATTGTTACAGGAAATCAAAACAGAAGCAATTACCTCCTTTCTTGTTACAGGAAATCAAAATAAAATCAGTTACCCCATTTCTTGTCACAGCAAACAAAAATAGAAGCAATTGCCTTATTTCCTGTCACATGAAACCAAAACAAGCAATTTCTTCATTACTCTTCACAGTAAACCACAAACAGAAGCAATTCCCTCATGTCTTGTCACAGAAAAACCAAAAAAATAAGCAACTCCCTCATGTTTTTGTAACATCAAACCTAAATATAACTAATTCCCACATTTTTGTTTCTTTATTTGTTAACTGAAACAAAAATAGAAGTAATTCCCTAATTTCTGGTCAAACTACCAAGACTCTAATATACACGGTGTAACCATGGCTACAGTTTAACATACTCAGTCAACCTCACATGTGCATGACTAGTAGTCATAAAGCTATTTATCATGACAGAGAGACGCATATCTTTCTTTCAACTGTCTCTGCCTCTCTTCCCCTTAATATTTCCAGTCATCACAATGTTTCCAATGCCTCTCTTCTTATCACATGACAAAGAAAGCTATTTATCTCATCCTTATTGATGTATATAATGTTTTAGCTTCATTAGCCTCTTTCAGGCAGCCACTGTTAGTTACTCCAGCAGTCCAAGGAATTTCCAACCTTCGTCTCAGGAACAACACCTCTATTGCTTCCAAGTTCTTCCTAATTTGATCTCAGTATAGAGATGGGATTTTCCAAGAAACACATATATCTAATGATATCACCCTCCATACTTTACCATTCTGTACTTCTCGCCCTGAGGTGGGGGGGGGGGGGGGGGGGGGGGGGATTTATAGGTAGGAAATATGAAAGAGGGGGAATGTACATTCTGAACATATGGTGAAGGGGCGCATGGGTCAAAAAAGGTTGAGAACCACTGGTTTAGAGGAAGCAGACTTCTAAAACTATGCATGTTGAAGTTGGATACCCTGACCTTCGAGGTGTATAAATAACAAGGTCCCTCAAAAAAGAAATCAAGAAGAAGAATGTCTGTTATACAGACCTGCAGAAAGTGAAGATAGTCTCCGAGAACAGTTAAACATGTAAACAATATAACTCACAAGCACGGGTTGTATATTCATAAAAGGAAGACACAAATTATGATAATTGCCGAGGTTGTTGAAATTTAAACAGAAATAAATAGGAACAGTTTCAAACAAATCAATTGTATTTTTTCCTATCTTGGTCATATTAAAAAAAATAACAGATGATGGCAGACGTGAAATAGAAGTCAAGAAGAGAATCGTAATGCCATTAGTTGCATTTCACAATATGCACAATATGATAACAAAAATACAAAGATTAGTTAAAATATACAGCCACCAACAGCCATGTACACTTTACAGAGTCATGAATTATGAACTTGCAGTTGGAAGAAACAATTAATGTTGTTGACGTATGAATATAAAGATAAATGGGGTGAACACAAAAAGGATCCAAAACAACCTAGTAATGAGAAATGAAGTACAAAACTATATCAAGCTTCAACACATAACATATCTAAAGGATAAAATACCTGGCATAAAACAATGCTAGATGTAAAAATGAAAGGCTAACATGTAAAAAAGGAAACAATTTCAAAGGGAAGGTAATATCAGAAGATCTACTGGACAGAGGATGGTAGACAATACAATCACAACCAGGGACAGAAAGTCCTGGAAATCCAACATAGTCAACATTTAATGTGAAGATTGCAATTATCTGCCGATTGTTCAGAAAGCAATGGCAAACTACTGAACGTAAACTTGTCGAAAGATTGGAAAAAGCCAAAAAATGCTGGGGTTGACTGTGACATCCTGTAAAGGATATGCAACTAACTTTTTAAACTACTATTATTACTATGACCAGACTTCTGGGCTTACCTAAAGAAGCTCAGTCAAACTTAGCACTGACTGAAGCCCATGAATGCTGATGGACCCTGTTGCCACCAGTATTGATCTGATGTGTGTCTTCTTCTTCTTCATCATCCAGAATGTTTGTTTTGGACGTAAGTGTGTTGTGCCTGTTAAGGTGACTGACAACATCATCTATCAAGTTAATTAGTTGTATATCCTTTACAGGAAGTGACAGTCAACCCCAACATTTGTTGGCTGTTTGTGATTTCTTGGCAAGATTATGTTCAGTAGTTTGCCAGCAGAGCTGCAACATTTGCACCTTTCTGCCGACACATCTGACGTCTTCAGGCTTGTGTGGACCATGTTAACCTTCCAGGGCTGTGTGTCTCATACCGTTCATCTCCCCCTGGAACATAGGTCATCAACTAACTCACACCATGTCCTCCTATCTCCTGCTGCCTCCTCCATGTCCTCCTATCTCCCACTGCCTCCTCCATGTCCTCCTATCTCCCGCTGCCTCCTCCATGTCCTCCTATCTCCTGCTGCTTCCTCCATGTCCTCCAATCTCCTGCTGCTTGCTCCATGTCCTATCTCCCGCTGCCTCCTCCATGTCCTCCTATCTCCCGCTGCCTACTCCATGTCCTCCTATCTCCTGCTGCCTCCTCCATGTCCTCCAATCTTCCTCCATGTCCTCCTATTACCTGCTGCCTCCTCCATGTCCTCCTATCTCCTGCTGCCTCCTCCATGTCCTCCAATCTTCATCCATGTCCTCCTATTACCTGCTGCCTCCTCCATGTCCTCCTATCTCCTGCTGCCTCCTCCATGTCCTCATATCTCCTGCTGCCTCCTCCATGTCCTCCTATCTCCTGCTGCCTCCTCCATGTCCTCCAATCTTCCTCCATGTCCTCCTATCTCCTGCTGCCTCCTCCAATCTCCCACTGCTTCCTCCATGTCCTCCAATCTCCCACTGCTTCCTCCATGTCCTCCAATCTCCTGCTGCTTCCTCCATGTCCTCCCATATTATTCATCTCTGGCTCTAATTTGTGTTCCTGGCTCTAATTTGTGTTCCTGACTCTAATTTGAGTTCCTGGCTCTAATTTGTGTTCCTGACTCTAATTTGAGTTCCTGGCTCTAATTTGTGTTCCTGACTGCTTGGAGTTTGCAGCTAAGGTTTTCTACAGGGTAGGGTAGCCAGTCCTAGGCCAACCTTCCTTGGTGGCTTCCTATGACATGCATGGCAGGTTAGTGTTACTATTGTTTGTCTTCCTTAAGGGCCCCAACAACACACAAGTATGTCTCTTTCTGGCATAGAACTCTTGCGTCAAATCACATTCATGCCATTGCCAGTTGACATCCTGGCCACTACTGAGATTTATGAAGCTCACGGAAACTGAGAGGAAGGTGTGTGAGTGAGAGAGATGTATGAAGCTCAAGGAAACTGAGAGGAAGGTGTGTGAGTGAGAGAGATGTATGAAGCTCACGGAAACTGAGAGGAAGGTGTGTGAGTGAGAAAGATGCATGAAGCTCATGGAAACTGAGAGGAAGGTGTGTAAGTGACAGAGGTGTATGAAGCTCAAGGAAACTGAGAGGAAGGTGTGTAAGTGACAGAGGTGTATGAAGCTCATAAAACAAATGTGATTGGATGGTGAGTGAATGAGATATGTGAGAAGCTAGGGGAAAATTAGAACAAAACGCATATGAAATGAAGCTCGTAGAAAAGGCAGCAGTGGAAGGCATGTGAATATGTATGAAGCTCATGGAGAGGCAGAACTGGCAGGTGTGTGAATATGCATGAAGCTCACGGAAAAGGCAGAACTGGAAGGTGTGTGAATATGTATGAAGCTCATGGAAAAGGCAGAACTGGAAGGCATGTGAATATGTATGAAGCTCATGGAAAACGTGAATACAGGCTTGTGAGTGAATGATGCTGAAATTTGACCCCGAGTGACAGGACTCTTACCAGCTATCATAACAAGTAGAAGGGATACATACACAGGTCACATTAGGTCGAGTGTGAACATGAGGCACTATGATTAGTGCATTCACAAAAAGGAAACTAAATCCCTGGCTAGCAATGTGTGTGTGTAATGGCCAGGCACACTTAATATCTGCATGCCAAGATTGTTCTGATATTAGCCATGGCTCAGTTTGTTGATGTGGTCAATATCACATCTGCCTTGACTTCCCTAGATATTTTCTGGTACCCATTTTAGGCTGAGGCGACCTGGGAGCCCCTCTCAATGTATAAAATCTACCTGGATGAGAATTTGAACTCATAACTGCCGGGCCAGCAGGCAAGCAAACTAGAATGTGTCAAGGTACCATATTTATTCTTCCTTTCACCCTATAAGCAGTGACTAAAACAATGAACTGCTGAGCCCAATTTTAGTTTGGCAAGTTTTGGAAAGCTATGAAAATCAACAACAGCATCAATGTACAGAAATCTGTGTGCTGAAATGCTGCATGTGGGTCATTCTTGGGGATGGATGTGACTGTTGAATGACGAGTAATGAACTGGTGGTGAAACCGAAGGAAATGAAGTTGATGTTCTCTTGGAAAAGAAGTAGGTCTCCAAGCCTTGTGTTCTGGTGTTTAAGTTGGGCACTCCATAGAAGGTAACTGTAAATCGTGGGGCTATTGCCACATCCACACAGATCTGATGGACTTAACTTGTGGTATAGATATTTCATTTGTTTGTGTACTGTTGGCAATCTAGGACCTATTTTAACTTGTGGTACAGATATTTCATTCTCTTGTGTACTGGTGACAAATATGGGACCTATCTTAACTTGTGATACAGATATTTTATTCTGTTGTGCACTACTGATGATGACTTGATCTTTCCTTGAAAGTTGATGATAAGAATCATCGTTCACGTGGTCAGGGTGTTCTTGTTCTGTAAGAAGCTTTTATGGAAGTTGTTAATGTTTCATAAACTGCTAAAAGAATTTTGTTGTTGAGATGCACCCAACTTTACAAGCCTGTATGCTTCTACACAACTCGGTATATTGCAATGGGCTGGTATCCACTGAATCATGCATTTGTCAATACTTTTGGTCAAGTTTTCAAAGCAGAGAGTCATATCATTTAGTCCCATGGCTCTAAATTTTTGTTGAGCGGTCAGTATGAAGATAACATAATTCAAATCCCTCACTATTTGTCTCTTACAATTTATTTTATTCCGAATAAGTTTTCCTGCTGCACTTTTCAAAGTTTTTGCTCTATCATTGACTGATGCGGAATGGATACCATTATCTAATTTAACATTAATGCCAGCCACATCATTTTTAGTTGTATTAATGTTTAGGCATGCGTCCAATGTGTTTCAGGAAATGAAACTTAAGTAGTTGAAATACTATATGTTTTCAGGAAGTGTGTGATTAATATAATTAGTTGGACACACTCTGTATGTTTAACTTTTTGTTGTTGACACCTGGTAAAAAGGATTTTAAATTGAGGTACATTTCTTTTCCATAAAGGGATAACAGTGTTGTTTGGTGATTCAGTTGGAATTGAAATCGCCAGTTGAGAAGTGTGTGTTTTCATTGGCTTGTGTAATACAGATAGTTCTTTTGAGCCTGCCTTGTACCAGGCTGTTTACTGTATGGTGCAGGGGTGGTTTATTAGTATCTTGTATTTCTCAGGTTATTGCTTACTGCAAGATTCTGACGTCATATGTCCTCTATTTATCCCAGTTCTGTTATATTTTCCATGTGGCTAATTTTGGTGTTTCTAAGGCTCCTGCTGTAATTCATGTTGCTTGAACTGCAGTTTCTTTAAATGATTCAAATTGTCCTGCCATGAACCAATCTCCAGCAGCATGATGTTCCAGATCAGCACAGCTATGGGTTGTGCCCAGCCTGGTGAAACTGACACCTTGAGAAGTCAGTCCAGTAAATGTCCCCTTGAACATCATGAGACGTATTGCGTATGTGACACTAGCTCACTGTTTTAGATCAATGGTATATGATGGATGTACTGGCTCTGTGACCAAGGAATTACGGGCGCAATTCGCAATCCCACATAACACGTTCAAAACACAGCTGCAGGCGATTTGGTAGCAGACTGCCATGCATTGGTCTTCATACAATGGTATGTGTGCTGGTAGTTGAGAAAGCAATGGCAAACTTTTTTAAAAGAAAAGGCATTTACTGTCAATATAGTACCTTGTGGTGTATGGCAGGGGGTCTTGAGCCTGAGGAATTAAGGCCGCCTGGCTAGTTCAGTCACCGCAAACTCTGCAGGTTAGGGTTTTTCTTTTTGTCCCAGACAGAAAAAATACTCCACACCTTACCGAGGATTCGAACCTGAGTCTCCCGAAGAAAATCTGGCATTCTAGCCACTCGGCCAGCTGCTACTGAACATAAACTTGCCAAGAGACCACAAACAGCCAAAAAATGCTGGGGTTGGCTGTGCCGTCCTGTAAATGACATGTAACTAACTAACCTGATGGGTGATGTCGTCAGTATCAGGACAGTCACCTTAACCTCCAAGATCATGTCCTGGTACCCAGTTTAGGAGAGCCCAGGTCAGTGACAAAAATATAACTGCCTTGAAGGGGATTTGAACTCACGACACCGAGGCCAGCAGACACGTGTGCTGCTCCAATGCACCTTATAATTGTCATAATTGTTTGCGAAGAAAGGATGGTGAGGAAAGAAACTGGGCACACCATCTCATTATGCCATGTGCTAGAATATGGAAGACCCACCATTCCACACCCCTAGCCTGTATCTGTCTTGAGACTATCTGAGCATTAGCACAGAAACTAGATAAATTTCATCAGCTTAGAATACATCATAAAAACAATATAGAAAGTACTTATGGTTACTGACACAGAAACAAAAATGGAGGCAAGTACTTATAGAAAGGAACGGACAATTATTAATAAATAAAATCACTGAAAGAACACGCAGGCAGGATAAAAATCCACACCGCAGCCACTCAGAAGTGAATAGGAAATGGCAATAACAACACAATGTGAACACCACAGGATACACCCATAGTTACAAGAACACAAAAATAAAGAACACAAACAAGTTGATAAATAAATGAGGGGAAGGCGGGATCAATTTTTTAAAAATCTGATGCAACGGATTGAAAAAAAAAAATATACAAAATGTTATCTACAGATCCCAATCAGTTAATGCCACTGTGAAACAAAATGTCATATGCGACTGATTACTGGAGCTCAGATACAAACATAGAAACAATCCAAAGAAGAAAGCAACTGAGAAATGCCTTAAATAAAATCACTTTAAAAACAGATGAGGGAAGAAGCACACAAAGAGTTGTTACCCAGACTGCTTTGAGAGATGGCAAAAATAATACTCTGCATGCACAGGAGGAAATGTGTAATGTTCATAAATTAAAGACAGAAAGGTTAGAAAATTTAAAACAGAAAGAAACAGAAATATAGAAAACTAGATGAAAGTGAGAGGGAGAAAACGAAAAAAGTTTCAGTTACTTACATTTAAAGAATAGTAAAAATATAATCAGATATACAAGCAAAACAGAATACGCCTATGGTTACTATAACACAAGAGTAAACAGAGGCAGCAATAACAAGAAAGAAGATGGAGAATATATTAATAAATATAATTACTAGGAGGGTAGATGAAACATATCAAAACATTTTTTACTCACAAATATCAATTCAGCTTACACACACACATATATAAATGTCATTTACTCACATCCACAAATTCTAAACTAACAGTTTCTCAGAAATCATGTTTTTTATACAGTCTAGTATACAAAAAATCAAAATGGCCATCAATATGTGCCAAAACCTGGGAATGAAATCAGTATTCAGTGCAATCTGGCAACATAGTCATTAATTAATGTAAATAAAATGTATTATGAAGGCAACAACAATATCTAGTCACCATGTGAAAGCATTAACAAATGACATTTCAATGTACACGCGTCTTGCAGCAAACAGTCCTACACACACACACAGTAAGCAATAACTACATATATTCTACCATAACTGATCATTCCATTTGTCACATGGTAACATAAGATCACAATAGTGAAACAGAAATAGAAAAATAATAAGAATTACCAACAACATAAGACATATTCCACAATATATACCAAAAAAAAAAACAAGAATTGCCATGTCCCTTACAGGACGTTGCAGTCAACCCCCACTGGCTGTCTGTGACTTACTTGTATGTTTAGTAGCTTGCCATTGCATTGTTCATGGAGAGAACTAGACAAATACCAACGAATCATGAGTTGAAGAAATGACACTGGTAGTGGACAGGGCATACATTGAGAAAACCTGGGAATAGTACAACTAGAAGGTCTCTGGAAACCACAAGGTAAAAGAAATAGAGGGAAGACCCAAAGCACATGGAGAAGAGAAGTAAAGATAGAAATGGATAATACAGGGAAGACATGCATGGTGCTGTTTGGTCTATAAAGATTTGACTCTAG
The DNA here is from genome assembly GCA_014155875.1 of Cepaea nemoralis. NCBI lineage: Eukaryota > Metazoa > Mollusca > Gastropoda > Stylommatophora > Helicidae > Cepaea > Cepaea nemoralis. The sequence continues at coordinate 137,012 of JACEFZ010027650.1, read as the reverse complement.
CTTCATAAACCCAATGCTCCTAGGGCATGTAAAAGGAACCTTTGCTATGGAGCAGGATACAGGATGGGATGGCTTGGAGAAGCCAACATTTAAGTCAAACAAAGAAGTGTTCAGTTCTACAACACGAATGAGCAGATAGTGAAAACACCAGAGGGTTACTGAGACTCCAAGGGGAAAGTAAAGAGTTTCTTTAGGTTAGTTTTTAGTTTAGTCAATGGATCAACATCACGGCACCACGGGTGTAACCAATAAGTGCTCTGAAGTAAAGAGTAGTAGCACTGTCGTCCTGTGCATGTCATGAAAGGCAACTAAAGAGGGTTGGTCTGAGACTGGCTGGCTATCTCATGTCCACACCCAACCAACAATGAACTGGCCGACAAAGGACCTGGCCTGCATGGTTGTGGGCCTATACTGCCATACTTGCAGCCTCCAGGGTAACAGAAGAAGTTAACAGATTAACTGATTAAATGCCATGGGATGATTAATCATCTTAAGCAACTTCCCGTATCTGCCATGAGATTTAGTATTTTCCCTATGCAATCCCCTTTAATCTGATATATAATACATGTCTGCTAACATATTAACAACTTGTAAGTCATAACTGTGACACATCCCTACTTCCAATTTTCCGCCATCCATTGTTTGGTCCAGATCTACTTTTTCTTCACTTCTCGGTTAAGATCACAGTGTATTATCTACGCTTGATTTTGCCAGGGCCAAATGCAGAGGCTGTCATCCGAATGACACATGGGAACGTGAGGGACCTGATGGGGCGGCTATGGCCCCTGAGGGAACCACGAGCCCTTCTTTTAAAAAAAAAAGCCCCTGAAGTATTTATTTAAAATACTCTCCGCAAAGTAAGAGGAACATGTTAATTACACAGATCAAAATGAGACCAGCAAGTTTGGGCATATGAAAAAAGATTAGACACCCTGCTACTTGAAAGGTTAAAATAAGGTTAAAGGTGAAAGGATCAACTTCATTGGACCGGTTTTTATCCCATATGACTGTCCCCACAGAACAGCTGCCTGTCAAGGGCATCACACAAAGCACAAAATCTGTAGCTCCAATGAAGACCTCTAGGAATCTCCCCAAAAATCGGCCCATGTGGTCTGAACGACTCAATCTACAAGTGAACTCACAGACTTCAGAGCACGAGGCAGTCGGCTTAACTACTACACCATGAAGTATAATGTAGGGAAAGATGAAGGCAAATGTGCAGGAGGAAGACAATGATTGTACTAGGAAATGGGAGGATAACATCAAGGGATGGACAAGAAAGAAGATGCCTGAGAGAAATTGATACTGTTTGAATGGCCACTGACTTTGACACGTGCTGTGTAAAGTCCGGCAATTTTAATTTCAACATTTTAAAGTTGTCGTACCAGTTCTTAGCTGCATTTTGCAGGTACCTGCATGGTTTTGAATACGCAGCACTGATCTACAGCCTGAAAATGTGAAGGTGCTGGCACATTTAACATAGAAAGCAAACTGGCAGAGATACCGACACCTCTGAAGTGATCGTGCTGCGGTTATGGTCCATCATGCTACTGATATCATGTAAAACGTGATGCTGGCAACAAATCATAAAACCTTAGGCAGCTTACCTTCTAAATATTATTGGGGAAGTGATATAGACAAAGACATCCCATTATTGGGGAGTGATATAGACAAAGAATCCCAGTAACAACCATCAGAATCGGACAAAATGTCCTTAAAAGGTTTTCATAGTACAGAGATAAGTGAGAAATTATGAAAATATACTCTTCAGCAAACAGATAGGATCAATGACAAAATGAATCAAAACATTACAAAACTGGAAACTGTAATGTCATTTAACTCTCCGAATGCTAAACAAAAGATGCAAATAATGTATGCAGAGAATACACACATTATTTTTTATTATATCCATAATTAACAGAAGCCGGCTCCCTGGCTGAGGGGTTAGCAGGTTTCTCTGTTAACCCCAAATACTCTCTTGGTTGACGTGAGTGCACGAGAATTAGAAGTGGTTCGAGTCGCGCCAGTGACTTATGAGAGTATGGAGCCGGTCGCTCAGAAAGTCATGGCATGCTGATGAGCGAAATCTAGCCTAGTAATCAATATACAGCTGAAAGATGCTGGTGTTGACCGCAATATCCTGAAACAGGATGGAAACGCGGGGAACAAACAAAATAGGTAATTAACAGAAAAGAAGCAATAGTAAGGTAAAGATAAATATGAACATTTCACTTTCTTTTCACTGCATTCAATTTTGTTGAAGTCAAACTCAGAATTAAAGCCATCAAGTGGAACAAAGAATTCATACAAGCAATAAAACTGAGCAAGAAACAAATGACTGTTGAACGAGGAACAAATATCAGAAACCAAACTGAGCAAGGAACAACTTTCTAAAGCCAAGATAAGCTAGGAACAAACTGAAATAAGTAAACTAAATTAGGAACATATTGAAGCTAAATGAGGAACAAATATGAGAACCTAAACTGAGCAAGCAAGGAACATATAAGAGAAACCTAACTTTAAAATATAAATATATATGCAACTAAGTGGAACATGGAATAAATACAAGCAGTCGCTGTAAACAAGACACAAATAATAAAGGAACTTTGAACAAATATTAGAAACCATACTAAATAAGGAACATATGCAAACTAAAGAAAGAACATATCTGAGAGACTAAACTGAATAACGAACTCATCTGAGAAACACGAGCAAAGAACAAATATAACAAACCAAACAGAATAAGGAACAAGTAATAATTGAATCAGGAACAGATCAAAGAAACTATACTAAGCAATAAACAAATACAAACTGAACAAGGAGCAAGTCAGAGAAAACAAGCTAAACAAGAAACAAAAGAAGCTAAGCAAACTATACCACCACAAACACACACAAATAAGCAAAGTTAATCACAAGCAACCAAAAATGATACGTTACAATATTTATCTTCCACGCCAACAAACTTATAATAACTGCACATACTGTGTTGCTTGACACAGAGTCTATATTACAATCCATGACAGCAAACTAAATGATGATACTAACAAATATGTATAACTAACTCTTCAAGGACACAAAAACTATCATCCACAGGACTTTTCTATCATCAGGTTTTCATTTACTGTTTTAAATACAAGTCACCAATTTCCCAGTTTGGTTTCTCTGCTCAAAGTTAGTGTTCTACATAAAAGAGAATATTTAAACACATTAGTTACATTGCTAGCTGTCAGATATCCTCACTGCACATCGTACCATTCATTCCAATAAGTGATCCGACCCCCTCCTCAGTATCTAGTGGTTGATGATAACAGTTCTTCTTCTTCTTCTGCGTTCGTCCAGAATGTTGTTTTAGATGTAATTACATTGTGCCAGTTTATAGCAGAGCTGTGATACTTGCGCCTTTTGACTGACACATCAAACTTTTGCTGGCATTTGTTGACTGGGTTAACCTTCCCAGGTTCTATGTTGGCTAACTATTCTTCTCGGGCCCCCTTCTAGCGTTCCTGCCTGGCTTTATCTGTTTACACTTGATGTTTTTGCTGTCTGGTCAAGGTTGCAGATCCGCAGTTGTCTCTTGATTCATTTACTTGCCCTGCCTATCTGACAGCATTCGGTATATCAGCCCAATAATCCATTGTTCATCCACTTTACAATGTAGCATAACCTTTTTCCTTGGACCCCTGTGTGTCCTGGTACAAAAACAAACCTGATTTTAATCTGACTTGACTTCTTCAGAGACTGCATCCTCTGTCTTCTATCCCCGCCTATCTCGATCTTCCTCAGCATACTGACTGAGTCGCTGAGAAAGCATGCCTGGGGGAAAGTCTGTCTCCAACCAGGCTATAACTTTAGTGAACATTATAACACAGGCAATTAGGTTAAACACTCTAACTTAGGCCTTTAGTTTAAACATTCTAACATCGGACCAATTGTTTTAACATTATAACCCATGCCAATAGTTTTAACATTATATCCCAGGCCAATAGTTTTATTATATTCCAGGCCATTAGTTTAAACAATTATATCCCATTAGTTTTAACATTATAACCCAGGCCATTAGTTTAAACATTATATCCCATTAGTTTAAACATTCTAACCCAGGCCATTAATTTAAACATTATAACCCAAGCCATTAGTTTAAACATTATATCCCAGACCATTAGTTTTAACATTATAACTCAGGCCAATAGTTCTAACATAATAACCCAGGCCATTAGTTTAAACATTATAACCCAAGCCATTAGTTTAAACATTATATCCCATTAGTTTAAACATTATAACCCAAGCCATTAGTTTAAACATTCTAACCCAGGACATTAGTTTAAACATTCTAACCCAGGCCATTAATTTAAACATTATAACCCAAGCCATTAGTTTAAACATTATATCCCAGACCATTAGTTTAAACATTATATCCCATTAGTTTAAACATTCTAACCCAGGCCATTAGTTTAAACATTATAACCCAAGCCAGTTTAAACATTATAACCCAAGTCATTAGTTTAAACATTATATCCCAGGCCATTAGTTTTAACATTATAACCCAGGCCAATAGTTCTAACATAATAACCCAGGCCATTAGTTTAAACATTATACTACCCAGGCCATTAGTTTAAACATTATATCCCATTAGTTTAAACATTATAACCCAAGCCATTAGTTTAAACATTTTAACCCAGGCCATTAGTTTAGTTTAAACATTTTAACCCAGGCCATTAGTTTAAACATTCTAACCCAGGCCATTAGTTTAAACATTCTAACCCAGGACATTAGTTTAAACATTCTAACCCAGGCCATTAATTTAAACATTATAACCCAAGCCATTAGTTTAAACATTATATCCCAGACCATTAGTTTAAACATTATATCCCATTAGTTTAAACATTCTAACCCAGGCCATTAGTTTAAACATTATAACCCAAGCCAGTTTAAACATTATAACCCAAGTCATTAGTTTAAACATTATATCCAGGCCATTAGTTTTAACATTATAACCCAGGCCAATAGTTCTAACATAATAACCCAGGCCATTAGTTTAAACATTATAACCCAGGCCATTAGTTTAAACATTATATCCCATTAGTTTAAACATTATAACCCAGAAGAATGGACAAAACAGTAAGTAAAAAATCACAAGATCCGTTATCACACCTTGCAGCATACTAGACATATGGTGCTCCCCATATCTGTATAGATCAATCAGAACTCAAGGGGTCAATATCTCGTCGGCCTGCCTTTACTTCCCAAAACATTTCCTGGTACCCATTTTAGGCTGGGGAGTCCAGGTCCTGTTTAATACTCCACTTCATGCAGATTTGAACCCATGGATGCCGGGCCAGTAAGCAAACACTCTAGCCACTACACTACCACAGCTCCCTATTGCAAAGAAGCACTGGTCACAAAAACCAGCCTGGTCTCATCTTACAGGATACAGTTATGTCTAACATTTGTTTGTTATCAAGCTCACATATACTGCTAAAACACAAAGATCGGTTATTGCCAAGTTGTGTTTTCTTGTTTTTTAAACCAAAACATATTTCTATAATTTACATCACACATGATTATCAAAGGAATATTTAAAAGTATAACAAGGACAAAATATGAAACAAAACAGCATAGGTCTCAATTACTGGATTCCCACTCTTAACCGTATATGTGGGAAAAAAAACCTGTATCATACGTGACATCTACGTACACAACAAGGATGATGATAAAACAAGTCACAAGCACATGATGAGCATGGCCAGGGATGTGGGTAAGAGTCCGGTCAAGCAAAACAGCTTAATCTGCTTTTCTTAATCACATCCATAAACCAAAAAGACACAATGATTGAATGGTGATGAAGATTCATTCAGTCATCCTAGCAAGCGCATCCTTCTTTGTTTTGGGGCTGGTCTGTGTTTATGGGGTTTCGTGGAGTCGCTGGCTTGTGCTGGACCCCTGATTCTGCTGCATTTAGGTCCAAACTATTGAGCGGAGACACAGAAAGAGGAGGGGAAAAATCACGTGAATAAATTTTAAAACAAACACATTCAACACAGTCATGTATTCTTCTTCTATTTTCCTTTATATTGGGGCATATGTCCTCAACCACCTCACCCCAAGCTGTCCTAGCCTTTATTCCATGCAGTTGTATCCATAAGCACACGTACCCTGTACACACCTTAGGAGCATTTGGTTTATGGAGCTAGACTCAAACCTCTACAGACCAAACGGCACCATGCATGTCCTCCCTATATTATCCATTTCTGTCTCTACTTCTCTTCTCCAAGTGCTTTGCGTCTTCCTCTATTTCTTTTGCCTTGTGGGTTCACACAAGGCACAGAGATCTTTCAGTTGTACTATTCTCAGGTTTTCTCAATGCATGCCCTGTCCAGTGCCAATGTCTTTTCTTCAGCTCATGATTCGCTGGTATTTTCTAGTTTTGTCCATGAGCTCCACATTGGTGATTCTGTAATACCAATTTAGACCTTCTATTTTGTGCAGGCATAAAATAATGGGTGTTTTCCAGTTTATTTGTAATAATTTCTCCATGTTTCTTATACATACACACATTACATGGAAGTTATGTTGGTATTACAAATGCTGAAAGGTAATGAACAATAAAAATTATGCCGATCTTATAATCAGTATCTGAACCTACTGGGTACTGACAGGGATAGAATAATATAGCCAGTGAATGAAATTTTAACACAAAAACAAGTGTCAAGCATTAGATGTTATGTCAGTATTCATTTAATTGGCACCTTTCCGTCTTGACAGACGATAATTTGGTACATTGTGCTTCAAAAAGGCTTAATAACTACGATCCATGGCGGTGGCGAGTGTGGCTGGTAAGGCCAATTCTTGCTGCAAATGTTTGCCCACAGTAGGTGCATGTGAAAACATGGTCATTTCCACCATTTTGCACCATCTTACGTCTCTCACACTCTGTGTGTGCTTTATCTGCAATCATTTTCTCCTTTGCCTTTATTCCATTTCTGATAGTTGCCCTCCATGCAACACGTTCAGCGGCGACGTGCTCCCAATGTGCATTATCAATGCCTGTATCAATCATGTCCCGCTTACACACATCTTTGTATCGTAGTAGAGGCCGACCCTGAGATCTCCTACCCGTCTGTAATTCACCAAAAAAGATGTCCTTTGGTATTCTACCATCATCCATCCTCCTAACATGTCCTATCCATCTAAGTCTACGAAGACTGAGCATGGAATACACCGTCACACAACCTGATCTTTCCAATACTTCAGTATTTGTGATTTTGTCTTGCCACTTAATACCAAGTATTCTTCGCAGACACCGCATATGAAAGCTGTTTAAACGTTTCTCCTGGCGTGAGTAAGTTGTCCAGGTTTCACTGCCATAAAGAAGAATACTAAGGACACAGGCTTGGTAGACGAGGACTTTTGTTTTGGCAGTAAGCTTCCTGTTCTCCCAGACTCTTTTTGCTAACATGCTCATTGTTGTTGCTGTCTTGCCAATCCTGATGATTTCCTGATCGAGGGATAATTATGTCAGTATTACTAGCACTCAAAGGCAGCAAGAACCAGTATACAAAAGACTTTGCCACAAGGCTGTTAAGTCTCTGAAACAGCAAACAATTTGACATCCAATGGATGCAGGTGAGATGTAATTATCAAAACAGCAAATGAAATGGCATCTTTTGGCTGTTTGTGATTTCTTGGCAAGTTTATGTTCATAGTTTGCCATTGCTTTCTGAACGACCGGCATACATATGTGCCTTGCCGTGCTCATTACATACCATTATATGAAAATCAACACAAGGCGGTCTGCTGCACAATCGCCTACAGTTGTGTTTCAAGCACGGTATGCGGGATTACAAACTGTGCCCATAACTCCTTCACCATAGAGCTGGCTTTTTACTCAAGAAAAGAGTACAGTTGCATGTTTATTCTAGTAGCATCCTTCCTATAGACCAAACAAACTATCGTCTATGTGCCCATGATATTTACCTGCCATCTTGGATATTCTGATAAATTTTCTTGGCAGTATCCAGAAAGGCATCCTCCACATTTTCCCCCCTGCAACAAAGTAAATGCTATTAAAACAATGTTCACTGGACTATCACTGTACATAAAATACAACAATGAAGCTAAACACAAACCGACAAGGCCTGGCTACATAACACATACAGAAATATGGACTACTTATATACACAGGACATTTTCAAGATACATGGAAAATTAAAATTTAATTTTAGAAATTTTTTTTATATATATGCAGTAGAAACATGGTTTCTAAGAAAAATGCAAAGAATGTCATGGACGGACAGAAAAACGAATGGAACAGTCCTTCCAGAAAGAAATGAAAACTATAAATTGTTTAGAGAAAATAGACATTGACAGCCAAGATGTTTTGGGCATGTTTGAGAAGAAATAAACTTGAAAACTTAGTGACAACTGGCAAACTTCACGGGGAATGAGCAAGAGGAAGACAAAAAGATAAATACAGGGAGATTAACACCCCCCCCCCCCCCCCACTTTATCCAAGCACACAGAGAGAGAGAGAGAAAAAGAGAGAGAGAGAGAGAGAGAGAGGAGAGAGGAGAGAGGTAGGGAGAGGAGGACACGCCTTCAGATGATTAAAAGATTACTGTGAAATAAAAGGCAGAAGAAGAAGAATCAGCATTACATGCATACACCAATCTTTTAATAATTTAATTTAACAGGTGGTGATGATCACCATCATTACCAGTATCATCATTATCATAAGTATTATCATTAGTATCATTATTATAATCACCAATATCATCACCACACATTCAACCCTCTGAGTTGTAACTGGGATTTACAGTAGCTATTCCTGTTTTAAAATGTCACAAACTTGTAATATCTTGGCTACATAATCAACTACAATGACTGTTCACAATATGTCAGACACAGATTAGCCATATCAATGCAGAGGTATTAAGAACTGATGGTACAACAAGTTACAGTAAAACTGTTTCAAAACATGCCTCTTTTCTGTGGCAACATACAGAAAGTCTTTATCTTTATTTTCAAAGGGTTAAGAATTGGGCACGCAGGCCCGTCTGAAAATCATGGAAACGGATAAGTAGATAAGATAAGAAACAAGTACAGATGAAAATCATGGTCTATTTTGCGGTCACTAAAGAAGATAACTGGGGCTTTTCAACTAAATTACCATAGAAACATTCTTAGAATCACCATCATCATCATGTCCCATGCAGATAAGTGTGGGTGGTCATGTTTCACCACCTTACATGATCACCAGAGTCGTGGATCAGCTCTGTGTATGTGTCTCGATCATGCCATGTAGCCAAGCCATCAATATATTTACCTTTCTGCCTCTGCCTTGTTCTTTTCCCTTCAATCTTGCCAGTTGTAACCAAGTTCTCTAGTTTATTTCTTCTCATAATGTGTCCAAAAAGTCTGCACTGTCTACATCTAATTTCTCTAATGAATTTACAGGTTTCAGTTTCTTCTTGTAGAACTAGCTCATTGGTGTTTATGTCTGTCCCTGGTATTCTTTGCATTTTCCTCATAAACCACATTTCCACTGCCATTAGACGTTTGTCAGGTTGTCTGCTTATTGTCCATATTTCACATCCATGCAAAGTACAGGTTTGATGTAGCACTTCAAAACTCTTTTTTTTCCCCCTTGCAATTGGCATCTTTTTATTGGTATATTTTCCAATTTGCAAAAGGCTACCCTTATCACAGAGTTTCTTCTTCTTCTTCTTCTTCTGCATTCATCCAGAGTTTTTGTTTTCGGACGTGATAGCGTTGTGCCTGTTTACAGCAGAGCTGCGTTCTTGCACCTTTAGGCCGACACATCCGCCTTCTGCTGGCATTTGTTGACCGGGTTAACCTTCCCGGGGCGTTTCATTTTCTAATCTCTTCAAAGCACCTTCCATCAGATGTCATGACTGTTCCAAGATAGTTGTACCGATTCTCTTAACGTGGACCAAGAAAAAGAAAAATACAGACTTTGTACAATATCTGAATATAAAAGAAAACAGGCTCATAACCATCTTCTTGTCTTGAAAACTGAAATACTTTGGCTATACTAAAATTCAATGGCTTGAAAAAAAGAACAGCAATAGTGCCATGTAGCATCGGAGGCAAGGGTCAATGAATTAGAATAAGCAACGAAAATTGTGGCAGAAGGAATAAAGAGAGTTAACTGAGTGGCGGATGAATACACAAGTTGCCACATGATGTCACGGCAGACTACATCACCATAGTGAGGAAGTTTGGAAACATCATGGAGACGGGCGGCCTCAATCACAACACCGAAATATCAAAAGCAATATTTAGCTGAAATACGGTATGGACATGACATTTGATATGCCAGCAAGATGAGGAAACAAGGATACAGTCGGCATTAAGAGGACGATTGATAGAAGGACGCTTAAAGCAGAGAAAATGAGGAAACTGTATTCCACCATAATGTACCGGTCAAATGTCAGCTGGAAGTCATGGAGTCGGCCACACACAGAGTAGCGTAAGTTATATTGTCTAGGGATCAGGAACGGAAGGCAGTTATAGAGCGATGGACAGTGTCATATTTATTCGTCATTAATTCAAATAATAAAATGGACTCGAGCTCGGCAGCTAAAATAGAATATTTACAAATAACTATTTATTATATTTTGAACGGCCATCCCAGGAATATGGGAACGGTCATATAATCATTTGTTCATAAACTATCCGACCGATCACCACTATTAAACTTTGATTGACGTGGAATGCCATCGTTGCTGCTATCATTTTCGTTGACGTGCATTTCTGGTTCCCGTTGATCTGCTACAGTGTTTGTTGGGACAACAAGCAGAATTACAAGAGAGAAACATTATAGCAAATAGAAGGTTCTGTTCCTGGAAGAATTTCTTCTTCTACTTCTTCTGAAAATTCAATGAAACACTCTACTTAGCCTTTGTCGACCAAGAAAAGGCATTTGATAGGGTAGATAGAAACAAGCTGTGGGAAATCCTTAAACAATATGGAGTGAGTACACATCTAACAAACCTATGCAGAAGTTTATACAACAACAGTGAATGCATAGTGAGAGCAACTGGGGAACACTCAGAACCCTTCACCATAAGATCTGGAGTACGACAAGGTTGTGTCCTGTCCCCTCTCTTGTTCATAACATATATAGACAACATATGTAAAGAAACCAGCCAAGCAGAGACAGCAAGAATACCGCATGACGAGAACACAGAAGAAGAACCATCTGCAAATCTAACCATTAGAGAACTCCTGTTTGCGGACGACCAAGCACTAATAGCAAAATCAGAAGCTGAATTACAAGACCACATGAATAGTCTAAACGAAATGTGTAGGGAACATAACATGAAAATTAGCACAAGCAAAACAGAGGTAATGACTATAACTAAAGAAGAACAAACAGCAACAATTCACCTAAACGAACATCCCTTGAAACAAGTAAAGAGCTTCAAGTACCTAGGAAGTATAATATCATCAAATGGCAGATCAGAAGACGAGATCGAAAATAGGTGCAATAAGGCAAATCAACTCATTGGACAAATGGCACCAATACTAAAGAACAAACATGTATCAATAACTACTAAGAAAGCACTTTACAACACAATCTTCCTACCAACTCTGTGCTACCAATGCCAAACCTGGACAATGACAGGAAAAGAGAAAAGAAAAATCACAACAACAGAAATGAGGTTTCTGAGAAGAATACTCAACGTATCAAGAAGAGATAAGATCAGAAATGAAGAAATCAGGACTAAAGTAGGGGTTAAAGCTGCTCTAGATTTTATTAGAAAGCAGCAAGTCAAATGGTTTGGCCATGCAAGTAGGCTACCAGTCAACAGCATGCCACAACAAGCAATGATGTACAGACCCGATGGAAACAGAGGAAGAGGCCGACCACGTAAACGTTGGACTGAGGGAATAACAGAATCCATGGGAATGTCGATATACGAAGCCCATAACCGGGCACTCTCACGAAGTTTATACTTCACCTCGACACCGCAAGGTACAAGAGGAACATGATGAGATGAGATGAGACTTCTTCTGCGTTTTTTAACCAGGTAAGCATTCCTGTTCCTGGAAGAGTTTGACCAGCACGAAGATGGACTTGGATATAGTGAACACCTTGGGCATGAACATGCATGAGGCAGGAGAACTGGCCAGAGATGAAGAAACTTCCGGCAAGATGTGACGACAGTAACTTTCTGCAAAGGGCCCACTACATGTGGATGGCTGTTTCAGATAATGCATTTTTTTTATTTGGTTACTGGTGTTCTTTGAGTCATTATATTTATATTTACCTCTCCACTTTCTTTGTAGGGATGTGTGGTGTTATACTTTCACTACAATTAAGATACAACAGCGGTGACGTAAATCGTTGATAAACATATTAATAAATAAATAGTTGATTAACAATCTGAATTAAAATAACTCACGTTTTGGCACTGCATTCCAAGAACATTAAGCCTGAAATATGGACAATAAACATGTAATATTAGCAGATGAGATATTGATCAACAAAAGGTCGCAATAATAATAATATCCTTGAGAGACAATACATATAAAGCAGTGTGATGTGACAGAACTCCTCTTATAATGGGTGTTGTCGTTATGTGGTGAGCTGACCAGATGTCCACCTTACCATTCTTGCTTCTCAGAGAATACCCTGGTGCCAATTTCCCAATGCCGGGTCTATGAGAGAGTCACATTCAGTAGGACAAAAGTCCACTCAATGAGAGCTAAACCTACCCTGCTGAACAGTAGATTATCACTAACAAACTATAGCTCAATGATGAAATGATAACGCAGTGTTTTGCAGCAGTGTCCCATTGACTAGAGAATATGTCATATTTTGGGCAGTCTTGGTGCGATGTCATGCCGATGTGATCTGCTGTCTGCAACGCCAATTCACATGTGCACAAGGCTGAATTGCCAATGCAAATATGAACAATATAAATGGTTCCGGTCATTTTCGGTAAAGTGCGAATGTGCAGTTTAAGGTATAATTTCCTTGCACAGCTCGACACGTTTTAACGGACTCGCATAGCATGCTACGTAAAATCGATACTAGTATGTTCCCCACGGAGTGGCTTGCATCACTAGACAAGATGAAAGTCAAAAGCATATGGTGGATTTCCTGCCTAAGGCATGCAGTTGTGCAAGGAAATGAACCGGATGATATACTGGCTGCTGCCTCATTTGGGACAGTGCTAATGAGGTGAAGGCTCACTGGGATGGAGTTGAAACTGAAGCAAAACAGACAGAGGATCCACATCTGGAAATGCCGATTCAGCAGGGATAAGCAAAGGGTCTGGCTGACACTCTATGTGTAGGACAGAATGCAGGCAGACGTTAAATGAGGTTGCCACAGGTACCATAAACAGGACAACTCTTCTTTAGCTACTGAAGAAGGGGATGAGGAATGTGTGAGAATTCCCTGGGTGCAATGATTATTATTCTTGATCTCATTCTCAAAAGCATATCAGTATTCTGAAGGCAAATCACAATGGTAATTCTTCTTCTTCTGCATTTATCTGGAGTTTTTTTTCTTCTTTTTTCCCCGGATGTTATTGCATTGTGCCTGTTTAAGGCAGAGCTGTGTGTAACATCCTGTCATGAGGACCTGGGACCTGATGCTGAGCCAGGGTGGATTGAAAAAAACACCAAGATTGCTCTCCACTTGGGCACATTTCATGACGTGGACTTTTGTCTGTTGAAAAACAGTGATGCAGTGAAGCCATAACACTTTTCCTCATGGACTCTACACTTGTGTTGTTTCTTATGGCTATATTGTAATAAATTAGTTAAGCTGACACATCAAACTTCTGCGGGCATTTGTTGACCGGGTTAACCTTCCCGGACTGGTAATTCATCATCATCCAATGCCATGCCTGGCAAGTAATGGATCTCCAGCAGTTTCTATCTACAGTCTTCATTGTACATTCTACTAGGCAGTACCCTAACACTATCTTGTTACTGTCTGTCCATGTATAACTTTTGTTGGAGATGGTGAGGTATGAAAAGTATCAGCACACGAATGAATAACTTTTGTTGGAGATGGTGAGGTATAAAAAGTATCAGCACATGAATGAATACCTGAAAAACAATGGCAGTGGAAATATGGTTTCTGGGGAAAATGCTAAGCTTATTATGATCAGATAGACAAACAAATGACAGTATAAATGTTGTGTCTGGGAAAAATGCTAAGAACACCATGGAGAGACAGAAAAACATGGCAGTGGAAATATGGTTTCTGAGGAAAATCCTACAAATAACATGGACAGACCAAAAAACAAAAAACAAACAGATGAGACAGTCTTTCAAGAAACAGATAAATATTGTACATTGATTATTAAATTTATAAGTAAAAAGTAAAACCTCTGTGGGCACATTATGAGAAATAAACTTTAAAACTTGGTGACAACAGGCAAAACTAATGGGAAAAGAAAGGGAGGGCAAAGAGATAAATACCTGGATGGCTTGGCCACATGGCATTATCAGGATAAGAACAAAGACCTGATCCAAGACTGGTGATCGTGTGGGCAAACCATGACTGCTCACGTATATCGACATGGCACATGATGATGATGTAAACATGCATGTTAGTATATATGTACATATATGGGTGTACATTCATAGAGTGGGTGGGTGGTGGTGGTGTGTGTGTGTTGTGTGGTGTCTCTCTCTCTCTCTCTCTCTCTCTCCTCTCTCTCTCTCTCTCTCTCTCTCTCTCTCACTCGTATGCGCAATAAACAAAAAGTGCCCCAACAACAGTAGAAGGTAAAAGTCGCTGTTAAATAAATAAACAATTACAAAATCTATGGTAAAAGTAGCTGTTAAAGAAATAAACAATTACAAAATCTATGGTAAAAGTAGCTGTTAAACAAATAAACAATTACAAAATCTGCTTCACTACCATTTTCTTCAGCAAACTGTTTAGCTTCTTCATAGGTCACGTCTCTCTGTGCATCCAAATCACATTTGTTACCAATAAGGAATATCACCTGGGGACAAGATTGACATCAATGAGTGAGTGAGCGAGTGTGTTGCGTGTATGTGTGTGTATATGTATGTGTATGTATATATATATATATATATATATATATATATATGAACACATCAGGGAAGAAGAGAGAATATATGTGTACAGAGAGTTAAAGAGCCAGAGAGTTAATCTTATTTCCAAGACGTTAACAATTAGTACTTTAGCATCCCCCCCCCCAACTAACATCCTTCTGTTCTGATCACTCAGTGCAGTAACAATATAGTTAACATGTTACATCTCACAGTAAACACAGTTGAGTCAATATTCAGCATGTGCGAAACATACATTATCCACGTTAATCTGCAACATTAGACAGATGTGACACTTTAGTGTGACAGCACACCCACAATATCATCTAGAGGCCAGCATGGCTGAATGGATAAGAGCACACACTCTTAAACTTCTAGTGTGCTGATGCAGAGGCAGCGGGTTCAACAATTACACCGGTCAGTTGGGCTAAAGTGCTGACTTCTCATCATTGACTTTGCAGCGTAGATATACAAGCACCTCAGAAGTCACAGAGTGCTTTCGTCTGAAGGTTAGGGACACTGGTAATAGGGAAAGCTAATCCACATGCAAAAGTCATCCCAGTGCGCTAGAAATAGTAAGAATATGAATAAAATAGTGCTAAAATGCTAGAAATAGTAAGAATATGAATAAAATAGTGCTAAAATGCTAGAAATAGTAAGAATATGAATAAAATAGTGCTAAAATGCTAGAAATAGTAAGAATATGAATAAAAATAGTGCTAAAATGCTAGAAATAGTAAGAATATGAATAAAATAGTGCTAAAATGCTAGAAATAGTAAGAATATGAATAAAATAGTGCTAAAATGCTAGAAATAGTAAGAATATGAATAAAATAGTGCTAAAATGCTAGAAATAGTAAGAATATGAATAAAATAGTGCTAAAATGCTAGAAATAGTAAGAATATGAATAAAATAGTGCTAAAATGCTAGAAATAGTAAGAATATGAATAAAATAGTGCTAAAATGCTAGAAATAGTAAGAATATGAATAAAATAGTGCTAAAATGCTAGAAATAGTAAGAATATGAATAAAATAGTGCTAAAATGCTAGAAATAGTAAGAATATGAATAAAATAGTGCTAAAATGCTAGAAATAGTAGCATGTATGGACCACAAGTGAGTTCACAACGAGCATCTGTTTAAAAAAATCCCATCCTGCACCCCTAGATATGAGTCATAAGGGAGTCATGTTGGGAGCATCGGTAATTAGAGACTTAATTGTTCTGTCCTCAGTAACATGCACAAATATGGTAAAACTGCATCTTAACACATTTCATTATCATCATCATCATCTGTCTTGCCAGATGGCGCAGGCGTTCATGTCTCTCCAAAGATTTTGATCCTTGATAAATTCCATTGATATTCCCCATGCCACTGTCTTAAACTATCAAGCATTATTTCTCTCGGTCTGCCCTAGCCACTGTTGATCTTTCCAATCATCATAATGTTCTCCAATGCCTCTCTTCTAATTATATGACTAGCACCTTGCCGCCTTGATAGACGATAGTTTGTCAAATGGAGTTATACCTCTCCATAGCACAAAGCCTTGGCTGAATTTAGAGACCATGTGTTGCCTGTAAAACAAGATTCTAATTATATAATGTACAAAATAATAAACTATACAAAAGAAAGAAAGAACAACAGTAATATCAATAACTATGCAGAAAATGACAAGTACAAATTGTGCCCTTTCTCTAGTCTGCTCTGATTTTTCAAGATCATTAAATTTGTCATAGATGTCCCAGGATTTTCAAGGCTGACTTCTGCCCCAGAAATAACTTAGATGTATTAAAACAACAATAAAAACTGGTGCCACATCATTGAGGGGTGATTTGATGCATCATAAGGCAGATGTAGTGAAGGCCTTCTGGGAGTACGTAAATAATGCAGACGAACAGATGGACTATCACGGTCTAGAAAGAATGTGGCGGTAACGGTGGTCAAAGGATCTTGTAGACAGTCATCACTCAGAGGTAAATGAAGACAGAGATATAGTCAGATTGCAACGGGCTCCTATTAGTATTGGAACTTTTCACTGGTTGTTGAAAATTAGGACTGAGCGCATTATGGGAATGCCCCAGAGTGCAGTGATGTTAGTTCTTGACTCAACTCAAAACCAAAAACTGTACTTGGCACTTACTGTGTTGGGGTTTGTGAGATTTCTGGCATCAGTCAACCAGCTGCTTAGATGGTTGTATGTGCTCCGTCTGCAAATTAAACATATATTAAACTAAAAGAGAATCAACCAAAACACACACAAACTATCACTCTAGTATTATTTGTTAATTTGCTTCTATGTGTTTTTAGGCCTCCCACTATTTCATTCCCCCTGAGGGTTCCAGACGAGGGAGTGTCTAGTCCTCAGGTTGGGAGTGTCTAGTCCTCATGTTGGGAGTGTCTAGTCCTCAGGTTGGGAGTGTCTAGTCCTCAGGTTGGGAGTGTCTAGTCCTCAGGTTGGGAGTGTCTAGTCCTCAGGTTGGGAGTGTCTAGTCCTCAGGTTGGGAGTGTCTAGTCCTCAGCTTTTCTCAGTGGTGTGTCCTATCCAGTGCCAGCGTCTTTTCCTCCTGTGTTGTATCAATGGAATGTGTTTCTTCTTCTTCTTCTTTCGTTCGCTTGAAATATGTCTTAACTGCAATGTTGTCTCTTTATGAATTTAACTGTCTTTTTTAGTTCACACAGCGGTCCATAGAGTTTATCTTCCACTGTCGTCTCTCTAGGCCAGAAGGTTTGCCTAGATATGTTTTGGGCAGTCTTGGAGTATGTGCTCTGCTGTCTGTGATGCCAATCCACATGTGCACATGGCTGTTTCACCAATGGAATGTGTTTATTTCTCTTCATGAACTCTACATTGGTGATTCTGTCATGCCACTTTAGTATTCTGCATCATCATCATGTGCCATGCCAATAAGCATGGGCGGTCATGTTTCCCCATCTCACATAATCACAGAGTCGTGGATCAGCTCTATGTTTTTGTCTTGGCCATACCACGCAGCCAAGGTATTCTGCATAGGCCCCAATTAACCCTTTACCGGGCAAAACGCCCGAGAACATTTTTACCCCGGAACGGGCAAACCGTCCGAAGGCGCCCGTGACTATTATGTATTGTAAAAACACGATCTCGCTGCTTTCCAACTTCCGATTGTCTCTTTCAGTTTCACCGATAGCTTGACAATGTGGCCGCCATTCGCAAGCATGTACTTTGAATTTGAACGGATTTTTAAAAATAGTTTCTGGGGGTTTTATGCTTTGTTTTTCAAAATGGATTTTGACGATTCTTCAAGTGATAGTGGAGATTTCGCTGGGTTCAATTTAACTGAATTGAAGGGCACGAAGTTGACTATTAATTGGAGCTAGATATCAGTGATCAGCGATACTTTGCGTTAGCAGTCGTGAGTCGGACTTTAAAGAAAGTGATTCCGATTCTGAAAATGTGTTTGTAAATTGCCGTATAAATGACTGACAATCACAAACAATATGTTGTATTTTGTAAATATTTGTGTTCATGTGTGGATTACCGGGAACATTCACGTAAGTAAAATACTCTGCACGCTTTTTACTTCATTTTGTTTTTTTTTAAGTAAAATCGGTTGACTGACACCTTTTATGTGATGATTTTACTAACTTAACCCAAAATTTTACCGAACCTCAAAATTCTTCTTGTCCGTTCAGGGCTACAAAACAGACAAACGTCTGCCCTGTAAAGGGTTAATGAATTGTTTGTAATTTTTAAAAATTCTTTTACTCTTGGAGTTGCATACTTTGTCTGAAAGTATTTGATATCTGTCTTTGCATAGAGCCAAGAACATGCCACCTTAACGACTTGTGTGTGTGCGTGCGTGTGTGTGTGCGCGCGCGTGCATGCGTGCGTGTGTGTGTGAGAGCATTTGTGTGCACACACGTTTTAACACCAAATGTTGAAACCACAAGATCTTACCTCTACACCTAGCAGAAGGGAGGGAGAGACAAAAAAATGAAGCTTTGAGCACAGCCAACAGTAAAATACTGGCTTGAACAAGCAGTGTAGACTCACCTTGTAATATCATAGACCATAAGAGCTCCGGCTGCCCCTCTGTAGTAGCTCCTTGTGACAGCTCGGAACCTCTCTTGCCCAGCAGTATCCCAGATTTGTAATTTGATTTTCTGTGATGCTACCTCAATGATTCTGTAACACAAAAATTGATCATAAATTTACATCACCAGTATCAAGAATTAGGACCAATTAAACCAGATTTGTAATTTGATTTTCTGTGATGCTACCTCAAAACACAAAAATTGATCATAAATTTACATCATTGGTATCAAGAATTAGGACCAATTCAACGCAACAAAGAAAATGCCAATCAGCTTGAGCCCCATAAGACCCAACCTTAGCCAATAAACACAGCGGGAGAAATATAACCAGTCCTATTACTAACTCGAAAGAGAGCAAAGATAGAATGAAGATTAAATCTAAAAAAAAAAACAAAAAAACAGATTTTACACAAGCCGGTATGAAGTTTGGTTCTTGTTGTTTGCAGCTTTTAAGCTCACAAGTGTGGGTTTTTCTATGTTTTGTGTGGGGTTAAGTAGTTGCTGAAAGTACTATGCCCACCTTGATAGTCTTTGTGGTGGATTAAATAAAGGTATACCTTTTTTGCTATTTATGATGGTAGTTAGGTTGTAGCATGCAACTCTGTTTCTCATATTGTTGACATTGTTTGTAAAATTCTCTTGGGTAGTCTTTGTTCAGGGTTGCCATCTGTTCATCGTATATTCTCCAGAATTCATCTTTAGGTGCTCTAAATGTTCATTTGCCATTTCGTTGTGCTTTTCTATATCTAACAGTCTTGTTAAGATTTAGGTGTAATCCATTTTTTCAAAGCCACCTTTTCTGGATATGCTATATTTAACTTCACTGTTCCACCATGCAGTTCTTCATCTTTTGTTCTACAGTACTTTTTGGGTTTCACATTTATTTACAAATGTGTTTAAGCATGGCAGACTTGAAAATTATCCATTTTTTTATCTACACTTAAGTACTCATCGGGGATGTTCTTATGTATCTTTCTGATTTCTTGTTTAAATTCATCTTTGACCATATTTACCTAAAGCCTCCTATAATTTGTAACATTTTTTAGGGGGAGGGGGGGCCCTTGCTCGCTCACTTTGAACTCAAGTGTAGTCCATACACACTACTTCCAGTAGTGGTGGACTGAATTTTGCGTGTGAATTAGCTTTTACCTATTAACAGTGTTTCTCGCCATCAAGCGAACCCACTCTGACTTCAGAGGTGCTTGTAATTAACGTCCCCAAATCAAGGAAGATTGTAGGGATTGAACCCCTGACCTCGGCATTAGCACACTGGATGTTTAAGAATACACGTTCTTATCCATTTGGCAATGCTGACCTACATTAATAACCTCTGTTGTTACCTTTTTTGTTTCTTATTTTCCGGTATGTTAAATTCTTATTTTTTTTTTTAAATTATAGCTGGTTTATTTATGATCAGTATCAATGCCTGTTTGGGAATGCTCATGAATTCATTAATAGTCCTCTGTCTGTTTTCTTAAGTAGAATAAAGTCAATTTTAGCTTAATCTATGTTGTTACATTTATGCCAGGTTTTGATGTTGGAAAAAACTATTTGTATTATTAGTCCTTGTTTGGAGCACATGTTAAGTAAATGTTCAACCATTGCTATTACATTCAGTCTTTGTGTTGCTGAATGGTCACATGCATTCATTCCACGGTGTTGTTCTTATACCTATTTTTTCCATTGAAATCATACATCACAATAAATTCATCTTTTTCATTGGCACTGCTTAAAGTGTCCGTAAGGTTATCGAAGAATTCATCTTTGTCTTCATCGCTATAAATGCTGTTGCATGGGGCGTATGTCTTTATAATAGTTTTTCTGCCTTCTTTAATCTGTATGAATATTTTTCTGATTAAAATTCAGTGTTGATAATGATGCCTTGCACTTTTTCAGGATGTAATATAAAACCCACCCTTATGTTTAGCATTTGCTCATTGATCAACACCACTGCATATCTGAATGTAATTTTCATGCATTCACTTTGTGTTTAGCCCCTTTTCCCCTTGTATCTGCAAGTCCTAATATTTTTATATTTTTTTTTCATGAACTCTACTAGTGCTGGTTCTTTATCTCCTAATCCACTAACACTTCAAGTCCCAAACATCCCCTGTCAGTTTCATAATGTTGTTGCTCGCTTGTCTGGTGTGTGCGCTGATAGAGTCAAGCTTTCCTTTCAATTACCTCCATAATTCTTGAGCAATAGTACCTGAACAAATAAATTCCCTACTGGCCTGCTGAACCTATCAGAGGTTCATCCTTATTTGAACATCATGATGTTAGAAAACACACAAGAAACACATATTCCTGAAGATCACAGCGAACACTGTTTACTCCACTATATTTCATGAGCGATAGAGAGAGTTAACTGCCCTAATTCCTTACCAATATTTGAGAGAACTATCACTGTCTGTAAAATATCAAAATATTCATTTCCATCATGACTAACCTCTTCTGTTAACCTACTGAAGGGAGAAGATGGGGAATATCCTACCCAAAAAGGGGGGTAAAGAAACGATCAGAATTGTTGGCCAATTTAGACCAAAACTTATTTTTAGGTTTCCAAAATTTTGAGACATTTTGTATGCTATTGATGATGGAAATGTTTCTGCTACCACTTAATGTTTACACAAGTTATGGAAATGCTTCTGCTACCACTCAATGTTTACACAAGTTACGGAAATGTTTCTGCTACCACATAATGTTTACACAAGTTATGGAAATGTTTCTGCTACCACATAATGTTTCCACAAGTTATGGAAATGCTTCTGCTACCACTTAATATTTCAACAAGTTATGGAAATGCTTCTGCTACCACTTTATTTTTCAACAAGTTATGGAAATGTTTCTGCTACCACTCAATGTTTACACAAGTTACGGAAATGTTTCTGCTACCACATAATGTTTACACAAGTTATGGAAATGCTTCTGCTACCACTTTATTTTTCAACAAGTTATGGAAATGTTTCTGCTACCACTCAATGTTTACACAAGTTACGGAAATGTTTCTGCTACCACATAATGTTTACACAAGTTATGGAAATGCTTCTGCTACCACTTTATTTTTCAACAAGTTATGGAAATGTTTCTGCTACCACTCAATGTTTACACAAGTTACGGAAATGTTTCTGCTACCACATAATGTTTACACAAGTTATGGAAATGTTTCTGCTACCACTTTATTTTTCAACAAGTTATGGAAATGTTTCTGCTACCACTCAATGTTTACACAAGTTACGGAAATGTTTCTGCTACCACATAATGTTTACACAAGTTATGGAAATGCTTCTGCTACCACTTTATTTTTCAACAAGTTATGGAAATGTTTCTGCTACCACACAATGTTTACACAAGTTACGGAAATGTTTCTGCTACCACATAATGTTTACACAAGTTATGGAAATGTTTCTGCTACCACTTAATGTTTCCACAAGTTATGGAAATGCTTCTGCTACCACTTAATATTTCAACAAGTTATGGAAATGTTTCTGCTACCACACAATGTTTACACAAGTTATGGAAATGCTTCTGCTACCACTTTATTTTTCAACAAGTTATGGAAATGTTTCTGCTACCACTCAATGTTTACACAAGTTACGGAAATGTTTCTGCTACCACATAATGTTTACACAAGTTATAGAAATGCTTCTACTACCACTTAATGTTTCCACAAGTTATAGACATGTTTCTGCTACCACATAATGTTTCCACAAGTTATGGAAATGCTTCTGCTACCACTTAATATTTCAACAAGTTATGGAAATGCTTCTGCTACCACATAATGTTTCCACAAGTTATGGAAATGCTTCTGCTACCACTTAATATTTCAACAAGTTATGGACATGTTTCTGCTACCACATAATGTTTACACAAGTTATGGAAATGTTTCTGCTACCACATAATGTTTACACAAGTTATGGAAATGTTTCTGCTACCACACAATGTTTACACAAGTTATGGAAATGTTTCTGCTACCACATAATGTTTACACAAGTTATGGACATGTTTATGCTACCACTTAAAGTTTACACAAGTTATGGAAATGTTTCTGCTACCACATAATGTTTACACAAGTTATGGAAATGTTTCTGCTACCACATAATGTTTACACAAGTTATGGAAATGTTTCTGCTACCACATAATGTTTACACAAGTTATAGACATGTTTCTGCTACCACATAATGTTTACACAAGTTATGGAAATGTTTCTGCTACCACATAATGTTTACACAAGTTATGGAAATGTTTCTGCTACCAAATAATGTTTACACAAGTTATGGACATGTTTATGCTACCACTAATGTTTACACAAGTTATAGGACAGGTTTCTGCTACCACTTAAATGTTTACACAAGTTATGGAAATGTTTTCCTGCACCACATCAATGTTTACACAAGTTATGAGAAAATTTCTGCTACCACATAAATGTTTACACAAGTTATGGAAATGTTTCTGCTACCACATAAATGTTTACACTAAGTTATGGACATGTTTCTGCTACACAAATGTTTACATAAGTTAGGAAAATGTTTCTGCACCACATAATGGTTACATAAGTTATGGAAATGTTTTGCTACCACATAATGTTTACATAAGTTATGGAAATGTTTCTGCTAACCACATAACGTTACAAAGTTATGGAAAGTTTCTGCTTACCACTAAGTTACATAGTTCACAAGTTATGGAAATGTTTCTGCTACCACATAATGTTTACACAAGTTATGGAAATGTTTCTGCTACCACATAATGTTTACACAAGTTATGGAAATGTTTCTGCTACCACATAATGTTTACACAAGTTATGGACATGTTTCTGCTTCTTCTTCTTCTTCTTCAGCTTTCCGAGCCATTGAGGTTCTTTGCTGCAAATACAATCCGTCTCCATTCGTCTCTCTGGTGGACCTTCTCTTGCCAGTCGTTGATTCCAAGTGCTTGTAGGTCTGTACATGTATTATCTCTCCACCGTCTTCTTGGTCTACCTCGGGGTCTACGGTCATTTATTTCCTGAGTGTAAGCGAGTTTTGTTTCCCTATTATCTTCCATTCTTTCTATATGCCCCAGCCATTGTAGTCTATTAGCCTTCATGATACCAGTGATTAGCGGGGACTTAAACAGATCATAAATGTCTTTGTTACTTCTTCTTTTCCACTCTCCACTTTGTGTATCCCTAATGGGTCCAAAGATGCGTCTTAAAATTTTGTTCTCTAAAGGTTTGTAACAAGGCTTCGTCTCCTTTTGTTGTACTCCAGGTTTCAGAGCCATACAGCACAACTGGTCTGATCAGTGTTTTGTATATTGTGATTTTGGTGTTACGAGATAGCGCCTTTGATTTTAGTAGATGTTGTAGTGCATAGTATATCTTATTTCCAGAGTTGATTCAAGTTTGTATTTCTTCCCTTATGATGTTGAAGCAGTTGAAGATTGTACCCAGGTATTTGCATGTTTCCGTTCTTTTAATGGTCATATTATCTATTTGTATGTGGCCAGAGTTTTTAGCCATTCCGTCTCTTGAAATTACCATATATTCTGTCTTATCTTGGTTGATAACCAGCCCCATCTGTTGGGCTCTTTCCTTTAAATGAGTCAATATTTCCAATGTCTTTTGTTCACTTTGCCCTATAATATCTATATCATCTGCACAAACAAGCAGCTTGGATGTTCCTCCAATATCACATTCCTCCTTTATCTTCCTTACAACTTTCTCTAGAGCCAGATTGAAGAGTAGCGGCGATAGTGCATCACCCTGTTTCAAGCCAGATGTTATTTGGAAGGGGTCTGATTTCCTGCCTTTATATGTTACTATATTATATGTATCTTCCATGTATAGTCTGGTCATGTTGATTAACTTCCTTGGTATTCCAAATTCCTGCATAGCATTCCATAGACTATTCCTATGGACACTATCATAAGCCTTTTTAAAATCCACAAAAATGTTATGGAGATCTCTTTTATATTCCCTATGTTTCTCGGCTATATGTTGTAAGATAAATATCTGATCTATTGTTGATCTGTTTTGTCTAAAACCCGCCTGGTAGTCACCTAATATGTCTTCTGAATATGGTTTTAGTCTATTTAGTAATACTGCGGATAGTATCTTATAGCTTGTGGACAGTAGAGATATTCCTCTATAATTTCCACATTGGAACTTGTCTCCTTTCTTAAAGATAGGTATCAATAATGACTCTTTCCAGTCATGGGGTAATTCTTCTGTCCTCCAGATTTTTATTATTAGTTCGTATAGCTTTAGATGCAATGCATGGTCACCTGCCTTTATAAATTCAGCAGCAATTCCATCAGTCCCAGTTGCCTTATTGTTTTTAAGTCGTGTGATTACATATAGGATTTCTTCAAATGTAGGTTCTTCAATTTGTGGTTCGCATGTTAGAACCTCTTCCTGTGGGAAAATGTTACTTGGAGCTTCACAATTTAGTAATTCAATAAAATATTCTTTTCATGTGTTGCACATTTCCTCATTGGTATTTATCATATTCCCATTTTTGTCTTTTAAACCATATGTGTTTTGTTGGTGCCTTCGTTTCATTGACTTCAGTTCTTTAAAAAATTTTCTGGATTCATTTTTCTGGTGATTAGTTTCCATATCTTTGATTATATTACTCATATATTCTCGCTTCTGCCGTCTTCTTCTTCTTCGTTCATCCGGAGTTTTTTTTCGGATGTGATTGCGTTGTGCCTGTTTACAGCAGAGCTGCGTTCTTGCGCCGTTAGGCCGACACATCCGACTTCTGCGGGCATTTGTTGACCGGGTTAACCTTCCCGGGGGTTTCTTAGGACGTTTGACTCTCACTGTTGTGGTGTTATCCCCCATCCCAGCTGGTCCATATAGAACAGCCAAAGATCCTGGTCAGCCCTCAAGGGAAGGCAGGGGCAGACCATGGGCATTCCCCGCCATCCAAGGAGGCTTCCATAATTGCAGAGCCGATACATAGCGCTCTGGTACTGGGCTCACCCAAGGAATCGTCACGTCCTGCACATGGCTGCTTAGCCTCACTTCCGTATATTGGGCCTTCCGTTCACCATAGGCTGTTCTTCCGGAAACCAGAAGTATGCAGTCTGCAGATGACATCCACACAGTGAGCTTTCGATTCGGACTTTCCATGTAATGGATTTGCTATCCAAGCAATATTCCATTTCGTGCCACTAGGACACTTTTCCACCTTTTATGAAATCCACACAGTGGGCTTTAGATACGGACTTTCCACGTAATGGATTTGCTATCCAAGCAATATTCCATTTCATGCCACTAGGACATTTCCACGTAATGGATTTGCTATCCAAGCAATATTCCATTTCATGCCACTAGGACACTTTTCCACCTTTTATGAAGCCCACACAATGGGCTTTTGATTCGGACTTTCCACGTAATGGATTTGCTATCCAAGCAATATTCCATTTCGTGCCACTAGGACACTTTTCCACCTTTTATGAAGCCCACACAGCGAGCTTTCGATTTGGACTTTCCACATAATGGATTTGCTATCCAAGCAATATTCCATTTCATGCCTCTGGGTCTTCATGCACCTTTAAATGTCAACCTGTATGTAGTTAAAGTAAGCTGCGGTCAACTTGAGCTTGTTGATATCTCCATAGAGCTTGTCCTCAAATGAAGCAGGTGTGGGCCAAAATATCTTTCTCTGTTCTGCATACATTGGGCAATCCTGCAGCAAATGTTTTGCTGTCATTTTTCCAGTTCTACAATTACATTCATCGGTATCTCCTATCTTTAGTTTATTGAACAAGTGGTATTTCAGCCTGTTATGTCCTGTGCGGAGTCTGAAGATTGCTACTTGTTCTCTTCGGTCGAGTTTGTAATATGCATCATCCTTCTGATGGCCTGGATGCTCAGATTCCCATTTGGTTCTATAAGTGCTTTTTATCAACCTCTTTGCCTCATTATAGGTTATGTCTATGTCAGGCTGTGGTAGTCGTCCGCCCTCTTTTGCCAGTCTGTCAGCCTCTTCGTTTCCAGGTATACTGCAATGTGATGGGATCCACTGTATTACAACTTTTTTGGATTTCTGGCATAGACCATGGAGTGCTGCTCTTAGGTCAGTTAGTTCTGTGCTGTTATTGCTCTTGAGTATTGAGACAGCTGACTTTGCATCTGTGAAGATAGCTATTTGCTTCTCTTTATTTTCCTCCATCAGGAGCATTTCTGCTGCAGTTTTCAAAGCCTCTACCTCCGCTTTGAAGTTACTTGAAAATTTTCCAGTTGCCATTGAATGTGTTTTTTTCACTCCATTTTTTAAATTTAGGAGAATTCCTCCTCCTCCATTCTCTATTGAATTTTTGGCTGATCCATCTGTATATGCATGGGTCCAATTCCTGCTTGGGTAATGTTCTTTTATGTAGTTTAGGGTTATTTCTCTTCTTTCGGTTTCATGCTGAGTGTTCTTTTTCTCAATACCAGGAATGTTTTCTATCATCTCAGGCAGTTGCTGCTGTCTCCAAGCTGGGAACTTGTGTGCATTGTGTATGGGCTTGACTGTTGATATGTTAAGTATAGGATCTGCCCTAATCCTTCGTTTTGCAGTTTCTACAAAGTTGCTACGCTTCAGTCTTCCCTTTCCAAAACCATTAAATCTGTTGTACATAGGGTGGTCTGTCAATCTTCTAAATTTTTCTGCTTGTTGCTGGGCTCTGCTATCTCTTCTATCCTGCATTGGTTGTAAACAAGTGATCTTTTCTAGTTCATTAATAGGCGTTGTCTTCAGGCTTCCAGTTATGATTCGCATTCCTTGGTTTTGGACTCTACTTATTTTGTTAAAGTTTGACTTAGCTGCTGTTGCCCAAGCTGCAATGCCATATTCCAGTACTGGCCTCACCCGTCCAGTATATAACTTCTTGAGAACTTTCTCATCTGCTCCCCACGTTGTACCAGCAAGCTTTTTCATGATTGCCATTCTCTGCCTTGCTCTTGTTCGATTTTTCTCAACCTGTGTCTTCCATGTCAGGCGACGATCAAAGGTGACTCCTAGATAGTTTGGATTTTCTTCATGGCGCAATATTTTTCCATTCAATACCAGCTTAGGTTGCTGAGTTTTATTTGAGAGGGAGAACACTGTGCATGTTGTTTTCTCCTCACTTATCTTCACTAGCCATGATTTTGACCAGTCCTCTAGCGCTAATAAGGCTTGCTGTATTCTGCTGTTAGCTGTACTAATATATTCTTCAGATGTCCATATGGCTAGGTCATCTGCAAAGGAGGATGTGTGTACTCTGGCTGGAAAATTTTCTGTGATGTCATTTATATATGCTAGGAATAATGTTGGTGAAAGAACTCCTCCTTGGGGGACACCTTGCTCCAGCAGCATCATTTTGCTTGTTTGTCCTTGTACTTTTGTCCTGGCAGTTCTGTTCTCAAGGTAGTGGCTGATCCATTTATACATTTTTCCACAAACATGCATGTTTTGCAGTTTTACTTTCAGTCCTTCCTTCCATACTTTATCAAATGCTTTTTCTAAATCTATCCAGACTGCTAGTGTGTGCTTTTTCTCTTGGAAGGCATCCTCTATTTCCTGAGCTATATAGGTTATTTGATCTTCAGTGGATCTGTATTTTCTGAATCCTGCTTGGTGTGGTGTTAAGAGTTTGTTTTCTTCCAGATGCCATGTTAGCCTGCCATTGATAATGCGTTCCATTAATTTTCCTACACAGCTAAGTAGACTGATAGGTCGATAGCCATTTGGTTCTTCCAGGTCTTTTCCTTTCTTTGGGACTGGTATTAGTATAGCTTCCTTCCATGCCTGTGGGACTATTCCTCTCTTCCAGCTGTTATTTAGGACTGCTAGTAGTTTCTTCTTTGCCTTGGTGCCTAGTCCTATTAGCATTTCATTTGTGATTCCATCCTTTCCTGGTGATTTCTTCTTTTTTAGGGTATTCATTGCCTGTTCCATTTCTTCCATTGTTAGATTTGCCATCATATATTCTGCTGCTGTCTCTGTATTTCTATGATGTATCTGTTTGTCTTTGATTGCTTTCTTCTGTTCGGTTGTAATATCAATGTGGTTTGCATTTGCATAGTGTTCCATTAGTGCATTTGCAGCCTTTTTGCCTGTAAGCAAGGCATTTCCTTGTTTAATTGTTATTTGTTTGTTTCTAGGTCCTTCATTGTTCATGGCTTTCACTAGTTTCCATAGTTTGTTTCCATCCCTGTCAAAATTCAGGTTTTCTGTTTTTTCCCTCCAACAATCTCTTGTTGTTTGATTTACTGTTCTTTTATATTTTGCTGAGATGGCTTTGAGAGAGATGTTTGCTTCAATTGTTTGTTCTCTCTCTGCTGTCTTCCTGGCATCTTCAACTTTGTCCTCCAAACTTTGTAGTTCTTCAGTCCAGTATGGTTTGTAATTTTTCCTCGCTCCTCTTGGAATGGACTCAGTGGCTGCCTGTATTATCGCTCTGTTTAGACTTTCCACCATTTGCTTTATGTTGCCATATCGTGTATTTATGTTTTCACAATATTTGTCTGTTAGTATGGCAAATCTGTCCCAATCTGCTCGTTTGTAATTCCAGCGGGGCAAGGGCTTTTGCTCCTGTGGAACATACTCCATATTCATTTCAAGCTTGATTGGTCTGTGGTCACTACCTGCTAATTGGTCCAGCACATGGCGATCGATTTTGTGGAGGATGTCTCCTGTGCAGAAAGCTAAGTCTGGAGTAGAAGTGGTAAGCCATCTTCTGGAGTAGAAGCTCGGTGTGTCATCCGCTTTGTTGAGTAGATGGAGATTTGAGTCTATTTCCCAGTCCTCCAATTCATCTCCTCTTTTGTCAGTATCTGGGTATCCCCATCTTTCTGAACGGCTATTAAAGTCTCCGACAATAATGCAGTTTGTGTCAGTTATTTTCATGTTTGAGAGTGTAAGATCCTTATCTGCTGGGCTATACAGATTGTAGATTCTTATTTTCACGTCCTTTATCATTATATCAACACCTATAATTTCCGTTTGGTTGTTAGAGATCACAGATACTTCGCTGCAAGGTATTGTATTTCGTGTAAGTATTAGAACTCCTCCTTTGTGTCCTTCGCGGTCGAAACGTGTGGCCTGATATCCTCTGACTGAGAATTTGTGATTGGCGTTGAGGTGTGTCTCTTGAATGCATGCCACATCTATTCTATCTTTATGAAGACGCTGTGTTAGGGAGTCTTTCTTCTTGTAAACTCCTTCGGCATTCCACTGTAGTATGTTGAGTGTCCGGGGTATTTGGTCAATAGCTCTTAACCTACTCCTCTGTGCCTTGACTCCACAGCACAGGGGAAGGTGACCACCAGTAGTCATGGGTGGACCCCCTCGAGGCAGGGGGCCCGGCACTATCACCGCCTGATGGGACTTCACGGGATTAGCACCATATCGATTAATTTTGATTTGTGACATCATGAATTAAGTTACGTTGCACTGCTTTGTCAAGCCTGTGGCTCAGTACATCCGATTTCGACAAGCATTTATTCGGGATGCTTTCCCTAGCCTTTGACTGTCCCCAGTCTACCTACAAGGCAGCAGGTTTCACGTTGCACTGCTTTGTCAAGCCTGTGGCTCAGTGCATCCGATTTCGACAAGCATGTATTTGGGGTGCTTTCCCTAGCCTTTGACTGTCCCCAGTCTACCTACAAGGCAGCAGGTTTGTGTGTCTCTTCGTCTGGTCCCTCTCCCTTGACCTGTCCGACATGGGTGGCCCTACCAGTAGCTGTGCTACCGTCGGCATAGCTCTTGGGTTCATTGGGACGCACAAGCCCCTCTACCTCGTCACGGTGGACACACAGCAGAGGGGCTTCTGCCGTCTGACTATTTTTGTAGCCTCTTTACATCCATTCTGTAATGCTCTTCCTTTTGGATGTTATTGATGTAATTTAACCATACATATCTGGCATTCTTCTTCCTAATGACTGCTTCTTCACATTTTTGATTGAACCATCTGTTCTTTCTATGCGTGGTTAACATACCGAGACATTCTTCTGCGGTAGATTGAATTGTATTCTTGATGTTCAACCAAGTTTGGTCAACGCTTTCCTCCGAAGGGTTTTGCAGAGTTTAAAGTTTACATTTTATTTCATCTGTAAATTTCTCATTGACTGTAATGTCTTGTAGTTTTTCTCTGTTATATGTTGGGTGTAATCTTTGTAATTTAGTATAGAAAGCTGTCTTAAGTTTTATTTTAAATTTTGCTCCAACGAGGAAGTGGTCACTGTGGCACTCAGCTCCTCTATAACTTCTGACTTGCTGTATGTTTGATGCATTTCTGTTGTTAATTAAAATGTGATCTATTTGATTATAGGTTCTCTTGTCACATGATTTCCAAGTTTGTTTGTGTATATCCTTTCTTTGTAGTCTGGTACTGCTAATCTGCAGTCCTTTGGCTTCTGCCAGGTTGATGACTCTCCATCCATTATCATTTGAAGTTGTATGTAGGCTTTCCATACCGGCCACTTTTTTATTAGTTTGCTCTCTACCTATTTTTGCATTGAAGTCTCCCAGCACAATCAGGATGTCCTGTTTGGGGGTTTCTTCTATGACATCTTCCAGATCATTATAAAAGTCTTCTTTCTCTTCAGTAGGTGCATGTACATTAATCATCGTTATATTTTTCCATTTACCTTTTATTCGTAATTTACTAATCCTGTCATTAAAAGCTTTAAAGTTTAAAACGTTCCCCCATTTGATGACAAATCCTGTTCCTAATTCATGTTTATTTTGGGTGTTTCCTCCATATATTATAATCATTCCATTTTGCTCTAAAGTACCCTCTCCTGGCCACCTTATTTCTTGAATTGCTGTTATATCCATTTGATATTCAACCAGCTCCCGGGCTAGTTCTTCAGCCGCTCCAGCTCGATATAGTGTCCGTACATTCCATGTTCCAAATCTCAAAAGTCCTTTAACGTTCCAAAGTCATTGTCCAGATAAGTCAGTCCGATATCAAGGCTCATGTATTTGTTTCGTAACAAAGAAAGGTTTTTACAAAGGTGGGGATGTTAACCCCACGCTTCAACCCCCAACCACTTAATATTTCAACAAGTTATGGAAATGTTTCTGCTACCACATAATGTTTACACAAGTTATGGAAATGTTTCTGCTACCACATAATGTTTACACAAGTTATGGAAATGTTTCCCCCAAAAGTCCCAGAGTAGGAACATGTTATGAGTCTGTAATGTGCTAGACCATCACATTTTGTAGGCCTGAGTGCTTAAAGGAATAGGTATCAGTGTTTCTCTCCCGTAGCGAACGGCGAGCCCAGGAATGGAACCCCCTCTCACCGCGCTCTTGACAGCTCAATTTTCTATCCAGCCATTTATGTTGCACAGCAACAAATTCGTTTTTCTTTCAACATGTGGTCCCTATTTACTTGTTATTGGAAGATGGTTTTCATTCACAAATCAGACTATAGTATCACTCGTCATATGAGCTATTCACATATTGGACAA
Source organism: Cepaea nemoralis (assembly GCA_014155875.1). Classification (NCBI taxonomy): domain Eukaryota; kingdom Metazoa; phylum Mollusca; class Gastropoda; order Stylommatophora; family Helicidae; genus Cepaea; species Cepaea nemoralis. Next base: position 104,437 of record JACEFZ010027650.1, on the reverse strand, counting down.
CTGGCACAATATTTTAATGTAAATATTTGTAAAGTCTATTCATTTATTTTTCATTAGAAAGCAAAGATTTTCATTACTTTCACAGTTGCATGGAAGCTAGCATCTTTAAACCAATCTGTTTGCATGTGCAATAATTGATCAAAATGATTTCAAAATTCAGATTTGTCATTCACACTGAAGATTTCTAGAATAACTAAAAACTCACGTATAAAATTATCCAGTAATTGGTGCATAATTTAAGGACATGTTACTGTCCTGATTAGGTCCAATGTTGTAACATGACGAATGTAACAAACTTGAATATTCCTAGCACCTTACTGTACGTAACAACATGGTTAAACATGATATTTCCATTTCTTTCTTGCAAGTGATTTCGCTTTCCAGTATGTCACTAACCGATTACTATCTTCGCTCAGAGGTGGCTTAGGTTTGACATACCACTAGATAACTGTCTTCAAGATCTATTCAAATGTGTATATGAGATAATTTATGTTTAGTTTGAAAATTTTACCAAAATTCCTCCTAAAGACAAATGTAATTTTACCTAAATTCCTGCTAAAGACAAATGTAATTTTACCAAAACTTCCTGCTAAAGACAAATGGAATTTTACCAAAATTCCTGCTAAGACAAATGTAATTTTACCAAAATTCCTCCTAAAGACAAATGTAATTTTACCTAAATTCCTGCTAAAGACAAATGTAATTTTACCAAACTTCCTGCCATAGGCAAACATTCTAACCTATCTATCGATGATCGCTAGATCTATAAAAAGGACACTCTAACCAGCCTCACTAAGTCTCTAAAAAAGGACAGACTAAAATGTCTCATTAAGTCTCTAAAAAGGAGATTATAACCTGCCTCATTAAGTCTTTATACATGACACTAACCTACCTCTCATTAAGTCTCTAAAAAGAACACTAACACCTGCCCTTCTAAGTCTCTATAAAGGACATTCTCACCTGCCTATTAAGTCTCTATAAAGGACATTCTCACCTGCCTAATGAAGTCTCTATAAAGGACATTCTCACCTGCCTCATTAAGTCTCTATACAGGAAATTCTAATCTGCCTAAGTCTCTAAAAATGACACTAACCTGCCTCACTAAGTCTATACAGGATGCTCTAACCTGCCTCACGAAGTCTCTGTTGTTCTGTGGTTGTCAAAGATTAGCTTCAGAAGTGATGTATGAATGAAATAACGTATGAGAGGAAAGATATAAGTAAGACGGGCGGAATGTCAGATGGGCCCGGGTGCCCAATTCTTAACCCTTTGAAAATAAAGTTTGTTTATTCGTTTGTTTGTTCTATACAGGATGTTTTAACCTGCCTCATTAAGTCTCTAAACAGGAAATTCTAACCTGCCTCACTAAGTCTCTATACAGGACACTCTAAATGGCCTCACTAAGTCTCTATACAGGACACTCTAAATGGCCTCACTAAGTCTCTATACAGGACACTATAAACGGCTTCACTAAGTCCCTATACAGGACACTATAAATGGCCTCACTAAGTCTCTATACAGGACACTAAACGGCCTCACTAAGTCTCTATACAGGACACTCTAAATGGCCTCACTAAGTCTCTATACAGGACACTATAAACGGCCTCACTAAGTCTCTATACAGGACACTAAACGGCCTCACTAAGTCTCTATACAGGACATTCTAACCTGCCTCACTAAGTCTCTATACAGGACACTATAAACGGCCTCACTAAGTCTCTATACAGGACACTATAAACGGACTCACTAAGTCTCTATACAGGACACTATAAACGGCCTCACTAAGTCTCTATACAGGACACTATAAACGGACTCACTAAGTCTCTATACAGGACACTATAAACGGCCTCACTAAGTCTCTATACAGGACACTATAAACAGCCTCACTAAGTCTCTATACAGGACACTCTAAATGGCCTCACTAAGTCTCTATACAGGACACTATAAACGGCCTCACTAAGTCCCTATACAGGACACTCTAAACGGCCTCACTAAGTCTCTATACAGGACACTCTAAACGGCCTCACTAAGTCTCTATACAGGACACTCTAAACGGCCTCACTAAGTCTCTATACAGGACACTCGAAACGGCCTCACTAAGTCTCTATACAGGACACTCGAAACGGCCTAAATCTCTATACAGGACACTCTAAATGGCCTTACTAAGCTCTATACAGGACACTCGAAATGGTCTCACTAAGTCCCTAAAAAGGACACACTAACCTGCCTATCACCATGTAATTTGTGCACAACTGCTAATGTTGATGGCAGAATTTATATATGGGTTGAACGAACGAACGAACGAACGAACAGACTTTATTTTCAAAGGGTAACAAATTGGGCACGCAGGCCCGTCTTACATTCGGCCCTTCCAATCACTCATCTTTCTTTCATGAACAGTGCATAGGAAAAAAACATTGTCACATGAATTTTGTAAACATAAACAATGCATATGACTATGTTATAAGACACATCCACCACCCACCCACACATCCCCCATTCACTCCAACTCCCCCACCCAACCACACACACATACAATACATTCCCCCACCCATCCACCACATCCCTATACATCTCCCCACCCACACACACCTCTCATCCACCACACATCCCATCCACCCACACCCCAAACACACATACATTCAATAACCCACACATCCCCCACCTACACACATCTCCCCACCCACTCACATATCCTTTACCCGTCCCATTTCCCACCAACAATCACTCACCCAATATCCTCCTCCACCCACACACCTCCAACCACCCAACCAAACACACATTCCTCAGCCACACACACACATCTCCCCGTCAACTCACATATTCCGCACCTACCCACACACAAATCCCGCACTCACCCACATAATCTCCCATCTCCCCCAGCCCACTCACTTATCCCGAGCCCACACCTACAAACATCCCCCACCATCTCCTAACCTGCACACACTCACCCACCCACATATCCTCTACCCACCCACACATCCTCTACCCACCTATCCCCCAACCAAACATCCCTTAACCACACACCCTTACTCATATACAATCACCCACCCACACATCCTCTACCCAACCACACATCCTCCACCCAACCACACATCCTCCATCCACCCATTCCCCAGCCACACATCCCTTAACCACACACCCTTACCCATATACACACACATCCCCACCCACGCACAATCTCCCCACCCATACAAACATCCCTCACACACATCCCCACCCACCAACACATTCCCCATTCACAAACACACACCTCCCATCCACGCACACACAACCCATACATTCATCCCCTCACACATCCCTAGACACACGTACTTATCCCTCAACCACTAACACCCACACGTCCCTTACCCACTCATCAACACATACATCTCCTATCTACCCACCCACACTCACACATCCCAACCACCCATCTAAGCAAACATCCCCCACCCTCACACACATCATTCACCCACCCACAAACCCAACCACACCTTCACTTACCCACACAAACATCATTTATCCACACCCAGCTCCCCTCCCACACAATACCACACCCACACACATCCCAAAGACACATCCCTCACCCACACACACATCTATCCACACATCTCATACCCATCCACACATCCCCCAACTACAGTCACCCTCACTACCCACACATACATCCTCCATCCAGCCACACACACCCCCACCCAGCCAGACATATCCCCCACACACACACACATCTCCAAATCCATCACCCACACTCATCACGCACCCCTCCCCCAACCCACACACATCCCCCACACACATTCACCTACACATCTCTCACCCACACACACTCCCCACCCATCCACCCAAACATCCCACACCCACATACACATCCTCAAACCCACAACCACCCCCACCTGCACACATCTCCCCACACCCACATCACCCCACCCACACATATACCCCCACCCATCCCATAACCCACCATCAATCATCCACCAACATATCCTCCTCCACCCACTCACCCACAACCACCTAGACAAACACACATCCCCACTCACAAACACATCTCCCCATACACCCATACATCTTGCACGCACCTACACACAAATCCCCCACCCACCCACACAAACTTACCCCGCCCACCCACACACATCACGAATCCACCCACACACACATCCCCCGATCCCCCAACCTACTATTATGATCAAACTCCCACACTTTACACACACATACAGTGACGATTGTCGTGAGCATTGTCGCAAAATTGTAAAAAAAATGGAGAAAAATTGTACATTGTAGCTTCAAAGATGCTAGTTCTGATCCTAGGTTAGGCTGATGTGCTTTTGATTGAAGCACAATGACAGGCTTCTAGCTTTTGCATTCTAGATCTGATGGATCAAAAGCACATCAGCCTAACCTAGGATCAGAACTAGCATCTTTAAATCTGATAACTATGATCCCAACTGCTCAATTACCGGCTCCTCTATCAATTCACCACTACACCAAATCTGATGACCATGATCCCAACTGCTCAGTTACCGGCTCCTCTATCAATCCACCACTACACCAAATCTTCTTCTTCTTCTTCGTTCATCCGGAGTTTTTTTTTTTCCGGATGTGATTGCGTTGTGCCTGTTTACAGCAGAGCTGCGTTCTTGCGCCGTTAGGCCGACACATCCGACTTCTGCGGGCATTTGTTGACCGGGTTAACCTTCCCGGACACCAAATCTGACGACCATAATCCCAACTGCTCAGTTACCGGCTCCTATATCAATCCACCACTATACCAAATCTGATGACCATGATCCCAACTGCTCAGTTATCGGCTCCTCTATCAATCCACCGCTACACCAAATCTGATGATCATGATCCCAACTGCTCAGTTACCGGCTCCTCTATCAATCCACCGCTACACCAAATCTGATGATCATGATCCCAACTGCTCAGTTACCGGCTCCTCTATCAATCCACCACTACACCAAATCAACTCAAGTAAAAATTTATACATGTTAACTAGTCCACCGTACCTGGTTCCAAACTCTACTCCTATTGTATGAGGGCAGTCTGCCATAACTGAAAGAAAAGCAAACAAGAACCATGTGAATTTCCAGTATGTGTACATAGAGTTTGAGACAAATCATTGAAGACACATACATTTCATGTAACAATAAATAAATGACTTAGCAGGTATTTAAAAACAAACATGAACAACTAATTTAAGATCGAAGTAACAATATTAATGGGGCAAAATAATATAATTTATAGACAGAAACAATACACAGAAGAAATTCTTTTTCATCCTTGTCAAGTCCAGGCTGTACATTGGTTATCATGTCTGACACAGTTCCTCGGTGTCCACTCCCACTGTGTATTTGGCCTCTTTGAAAGTAATGCCTTCAATATTGGTCAAAATGGTTATATTCCCCTCCCATTGGAGAAATGCTGCACAATTTGAGACTAAAAGAGTTAAGATTCTATGAAGAAACAACAAGCATAAACATTTGATGCTATATCCCACAAGGACATTCTGAGGAATACAGATATCACTGCAGCAGTCAACATCATTCTGATCTACACAAGTGATGCCTGTGTCATCTGTGTGTTACCAGAGCCCACACAGGCAGTAGTAAACTTCAGATGCAACATTCAACCAATCATATACAAGGCGCAAACAAGCACAACGCAATTATGTCCAAAAAATATTCTGGATGAAAGTAGAAGATATACAAGGCTATAAAGGGTGATAGAGAGTTGGTTGTGGACATTTGCTCTATTGGGAGACGAGAAGAAGAAGAGGAAGAGAAGGCAGAAGAACAAGATAAATGTGTTTCTGGGAATTTCTCTGAGTTATAGCATTTTTTTTTTGGTGCTCGCTCGCTCTGAACTTAAGCGTAGTTCATACACACAATTTATAGCTGTGATGGACTGAATTTTGCATGTGGGTTAGCTTTCCCTACAGTGTCCCTCACCATCAGGCGAACCCACACTGACTTTTGAGTTACTTGTAATTTACATCCTAAAGTCACTGTCAACATTTTAGTCCAACTGATCAGTGTAGGGGTTGAACCTGCTACCTTGGCATCAACTCTGTAATTAATCCACACACAAAAATAATTAAAGTGCACAAGTAGTAGTAGCATGAATTCAAATCAAGTGAATGCGCACACACAAATCTGAATGGTTGACATTCCAGGTTTACACTTGTGTTTGTCAACACCTGAAGTGCATACTTACATTTTTTCTCCGTGAACTGGTGTAACAAACAAGACTTTCCTACACCCATGTCCCCGATGATGATGTACTTAAAGATGTAGCTGTAGTTATATGGACCAGCTGCCATTTTGGCCGTGTCTGTGAAAATACACCAGATGAATATTTTAAGGGAACCTGAAAATTAAAAGATATCTGAAAACAATACAGAATAATTAATATTTAAGATTGCTAAAGTAACACCCTCACCAGACTTAAATACCTACATAAGGGCATCAGTCTCCTTCCACAAACCACACACATGAAGATTCTCATCACAGTGTACCATCTCTTATCGACCCAGCAAGGATTCACTTGTGTATACCAGAATATACGCACACTATATATTCTATTGTGGGTTGGGCTTTTATCACTTGTGTATACCAGAATATACACACGCTATATAATCTATTGTGGGTTGGGCTTTTATCACTTGTGTATACCAGAATATACACACGCTATATAATCTATTGTGGGTTAGGTTTTATCACTTGTGTATACCAGAATATACGCACGCTATATATTCTATTGTGGGTTGGGTTTTATCAAATTTAAAAGTCTGCCACAGTAGGACAGCCGCCTATTTGACTACCGAGTTATTTTTAACACAAGTAATGTGTATAGGGGAATAATTTTGGCCTGTCTGTAAAAGCTAGAGATGCATTCCACTCCATGTGACCTTATTTGTAAAACTCAACCATAGCTGGATTTAAACTCAGCACCTGGCAAATTCTAGGCAGACAACGTGAGCCTAAGACACTTCATCCCTCCCCCATCAATTAATAAGCTGTACAGCTTAGAGTGTTGAAGTGATGTATAGCACCCATATTGTTGTATGCATGACAAGGTGAGAAACATCCAAAATGCTTTCTGAACGACCGGCTCCCATACCACTGTATGCTAACCAATGCAAGGCCGTCTGCTGCCAAATCGCCTGCAGTTGTTTTTCAAACATGGTATGCGGGACTACGAATTGCATCCGTAACCCCTTCACCACAGAGCAAGATTCTTATAGAGACTAACCAATATTAAACAGGTTCCAGTTTGTTCCACATATTAAATCCCCAATTACATCCGTGAAGAGTCACAGCAGTTTATACAATACAAAATAATCAGATAAGTGTACAAGCCTTACCCTAGTGTGAGGAAATGCAACCTAAAGACTAAATATCATGGAAAGGCAGGCTGTCATGGACAGAAAAAGAGTTAAAGATAGACAGACAGACAGGTTGGTAGAACAGCAAAGTCAGATTCACTTACGACAACCCGCAAGACAGGACCAGTAAGAGTTAATATGAACGGTTGACTAGAATAAAGACAAAGTCAGCAGTGTTCAAGTGAGTTCATGAGTTCATGGGAATGTAGGGACACAGGTAGCGACACAACAAGCCAGACCAATCATTCTGGCGCGGACAGACCTACATGACGGACACACACACACGTACTGAAACTACAAGCAAGAAATATTTACAAGCCATCTAAACCATTAATGACAAATTTACTACAGTGAGACTGAAGCAGATTAATCAATACAACAGTCAACATTGAAGTGTAAGTTGTTCCTTTAACATTTAAATAGAACTTAATTCACCTGCGGCTTCGCACAGATCCAGGACGAACAGTAATGACAGTGTGAACACAGAAAACAAACAACCACAGGACGGACTGTTAGTAGTGGAACAGTGGACTCGCATCAGCACAGGTGTATGGAATGCATGGCTGGGTGCTGAGGGACAATGTGGTGCATCTTGTGAATATACAGTTGTTAAGCTGCTGCTACTGTGCATTCTGTGAAGTCTATTGAGAGTGTCAGTGTCAGCAAACACAACAGCATGCTCGAGCCACATGAGAGTATCTGCCATCCAATAAAGACCTAGACAGCATCAAGTAATATCAACAAGCCTCAATACACACGCCAAGCGTAACATGGCACAGACCAGGTCCTAAGCCTTGGTTGGCAACTGGTCTAGGATTGAAGTTCCAACAGGTAGACAGTTGGAGCATTGCTTTTTGCTGATCCGGCAGCTTGTCTTGTTCCAGACATATTGGTGATACCTTTCCTCTGGAGTAAGCAGTTAACAAGGCAGGCCGAGAGATCAAGCTGCATGGGCAACACCTGGTCTCTAAATTCAGCCCAATATTCAAGGTGCTAGTCAATAGTCAGATAGGGAGCTGAGACATAAATTATAATTATAAATTATATTGTTTCAGTCAGGGTCCATAGGTTAAGAACCTGTAGCCTGATATTTTTACGGCGCTTACGGGCTTGCCACATTGGACCTTTTTCAAACTACCTCTGTGATATGCCTTCTGTGACTGACAGTGAAGGAGGGAGGGGTGTGGGTACCTGGACTGGTAGGAGATGATGCTGTACTGTGCTGTATTTTATAACAAATTTAAATGGCACACTTGCTTCTAGATTTCTCTTATTAACATGAAATATAACAAAAACTGTTAATATAACTTCAACACACAAAAACAACAATGGCAGCGCGCAACATAGAATAAGAAATGTACACCACGCCAACAAAATAAAATACATCTTAATTTTAATTGAGTGACCTTGCTTAATTAATTTATATACAAAAGATTATTCATCATATCAAATTAAAATATAGCTTCTTGCCTGTCTTATCTTTCCCTCAGCCTGTCTTGTATAAAAACCAGTAGTAAAACCACAGATGAGATGCCTGTGAAAGAAATGTGTGAGGCGAAGTATTACTCAGCAGCCCAGTCCGAGGTTTGTTTATAGACAGTGCTCCTAAAAATGGTGGCTGCTCTCATTCGTCATCGCCATCTACCGTAGGGGCGTCGAACACGGGAGGCCACTCTGGAAATGTCTACACTACAGCAGGCCACGAATGACGTAATGGGTTCATTAATCAATCAATTTATCAGGTGCCGTCTCCACAATGGAGGTTGCTGCAAAGGATTTCCAGCACTGTCTTGTCTCTCGTTTTGATTGTACATTATGTCAGACTGATGGTCATCCGTCTCGTGATGTTATCTTCCCACTTGTATCGTCGTCTACCTCTTGCTCGCTTGCCTTCAACTTTCAACCTTAGAATAATGTTTATAATAATGTTATGTCTTCTACCCTGTTCAGTGGCGACGATGTTACGGACGCAGTTCGTAATCCCGCATATCCGCGTTCGAAACACAGCTGCTGACGATTTGGCAGCAGACCGCCTTGCGTTAGTTTTTTTTACAAAATGGTGTGACTACCGGTCGTTCAGAAAGCAAAGGCAAACTACTGAATGTAAACTTGCGAAGAGCTCAAAACAACAAAAACTGCTGGTGTTGACCGCGACAATTATAAAGAATATGCAACTAACTTTTTTTTATATGTCTTCTATTGTAGCCGAAATGTTTCATTTGCCTCTTTTTTTATTTCTTTCATAAACTCTCTTTTCTTTCCCGGTTTTTCTGGAACCTCTGTATTCGATTGTTTTTGTTTTCATGAAATACGACATTTTCTTCTGTATCTCCACATCTCCAGGGCCTCTATTCGATTTTCTAATTACTAATTGCTTGTTCATTCTCCAGGCTTCTGCCTCCTACAGTAGTGTTGAATATAATAACATTTGACAACTCCCATTTTAATGCGTTATTAAACTCTCATTATGTTGTATTTCTTCTTCTTCTTCTTCTTCTTCTTCTTCTTCTTCTTCTTCTTCTTCTTCTTCTTCTTCTTCTTCTTCTTCTTCTTCTTCTTCTTCTTCTTCTTCTTCTTCTTCTTCTTCTTCTTCTTCTTCTTCTTCACCTTCTTCTTCTTCACCTTCTTCTTCTTCAACTTTTAGACTTCAATATGTATAAATGCAAAGCAGCAGTCAACTTAAGTTTGTTGACATCTCCATAGAGTTTGTTCTCAAATGGAGCGGGTGTAGGCCAAAATAGTTGTCTCTGTTCTGCAATTGTTGCACACGCCTACTATAGGCAAGGGAGAGAGGATGCAAAGTGCACACGAGTTGCAGGAGACAGTAAACAGACTGATCGATTTTGCACAGAGATGGGTGGTGTCATAAACCAAGATAAGGCCTCTGTGTTATGTTGCTCACTGGACAATACAATAGGATTATTGAGGCTAACGTTTCAGAACTCACAATAAACGGTAGAAATGTACGAGAAAGTAGTCTGAGGTGCCTGGGAATCACCATCAACAGAAGCCCAAGTTCAGAGGCACAGTGGAAGAGGTTGTGATGAGATCTAAGAAGGGGCAGCAATAGACACGAAGCACATAATGTTTTCATACTGTCTCAGCATCTGATTATCTCAGAAATTGAGTATGGATTTGGACTGCTCACATTGTCAAAGAGTCAGCTAGTGAAACTAGAGCCAATACTAAATGAATTTATGTGGGTGATCATGGGATGCACAATGGAAAAGCCGATAGGGTGTATGAGATACAACTTAGCTTTGTGTCAGAGTGTTGAGGGGTAACTGCAGGACATATAGAGGACAAGGGACAGAACAGAGTTAGGACAACTAAGATAACGACATAGAGGTTATAGATAAGGATATTAAGAATATAACCGGTAGAGTAGAGACAGGACATAAGTCAGGACACCAGAGGGTCATGGGACAGGACATCAGTCAGGACACCAGAGGGTCAGGAGACAGGACATCTACAGGACAGTAGATGAAGTGGAGACATGACGTGGTAAGGGACACTATCGTGCATTAGACAGAGTAACGGTAGGACCAGACGGGGTGATTCAAGGGGACCACCGGTCACGGGACACTGCCCTGAACAGAGGTCAGTACACCGACTGACCGATCCTAGCACGGACAGTTGTAGTACAACGTGACTGTTGAGATAGCACGAGGTTCACACAACAGCCCGGGGTCTAGTGCAACTAGCCCAGCGGTTGAGCTGAGAATCGTCAGACGACTTGGGGACAGTTTTCAGAGAGGACGTGTTTCTTTTGAGCAAATGTTTAATGATTGCGAGAGTACTAGTTTGAGTAGAACGAATAGTGAAGTGTGAGACTATCGTGTGCTATTAGATTATGAAAGGCGGCATATGTATGTTCGCACTGAGAATTACCGCCTGTATTTATTGTGTGATGATATCAGGTTCGCCTGGAAATAAACGATGGAAAGTTACCATACGTTTTCTTTGAGTGCGTATGAAGAAGCTGAGTGCCTGTGAGTGAAGCGAAGACGTTGACACTTTGCCAACTATTGCTGACAGGCTCAAGGCTCGGCAGGCTAAGTCATATCTTTGAGTGGCCACGGACAAGTAACGCCCCTGCATGATGCTCCGACACAGGATGATAGGAGGAAACTCATGGATGGCTCAGGCAGAGGGCACAATCAGAGAAGTGCATGCTCGATAACACTGGAAAAAAAAAAGGGGGGGGGGGGGGGGAAATGGGTCAGAATGCGAGAGAAAATATCAGACCTGAACAGGGTCATAATTCATTATCATGTGTGGATGTGGGGATTGGCCAGCGGGCAACGCTGAAAAGGGGATGTAACAAGTGATAAACAATTATCGGCAAGGTAATGTAATCATTTATACCTTTGACTCTGTGATAAGGGGCAAAAGAATTTCTAGGGGTTCATATCGAATGCTAATGTGCAGGAAAATCTGGCATACGATGCCGCAAAATGTAGTCTGAAAACGGAGATGGAGGCAGTCACTGCACAAAAACACACACACACATGTCGTGATTGTAACGGACTCACAGAGCATTCTAAGAAGGTGAAGACATGTATGTTTCGCACAGAGTGGCATACCTCAAATTAAAATATCACCGATAAGGTACATTTTACCCCCAAGGCATGATGTGTGATTGGAAATGTACGGGAGTCTCCGTGGCGAAGTGGTCAAGCTGTTTGACTAGGGCTCCGAAGTTTGTGGGTTCGATTCCGGGCCGCGCCCTTCGGTTCTCGAGTGCATTATTTTCGGAGACTCATAGAGTTCGTGCTTTGTGCGACGTTTTCGGCAGTTCACTGCGGAAAGAGACTGAGCCATATGGGATAAAACGCGGTGCAATGAAGTCGACTGGAAATGTGCAGGTGGATAAATTGTCGGGATCTGCATCGCTGGGTGGGAGTATTGGAGCACGATTAGGCAGATGTGGCCAAGGCCTTTGGGAAAGCGTGTATAGTGTGGAAGTACAGATACACCACCAGTGCTCGGAGAGAATGGTGTGGCAGGGAGTAACCATTGGATCTGGCCGACACTCAGGCCAGACGGACACATAAACGGATTGTAACTGGTACTAATAATGTGAGTTGAACTCTGTCTGGGACTCTTTGCTGGTTGTTGAAGATGAGATTGGAGCGAGTATGGAAATGCCCTGAGGGCTGTGGTGTCGGGTCTTTACTCAACCAACTCATCTCAGCTCAACTCTGGTTGCGGCTCACAGAAGTAGAAGAAATAAGTAGAGAGAGGGGGGGGGGTGAGAGAGGGAGAGAGAGAGAGAGAGAGAGAGAGAGAGAGAGAGAGAGAGAGAGAGAGAGAGAGAGAGAGAGAGAGAGAGAGAGAAAGAGAGAGAGAACGAACGAACGAACGAACGAAAATCTTTATTTTCAAAGGGTTTAGAATTGGGCACGCAGGCCCGTCTGACATTCTGCCCTTCTTTTCTATTTCCTCTCATACATTCTTTCATTCAACATCTCTTATGAAGCAAATCTTTGACAACAAAAGAACAATAAGCATTAAAACGCATGAAAAATAATCAATAATACATGACTCACTGAGGCAATGTTTAACATGGGCATTATAAATACCCAAGGAAGGCTGTAACGTGCCATACATATGGGAATGTTTTTTGGCTAGTTGTCGTTCGAGATAATTTACCATTATTATTGTCTTTGTTGTTGTTTTTTTTTTTTTAATGGGGGATGTAGTCTGTCCTGAGGTAGTGTTCAAACAGGTTGCGACTGTATGTATAATGATTGGTGGTGTCTTTGATTTCTTGTGGAAGATTGTTCCACAACTGAGTGGCAGAGTATGCTAAGCTTGTTTTATATAAGTCTATCCTAGGTTTAGGGACATGAAGTATATTTAGTCGTTCGCTATGTCTTGCGTTATATTTAAACAATGGCCAAAGGTAGCTTGGAGCATTTTGAAATAGGATTTTGTGAATTAGTTTAGCCTTATTAAAAAGTAGACGTTTGTGGAGAGGCAGTAACTGAAGACGTTCATGTAGGTTAGAATTGTCTGTAAGCTTATCACCATTGATTAAACGCACTGCCCTTTTCTGGAGTGAATACAGGCGTTTTGTTATTGATTTGGAGCATCCATCCCAGATTGTGGAGCAATAATCAATATGTGTTTGTATGTGGGAAGTATAGAATATCTTTCTTGTGTTTTCGTCGAGGAAATTTTTAATTTTGGCAAGTTGGTATACTTTTTTGGCTATTTGTTTAACTAGAGCATGAACATGGGAATTAAAGGATAGATTTTGATCTATGATAAGACCCAGTGCCTTGTGCTCGGTTACACTTTCTATAGGTGTGCTACCAATGTGCAGCTGAAGAGTTCTCTGCGAGTTTAGAGTGTGAAGTCTTTGCCTGGTTCCTATTAACATAGATTTTGTTTTAGAAATGTTAATTTGCATGACATGCGGTTTGCATGACTCCAGTTAACTACACTTTTTATTTCCTGTTGCAAGGATAATTCTAGCACATTACGATCGATATCATTTGTGTATACTGTGCAATCATCTGCAAATAGATCGCAGGATGACGACAGATATAAGGGAAGATCATTTATATAAAGGCAAATAACAGAGGGCCAAGAATAGACCCATGAGGTACTCCAATGTTAATGGTAATGACTTGAGATAGAGATTTATTGTGTGATACTACTTCTTTCTAATAAAAATGAGTTTATTAATGTCACGATATTAAAGCTTACTTTCATTGTTTCTAGTTTTTTTAATTAGAATAGTATGATCTATCATCAGGGAGGGGGAGAGAGGGAGAAAAGAGAGAGTGGGAGAGGTAAAGAGAGGGAAGAGGGAGGGAGAGGGAGAGATAGGGAATAGAGGTAAAGAGGGGGAACAGGGAGGGAGAGATAGGGGAAGAGAGGGGGAGAGGGAGAGAGAAAGAGGGAGATGGAGAAAGAGAGGAGGGAACAGGGAGAGAGGAGAGGAAGAGAGAATATAACAGAGCACCATCTCTGTTAGTAGTTTGGGAGATAGTTGGTGTGAAATAGAAAAGGGTTTGGGAAATGAATAAGTGATAAATGATGCATGCGTGAGCACAATTGAACGAGTTGTTAGGGAAGCTCACGCGTGACGTCGAGGATAAACATAGGGCAGTCAAAACTCACCATTCAAAGTAGCCAGAAGTGTTTCAACTTACTGTATACGTTTTTATACCTGGACTAATAAACGGACACATATACACTTTGGTCGGAGCCTTGTCTTCATATATTACAGTTACCTTCAGTTATGTTCAGACTTGTTACAGTCTGAAATGCTGCCCGTATACCAGGATACTGATTTGAGCTGTCGCGGCCACAAGCGATCATAGAAGTTATCATCACAAAACAGAACAATGGATTCTAGAAGGTAGAAATTATCAAAGGCCACGGAAACTTGAAGTCGTGTATTATTGAGAAGCCAACAAAATAGAATCTGCAAATCTTTCTGATGGAGCTGATGTTCGTTAAAACCGTCACACGAAATATAATATTCTGAGTTGTGGAACAGAGCTGCCATCGTCATTGTCCAGCCTTGTGCACCTGGCCGTTGTTTTTTTGGAACGTCAATATGCTGCCTTGAAATGTCGTTTTACAGGAGCCGTTATCGTCCTCATGTCATTGAATTTGACCTTGGTCGCCTGAAGTGAAGTCAGGAGCCGTTATCGTCATCATGTCATTGAACCTGACCTTGGTTGCCTGAAGTGAAGTCAGGAGTTGTGAAGAGTTCATCCTTAATCACGAGAGGTTGGTGGTCAACGCTTATACTGAACCAAGCCATTTGCTCATTCGTTTTCGATCGTTGGCTCCGATTGAGGAAACTCTACTACTTGCGAAAATCAACTCCATTCGAGCTTGGTCATAAATGCAGCTATCTTGAACTCTGGCTTATCAAAATGTTACTCAAGCAAAGCGATAACGTTAATGTGGAACCTTCGGAAGTGGGTGGGCAAACTGGGTTGCCGTCCTGCTGAAGAAGGGACCCTATTTAAATCGCTTCATTAAGCTAGAGCCGTTTCCAGACGTGCCCTTTTTCGGGTGAAGTCGTCCAGAAGTGCCCTTTTTCGGGTGAAAAGAAGCCACAAGTCTGGGGTGCCCGACCATGGGTGAAATCAAGAGTTCAGAAGTTCTCCTTTCGTTATGGTAGAATAGAGGAACACGACACGCTCGTTTTTTTATACAAAGCCTACAACTGTCAAGTACAATCATCAGTCGGCATATCTGGACTTACTTCTCCGTTGGACACGTAGAAGAGGTATTTCAGCCATAACTGGTAATTAAATTAATGTAAGATTTAACTAATATCACATAATCTGGTGTGTTAGATAGGATTGATTAATCTACTGGAACACTTGATCTTTATAAGAAGAACAATTACTTGCGTTCCTCCTATAATTTAAATATAGTGGTATACTTATTGATATTTATTAATTATAATTGTCAATTTGGTTATATAAATTGTATAGTAAAACTATTTCAGCATATTTCAACATGGCAGAGGAACAGGTTTTGTTGACACAGGTGTTAACTGGAGTAGGCACGGCAATAGGCAGACTCAACACAGCAATAAAACAACAAGGAATAGGGACAGAGATTGAAAAATTTAGTGGACAGGCGAAGGATTTCAAGAAATGGATGACTTCGGTAGAGAAACATGCATTTTTGGTGGCAGCAACGGATGAGGAAAAGATGAAAATTGCTTATCAGGCCACTATAGCACCGGTTTCGGATCACATTCGAAGAAAATTAGAGGCAAGGACTGATGAGACATGGGAGCAGTTCAAGGATGACTTAGCCCGCAAGTATGCTGAAATCACAGATCCTCAGCATGCGTTTTCAGTGTTAAGACAATCCAAGCAAAACACTGGAGAAACTGTACAATTATTTAGTGATAGGTTGATTAACCTAGCTGAAGAAGCATTCCTGGGACAGAACGAACGAGGGGAGGAAGTGGAACGAATGTTGGTTGGGATTTTTGTACATGGTATAAAGTCAGATGGACTGAAGTTTAAATTAATGAGAGAAAACCCTGAGAGATTATCACAAGCTGTGGATATAGCTGTACAGGAAGAGAATTTGAGACGAAGATTTAGACTGAGAGTAGGACGAGAAATAGGAACTAGTCGGGAAGATAGGATTGAAGAGCCCATGGAGGTAGGACAAACAAGGTTCGGATGGAATAGAAGAGGAGGAATACAGACGTTGCAGGGAGGTGATGAAAATACTTATGATAGAAGAAGACAAATGAGAAATCCTATAAGAGAAACAGTAGGTAACACAAATATAGTCTGTTGGGGTTGTGGCCAACGCGGACACGTTTTTAAGTTCTGTGGTAACAGGCGTGTTCAGGCGAATACACAAAATAGAAATGTCAATGACAGATCAAATACGAATTTTGAAGGTAGACAAAGGAATTTTACAAGGCCAAGAACACAGGAAAACCGGAATCCCACCTATTGAATAGGACCTGCGGTAGGAGGGAAGATAACAAGGTCCCAAGATTTAAAGAATATTTTAATGACAAGTATAGCAGGACGAGTAGAAAGTGCTCTCAACTGGCTGAAATCAAACAATTTTCAGTAAATAAAACGGACCCCAGTTCATGCATAATAGAAATAGGGAAATATAGAATTCGTACATTAATTGATTCGGGAGCTCAGGTTAGTGTAATCAAAGAAAATTTTCTATACAAAATAATGAAAAATTGCAAAATATTCAGGAGTCATGACAATCTTCACTCTGTTACAGGACAAAATTTACAAGTAGTTGGTCAAACAATGATAAATCTCAAATTAGGAGGAATCAACGTAAGACATCTTTTTCATGTAGTGAAAGACTTAAATAGGAACATGCTTATAGGTAGAGATTTCTTACTAAAAAATGGTGTAAGACTTTTTTTTTGATCTGCACAAATTAAGATTCAAGGGCGTGTATGTAGATTTAGAAGAGGACATGCACATATCAGCACTGGTTAGAGTTAAAATGTCCACGACTTTAAAACCACAAACGGTTAATCTGATACAGGCGAAAGTGAAAAGAAATCCGTATTATTTAGTAGGACATACAGTTAGAATCACAGAATTACAAAGGGAGGTAATAGATGAGCCTGGTCTAGAAGTTCCAGACGGAATAACGACATTAGATAAACACTTAACTTTTCCAGTAATGAGTATTAACAACACGGGCAGGGAAATTAAATTGTATAGAGGATGTGTAATAGCCAAAGTAGAACATGATACTAACAGCGTATTAGCAACAGATAGAGTAGAAATGCCGAGAATGAATTATTCAGAAACCCATATGGAAAGAATTAATACCAGGAATAGACGTGGGAAAAGATGGAACATGCGGAATGATGAATTGATCCATCCATTCAGAAAACATACATCTCAAATATATTCAGTAGACAAAACAACAAGAGAACAAGAGTTATTAGCACAATTAAAAGCTCCACCAGAAAATAAGGAAATATTAGAAAAACTTGTAAAAGAGAATCAGGATGTTTTTGCAATTAATGACTTAGAATTGGGGAAGACCAAAACAGTCACTATGGAAATAGATACTGGAGATCACCCACCAATTAGTTTAAAACCGTATAGAACTCCCTTAAGGAATAGAGAAATTGTCGAAAAGGCAATAGAAGACATGCTGAAAGCAGGAATAATAACAAGATCGAAGTCAGAATGGTCATCTCCGATCGTCATAGTGACCAAGGCTGATGGTTCACATCGATTCTGTTGCGACTACAGGGCGTTGAACAAAATCACTAAGAATGTAGCTTACCCATTGCCGGTGATAGACGATATTTTAGGCTTACTTAATGGGTCTACCTTCTTCACTACATTGGATGCAAGATCAGGATTTTGGTGTATCTCTATGTCCCCAGATGCTCAAAAGAAAAGCGCTTTCTGTACACACGCGGGGTCTTACGAATTTTTACGAATGCCTTTTGGGGTCAAGACGGCGCCTTCTCATTATATGCTATTAATAAATCAAGTATTAGAAGGCATGCAAAAGTTTGCATTAGCATACATAGATGACATTTTGATCTACACAGCAGGAGACGTTCAGGACCATCTGAAACATGTAAAATTAGTATTTGACAGATTAAGAATACATGATGTTAAATTGAAACTCAGTAAATGTGAATTTCTAAAAACAGAAACTAAGTACCTGGGATACATTATTGATAGAGAAGGAATTAAACCAGATCAGGATAAAGTAAAAGCTATTAAAGAATTGCCTCCTCCAACCAACGTAAAAGAAGTTCGTGCTTTTATCGGTACATGTGGGTACTATCGTCGTTTCATTCCAGGTTTCTCAAAAATAGCAGAGCCCATCACTAACCTGACTGGCAAATACGCTAGATTTAAGTGGAATGATGAGTGTCAAAGAGCATTTGAGTTTTTAAAAAATAGCTTAACAATAGTGCCACTATTGACACATCCAGATTTGGATAAACAGTTAATTTTGTATACAGATGCTTCAGATAATGCAATAGGAGCATGTTTAGCACAACCATATGAAGGAGAAAGGTCAGGAATACCAGGAGTTAAAAATGAAAGACCAATTTATTTTTTGTCACACAAACTTAGTAAATCTCAGCGAAAATGGTCGACTATAGAAAAAGAGGCATACGCTATCCACTATGCTCTTCAGAAACTTAATTATTATTTACATAACGCCAATTTCATTATTAGAACTGACCACATGCCTTTAAAATCTTTACTAGAAGCTCCAGTGCAGAACAGAAAAATACAGACATGGGCGTTGAATTTACAGGGGTACAACGCAAAGATAGAATACGTAGGCAGGTAGGGACAACACCTGTGCAGATTTATTATCCAGAATCCCGTATCCAGAGACATCAGGAAACACTGAGGATGAGGGTGAACCCGAAATAGACGACCGAAACTGGCAAGTAAATATATTAGATTCTACCATATTAAATGGAGAAGATTTTAGGAGTTTACCGTCGGATCAAGAATCTGAACCTAGAACAGAAGACCCACATTTAATGCAATTTAATATGAAAGAAGAACAAGAATTAGATCCGAAAGTTGTGGAAATAAAACAGAAATTGAACGAAACGGGTGAGAACAGTTATAAGAAAAATTATTTAATCTTGCAAGATGATGATCAGTTATATTACGTGAATGAAAGAAGCGAACAGTTGAGAAAATACATTCCAAAACATCTGGAAATTGAGATTCTAAAGGCATATCATGATGAGAATGGTCATCTTGGTCGTGATAAGTTAGTAAAAGCACTCAATAATAAATATTATTGGCCGAACTTATTTAAAACTGCTTGTAAATACGTTGATGCGTGTGAGAAGTGTAGGTTAAGAAATATGAAAACAATCAAATGTCCCTTACAAGATACTGACATTCCACAATTTCCAATGCAGAAAGTAAGCTTAGATATATCAGGTCCTCACCCTAGAACACTATCGGGGAATGTATATCTACTTCATGTCGTGGATTGCTATAGTCTCTGGCCAGAAATTTATGCGATTCTGGATAAAACAGCAGATACCGTCATTAATATTTTTCTACAGGAGTTCATACCAAGATTTAGTTGCCCACAGATCGTACTCACGGATAATGGTAAGGAGTTTGTGAACAAGAAGTTTGAGAAGTTATTACAAGATTTGAATATAAACCATATAAAAACTTCGTATTATAGACCTTCTTCAAATGCTAAGAATGAGAGACAACATCGAACATTGTATAACATTATAGCAAAAATTGTCGATGAACATGAAAAAGATTGGGACCTTTTCTTGGGACCTGCACTAAGCGCGATACGCACAAATCAAAATGAGGGCACAGGGTTTTCACCATTCTACTTATTACACGGAAGAGAGCCTATACTACCAATTGACAATCTCTTAAAACCAAGACGTAAATAAATGGGAGAGGATTTTCAAGAAGTTATTATACAAGAAATGCACAAAGCGCATGTAAGGTTAAGAAACAATATAATTAAAGCCAGAGAAAGACAAAAAAGGTACGCAAACAAAAATACACAATTACAGGAATTTAAAGTAGGTGATAGAGTTTATTACAAAAAGCATAGAAGAAACTCTAAATTTGATGCTCATTGGATTCCAGGGTATTATATTTTAGAAAGGTTAGGTACTGTATCATACATTATAAAGAACCAAATCACAGGACATGTAGCAAGGGCACACGTAGAGCACTTAAGAAGAGATAATGAAGATAAGAGAAACAATAATAATAATAATTATTATTATTATTCAGACGACTTATATTCAGATGGACAACTCGTCAGAAGAGCTACAATACCCCCAGATTTTGGAAAAGATCCGGTACAAAGTCAATTAATAACAACACCAGTTTACGATGATACTTATGAACAGACAATACCGAAAACGTTGATGAAAGAAGAGAGGAATACGTATGATGGTTGTTATGATAGTGTAAAATCTATGGAAGAAGAGGTAACCGCTCCATTTAAAAATACCAGACAAGCAGTGAAAAGGAGAATAGAGAGACAGAGAGAAAGAGAAGTGAAAAGACAGAGGAGAATTAGAGAAAATTCATCAAGCGACGATGACATGCCACTACTCGAAAGATCGTTAAGAAACTATGATAGACAGATTAGATTAGGATATAGAAAGGAAAAAAATTAGCGGCTGCTAGCAACAGACATACAGATGAAGAAGAAGGAATGGATGAAAATTCAGAATCTAATAGAGATAGTAGCATGAAGGAAAATATTTCTTTACGAGAGGATGAAGACATTGATGTGGAGATAGCACTTATACAGAAAAATCTAGAGTTACTGAAGAAATGGAGACATGGTAGATAAATTGATAGAAAATGCTGCAGATAGCAGGATGAAAGTTTTGTGGTTTAAAGAGGAAATCGATAATTGATGAAATACGGTAGCTGTGTATTACAGGTGTTTTATAGAAACAGATTGGCAAATGGTTTCTTCTTCTTCTTTTCGTTCATCCGGAGTGTTTTTTCAGATGTGATTGCGGTGTGTCTGTTATGCGCCCTTGGGCCGAAACCCGTAGGCCAACACATCGACTTTAGCGTGCTTTTTTTGACCAGGTAGCATTCCTGGGAGACTCTCACTTTTGTGGTGCCATCTACAACCATGCTGGCCAAGTTAAAACGGTCGAAGACAACGGTCTTCCCTCAAAGGAAGGCAGGGACAGTCCATAGCATTTTCCGCCATCCAAGGTTGCTTCCATAGTTGCAGGGCCGACACATAACGCCCTGGATCTGGGCTCACCGAGGGAATCGTCACGTCCTGCTCATGGCTGCTTCAAATCCTCACTTCAATATATTGGTCATTTCGTTTTCCCCGGGCCATTCCCGCACAAACCAGACAGGTTTGCAGACGTTATCCACTCAGCGAGTTTTCGGACATGTGCTTGTCGTTGCGCCCGTCAGAGCTGTTCCAGGCACGACAGACATTCGGAAAACTACCTAGTCAGAGCTGTTCCGAACAAATTCGGAAACTAGGTAGTCAGAGCTGTTCCTAGCACGAGAGACATTCGGTCGAGACATTTCACTCGGACGTAGTTGCGTAGTGTCAATTTTTAGTTTGCCACCCGTAGGACGACACTTCCGACTTCAGCGGGCATTTTTTTAATGAGACTCTTGTTTCGGCTTCCACACAGCGAGCTTTCGCTTCGGGCTGCCACGTAATGGATTCGCAAGATAGGCGTTCCATTTCGTGTCAACGAGACAATTTTCCACCTTTGACTACACTCACTCCATGAGTGTGGTTACAGACTACGTCTGCGAGACGTGCGACCGAGGTGTTTTTCCACCTTTTTGTACTCGCTCACGAGGCAGGCTACATGTGCTGCCGGCTCAGCACCTTACCTCCGTGCATCTGTGGGCGAGTAACGGTCAGGCCCTTTCATCCGGGGATACCTCATATTCCCCCAGCTAAGAGCCATCGAACGAATCTGCGCCGAGCATGTAGCGTTCTCAGCACATCATCACAATTCTGATGTAGGTTTGTGTCGGCCAGGCTCTCGCTTCCGAGAGTTTATGGCTTAGAGACGTTCAGCCATACACCTCGGATGGGAGCCTTAGAGGTTATGTCCGGACTGAGATTTAGGGATCGTTTGCCTGATTTTGACTGCTATCCTCAGTCTTACCTGCAGAGCAGCAAGTTGTGTCTCTCTTAGTCTGGTCCCTATCCCACGAGCCGTCCGATATGTAGTTTTCACCCATCGGCAAGCACATGGGGTCGATGGGACACGCAAGCTCCCCCACCACGGCAAGGTGGAGACACATCGGGGGAGGCAAATGGTTTAATTAATACTTGTAGTGAGTTGTCTTGAGGAGTAGACATGATGCTATATATTTTGGTAATAAGTTAGGTAATATGGATGTAAATTCTAGTCTAGTCTTGAAGATGTATTTTTATTGTATTTTTATTGCCATTTGATTTTAAGATTTGACATGTTGAGTTTTCTTAATAGATAAATAATTTATTGTTAGTCCGTAAAAGTGACTAACAATGGATAGGATATATTTAAAAATGATTTCTCTTGTTTCATCATGTATGTCATATGATTTTGAATAATGTCTTTATTTGAATTGGTTGATTACCTTTATTTGATATGAGGGGAAAGAAAATGTGTCTTCAAAACGTGGGGGGTATGATACCCTGTTTTGACTTGTTTTTGTTGGCTCATGAATTATGATTTTAGTTGAATTGTCCGTGTGTATTGAATAGTATTTACCCTTGTTTACAAATAAGTTGAAAATTGTTTTAAAAAATTTTTTTTCGGTTGTTCACAAGCAGTTATTGTTTTGTTTAGGATAAAGACGAATAAGATGGGGCTTTATTAAAAACTCTTCGTTCAGAAAATAGTTAACAAACGACTGAGGACTAGAAGAGAGACACATTCTCCTTATGAGTAATAAGTTGTAGTAAACATGAGTACCTTGTGCTAGTAAGAAGGCTGCTGCGCCAATCAGCGTTAATGTTTTAGGATAGGGAGGTTAATTACATAGTGGCTATGAAGTTTTGGAAACATATGCCATACTTAAATGACGGGTTTTTATAATGGTTACTACACAAATAAAAGGGTTCTGGGGAGTTGAAATAGAAGCTGCATTAAGTCAGCATTGATTGAAGGTATATGGATTGGATGCCATATTATATTAAGGAATAAACGTGACTAACGTCTATAGCGGGTGTAAAAAGAGGCTGTGATAGTTAGAAAATATAAGAAGCTGGTTAATAAGGAATGGATATTAAAGGGGCTGTAGATAGCAGTGCATATGGTTTAGTACAGGGTTAGATACGTATATAAACAAGAATGCTTGTCATGGGATGTGAGGGGGTAAATATAAGAGCTGTGATAAACAGCATTAATTAATTTAAAATATGTTCATGGAAAATGAACATTGTTAATGGTTTCATGATGGGACATGAGACAGGTGAAATATAGTCATGGGTGTGGATGGCAGTACAAATATTGAGTATATGGAAGAAATTTTAGATCGACTTAATTTATAACAAACAGAGATATATGTTCATAGATCATAAGATGTGTTTTTGAAAAACTTTTATTTGTAAAAGTTTTTGCGTTTGCAAGGGAGGTAAATGTGATTGTTTTTTGACTACTTCTTTATATCTTCATAACTGGGTGCGCACCCCATCTTTTCTGTCTATCCTTTGTTGTGTTGTTGATGTTGAGAGAGAATGAGAACTTACATAACGCATGATAAGTTTCAAAGTATATACCAACGATTTTTATGAACAATTGTATATATGAACCGTGGTTTTTTTTAAATGAAACCTTGTGGGCTCAGAAACGAAGAAGAAGTATCACAGAACATAGCAGTTAGCTATAAGAGACAGGTAGAGAATTGGACTTGAAGGAATAGAAAGGAAGTTTATTAGTTAAGAGGGGGAGAAATAATGTTGGGGTTAAGATTTTAATTAGAATAAGTAGGTTAGGGGTTAAGACTTTTTAAGATAAGTCTTTTTAAAGAAAGGGAGGAATATAACAGAGCACCATCTCTGTTAGTAGTTTGGGAGATAGTTGGTGTGAAATAGAAAAGGGTTTGGGAAATGAATAAGTGATAAATGATGCACGCGTGAGCACAATTGAACGAGTTGTTAGGGAAGCTCACGCGTGACGTCGAGGATAAACATAGGGCAGTCCCAACTCAGCATTCAACTTAGCCAGAAGTGTTTCAACTTACTGTATACGTTTTTATACCTGGACTAATAAACGGACACATATACACTTTGGTCGGAGCCTTGTCTTCATATATTACAGTTACCTTCAGTTATGTTCAGACTTGTTACAAGAAGCGGGAAGAGAGAGAAGAGAGAGTGGGAGAGGTAAAGAGAGGGAAGAGGGGGAGATAGGGGAAGAGAATGGGAGATAGGGGAGAGAAAGAGGTAGGGATAGAGAGATAGAGAGGGGTGATAATGGGAGAGGGGGAGAGAGAGATGGAATCCATTGAATTCCATTTCTGGCAGTGCGTGTTGTTCTCTTCATGATCCAGTATATATTCAGTAAGAATAGCTGGAGTGGCAAGAAACATCCCTGCCTCACTTACTGCTATTCTTACTATATGTTACCTTTACGCCCCTTACCAAGTTAATGTTTATCTGTGGTATTCGAAAGAAAAAGCAACCAACATGGATTTGATCACATCATCCAACGAATGTTAATTGGTCTATAACTATTTGGGGCTAGTACCATATTCCTCCACACGGTAAAGGGTGTTTTACTTACATTCTTTATGCGTCCAAGCTATACCATTATGTCAAAAAGTTTATTTGAAAATAATGTCAGGGAGACAAATCTATGAATGTCTGTATTAGTTAGTTGTTTCCCTTGCTTTAGACTTGATTATGCTGCTGATAGTTGTCTCACAGTCCACATTTTGTTGATGAACAATAATTATGCATCTCTTGTGTATTTGCCTTACCTTAACAATCATCTCGTTTTTTTTTATTCTGTCTGTTCCCGGCGCCGTCTTCTTCTTCTTCTTCTTCTTCTTCTTCTTCTTCTTCTTCTTCTTCTCCTTCTTCTTCTTCTTCTTCTTCTTCTTCTTCTTCTTCTTCTTCTTCTTCTTCTTCTTCTTTCTCCTCCTCCTTCTCTTTCTCCTCCTCATCCTTCTTCTTCTTCATTATATTCTTCTTCAGTCTTTCATCTCCAGTGAGCCCAGGCCCTCTGTAAACTTGTAGGTTTTGCAGCTAAAACTTTCTATTGGGTGAGGCACCCAACCCACCTTGGTCGCATCTTACGACATGCATGACAGGTTACATTGTTACTACACTTTTGCTTCCCATATGGGTCTCGATAACACACAGATGAGTCTCTCTGCCTTATTGCTTTTTCAATTTGCGTATTGTTACTTTCAGTACTTGCGACTAAAAGGGCCATCGAACGCAGTTATAGTGAATTATCTGGGATCTTCTTCTTCTTCTTCGTTCATCCGGAGTTTTTTTTCGGATGTGATTGCGTTGTGCCTGTTTACAACAGAGCTGCGTTCTTGCGCCGTTAGGCCGACACATCCGACTTCTGCAGGCATTTGTTGACCGGGTTAACCTTCCCGGATCTGGGATCTAAAAATGACAAAGGGGAAATTAGAACAGAAGTGGTAATATTTATGGGTCTGTGTGTGTGTGTGTGTGTGGGGGGGGGGGGAGCTGCAGTCACAAATCGTTCATAACACTGCACGAAGAACAAAGAAGTTAGAAACACTAGAGAAATGTAACACGGTCAACGAAAATAAAAATAAATAAATGCATTTAGAGTAGCATAACATGACATCAGTAACATTAGATATGCAGGTGATACAGTATTGATTGCAGATAATGAACAGGATCTTCAACATTTAATAGATGCGGTTGTTGCACACAGCGAACAACTAGGGATATAATTAAATTATAAGAAGACACAGAATATGGTCAACGCTAGAAAGAAGGAAATACCACAACGTAATATACGGGTAAGGGAATATTCTTAAACTAGTGATCCGGTACAGTTATCTCGGAACAGTCATAACATCTGGTTGGAGATGCCTTGAAGAGATTAGAACAAGAATCGCTATGGAAAAGGTAGCCTTTTGCAAGATGGAAAAATAATGACCAATAAAAAGATGGTACCAACTCTATGCTACCAATGCCAAATCTGGACAATGACAGAAAAAGAGAAAAGAAAAATCACAACAACAGAAATGAGGTTCCTGAGAAGAATACTCAACGTATCAAGAAGAGATAAGATCAGAAATGAAGAAATCTGGACTAAAGTGGGGGTTAAAGCAGCACTAAATTGTATTAGAAAGCAGCAAGTCAAATGGTTTAGCCATGCAAGTAGGTTACCAGTCAACAGCATACCACAACAAGAAATGATGTACAGACCAGATGGAAACAGAGGAAGAAGCCGACCACGTAAACATTGAACGAATGGAATAGCAGAGTCCATGGGAATATCGATATATGAAGCCCATAATCGGGCACTCTCACTATGTTTATACTTCACCTCGACACCGCAAGGTACAAGAGGAACATGATGAGATGAGATGATGAGATGAGAAAAAGATGTCAATTGCAACGAGAAATAGAACGTTGAAGTGCTACATAGAATCTGTACTTTTGTATGGATGTGAAAAGTTGACAATGAGCAGACGAGATGAAAAAACCTCTAATGGCAGTCAGTAGAAATATGGTTTCTGGTGACAATACAAAGAATACAATGTACAGACAGAAAAAAAAAAAAAAAAAAAAAACAAACAAACTAGCAAGTCCTACCAGAAGCAAATGAAAATCTTAAACTGATTAGAGAAATTAGATCCAGACAGTCCACATTTTTGGGAGGCATTTTGAGAAGAAATAGACTTGAGAACTTGGTGACAATTGACAAGATCGAGGGGGAAAGAACAAGGGCAAGGCAGAGAAGTAAATATCTTAATGGCTTGGCCACATGGCTTAATCGAGGCAAAAACACAGGGTTAATCCACAACTCTGGTGATCGTGTGAGATGGCGAAACATGCCCGCCCACGCTTATCGGCATGGCACGTAATGTTGATAAGAGAAGCAAATAATAATTCCACTGTAACCATCCATGCACGTCGTAAGACATGACTTGAGAGTTGGCTTGAGACTGACTACCTCGTCCCGTAGATAACTTTATCTGCAAAAAGGCAATCAATCATGAAGAAGTCAACAAATGGCTTGTAGTGATTTAGTTGAGGGCCTATATTCTGGAAGGGGGGGGGGCCTGAGTGGTCTAGAGGTATGGTGTCCTCCTCGAGTGCTGGAGGTCCCGAGTTCAAGCCCCGGTGAGGACCGGAACTTTTTCACGTGGACTTCTGGTAATAAAATTTCCCCTGGTCTCTGGTGTGTATTGTTGCGCGCGTAAAAAATCCCTTGGCAGTTGGAAATCGAAAAAGAGTAGTCTAACGGCGTTGCCCGGGCAAAATTTCGAGTTAAAAATCTACCCAAAGTATTTCAGGATTCTCGCCGGTGCTACGGAGTTCGTGCACTGAGCTGACTTTCTCCAAACTCAGGTTTGAGTTAGGAGGAAAATGGAGCACTTATGGGTTACATCTGTGCGCCGTGATGTTGATCCGTCGACTAAACTAAACTAGAAGAAGAAGAAGAAGAAGAAGAAGAAGAAGAAGAAGAAGAAGAAGAAGAAGACGAAGACGAAGAAGAAGAAGAAGGGGAATAGGAGTGAGAGGTGGAGAAGTGCATTACTATATGCTTGAACTCTTATAAGAGGAAATCTGATCATAAAAACTATTTCTTTGCTCCCAGGTGAGTTCGCCTCGCCAGGTCTGCACTGCATATTACAGACAAACACTTTCGAATACCTCCTCGTAGTGTGGCTTATTTACATATTGTCTCACTCTTCTAAATCCCAAGGACTGTCATGTCTCTGCGCCAGGGTGATATTCCAGCACTGGTCTTGCATGGTCGCTGGCATCTGAGGTTGGAATAAAAGCTCTCCAATAGTCTCCTCTAGGATGGATCTATGATACCGTGTAGGGAAGAAAGTCTTTACGAAAACCGTAATCAGATAAATGCAAACACTTTCCACGATCCAGAAGACTAGACACCAAAGCACCGTACTGCCTAAGAGTTAAATCTGAAAGAATTTTCAACCAACACACCAGCCAACCAAGCAGCATACGTAATAATGAAACACACATCTGCTTGTTGTCTCATGCTCCTCCAATAAGCTACCTCTTTTCTCCTCTCTTATAATACGAATGCTAGCTAACCAACACGTGTAAATATGACGTTAATATCTCTTTTTAAAAGTAATTTATGATAATGTTTGCCTAGTGCCACGTAACTGTATGCCAGTTGGCAAATTATTTTAATTTGGAAAGACATGAAATTTTATACGTCTATGTAAAATATAACGAGATTTATTACAAAACTTTATTAAGTAAAATAATAATTATGTTTAAATAATACGTTTGAGTAATTTTTCGTTGGAATCTTAATAATCATTAATTTTATTAGTATATATAGTTAATGTATTTTTAAAAATCTGCCTCTGTTGGGGCCACGTAAACTTTACTTGAACTAACAACAATGGCGCCGTCCAGTGACAGGGGAAGACTGTACAGTCGGTCTATTTGTTTGTTTACTTTTTTGTTAGGCGTAGGTATTTTTCAACTTGCAAACACTCACGGACATGGTCATGACCACCACGGCCATTCACATGATGATCATGGACACAGTCACGAAGCAGCGTCTTTTAAGTACAGCCGGGAAGCGAATGCGCAGGCGGCAAAGAAAGTAGAAAAAACCCCTCAGCATAGTGGCAGTGGCGATCATCACGGTCACTCTCATGATGACCATGGGCAGGAACACCATGGCCATGCTCATGAACACCACGGCCACGCCCATGATCACCACGGCCACTCGCACGATCACGGGCACTCTCACGATCACCATGGTGATGATCATGGAAAGAAAGAAAATGCAGAACAGTATTGGCAAGATAATGCTCAAGCTAGTCAAAAGCGTGAACTATCCAGTGGTGTATGGCTGAAAGCACTAGGTGCGACAGCTTTAATCAGTGCTGCCCCTGTGCTTATACTGCTGTTTATTCCTCTGGAGAATGCAGATGAGCACCAAGAGTTGCTGAAGGTGTTGCTAAGCTTTGCTTCTGGTGGTTTGTTGGGGGATGCTTTCTTGCATTTGATTCCCCATGCCATATCGCCTCATTCTCATGGTGAGGAAGGGCATGGACATGAGCACGCTTCAGATCATGGACACTCGCATGACTCGCATAGTCATGATATGGGAGTGGGGTTATGGGTCCTGTCTGGCATAGTTGCCTTTCTAATCGTGGAGAAATTTGTAAGGTTTGTGAAAGGGGAACATGGACACAGCCATGGACATTCACATGGTACAAGTTCTCCAAAGCCTACAGAGAGTCATGGGCATTCTCATGGTACAAGCTCTCCGAAGTCTGATGAGAAGCCATCAAAACAGAAAGTCAAGACTAAAGCTAAGCAAAGTGACGATGAAGACGAAGATAAAACAGGTATACAATCAGACACTAAGAATATTGAAAAAAATCAGGCAGATGAAGGTGCTAAAGAGCAAGCTGTTGACAAGTCAAAACCAGCTGACAACGTAGGAAGTGTTAGTGGAGATTCAGGAACGCCATCAAGCAAAACAGAAGAATCAACAGCGGGTGATATTTCTGGTAATTTCATGGTGTCAGTTTGTGTTTGTTTCAACTGTCAGCTGTATCCAGTTTGAGTCATAAATGTTCAATTCTGACACATTTTCTATTTCTCAGGTTTTTACTCCGCTGCTTCAACAGGTCAGAGGCAGTTAACTGTGGCATTAATGGTTGAATTATATAGATATCTCCAAGGTGTCTGGTCTTAGTCAGATATGACTAAGCTACCGTATGACAGCAGATGGTACTACCAGCTTTCTGTTATTGCCAAATGTTGGGCGGTGCTCACCAAACCCAACACCTCACATTGTGCCAAAGGCTTCGGGCGGAGGAGTGCAATTGGGAGGGTACAAGTCTTACCCTGGTGCGAGGAAATGCAACCTAAAGACTAAATGTCATGGCAGGATAGACCAGGCCCTAAGCCTTGGTCGGCAACTAGTCTAGGATGGAAGATCTAACAGTCAGACAGTTAGAGTATTGCTTTGCTGATCCAGCAGCTTCTGCAGCATCTTGTTCCAGACGCATTGGTGTTACCTTTCCTCTAGGCAGGCCATGATCATGCTGCATGGGCAACACATGGTCTCTAAATTCAGCCTAGGCTTTGTGTTATGGAGAGGTATAACTCCATTTTACAAACTTATCTTCTATCAAGATGGTAATGTGCCAGTCAGTCAGTCGGTCATATCTCCAAGACCTTTAGTGGATTTACTGCGCTAGACATGCAGGGGTCAGCGGTACTGAGAGAGCACTTATAGCTTCAAGAGTACCATTTGCAAGGACATTGATTAGCAGCAAACGGTAAATAGGATACGCCATATCTGACAAGCAGCTATAGGCTGACACAGACTGGTCAATTAGCAAGTCTGACATTTGTTCACTTGTCAGTAGCTGACAAGTCCATATTATTGAATAATCATGATCATGTGCCTCACCAAGCTTTGAGGATGATCATAAAAGTTGATAATCATTGCACCAGGTTTCATCCCATCTAGGTCAGTCTCTCTCCACAGAACAGAAAGCTGCCTGCCGAGAGCATCACACAAAGCAGGGGCTCCATAGCTCCAGCGATGATCTCCAGAAATCTCCAGAAAAATTGCACTCATCTGAACGACATGGTCCGGAGAATGAACCCACAGCCTTCAGAGTATGTGGCAGATGGTATAAACACTTTGCCATGGCCATCAGTCATGTGTTCTTTATAAAGTGAACTCTGTGATCTTTCAAGCCACACTGTCAGCCCAATAAGTATTTTCTCCCTCTAACACTCTCAACTCAGAAACAACAACTGTGGTCATCTAAGAGTAATGGAGGCTATGAGAGTGGACACTCAGGTCACTTGTCAAAGGAAAACTCCCAACTGCACCTCCAAGTGATGGAGGATAGGCAAAGCAAAGCTGTGCGGTAAACACAGCTAAGAGGTTCAAGTGTCAGTCTGTATAAGTAGATATCTCTGCATCTTAGCAGAACAAGTCACAATTTTCTGTAAAAGGCAGAGATATATACACCTCTGGGTGAACATGGAAGTCAAGGTGTAACTGCGATATTATCTTCCTTAATTTTTATTAAATCAATAAGTCAGAATGATATCCAGAACACCAAGAACCGAGATCTGCAGAGAGACTTGAATGCAGATGCTATTTATCAACACACAGGATGATAAATACCCTCAGCCTTATCAGTTATCACAACTTAGCATGACAAAATAACGTTACGATTGTCTTGTTCTAACAAGCATGCTTATCAAGTTTGTGAGTTTTCCTTCTGCGGTACTTATATATTAGACTTCTTAGTCATCCATGAGTTCTAAACATGTGCTATGAAGAAAACCACATTTCTGTAGCCTGTAGTTTCTTTATCATCTTAATATTCGGGGTCCATGATTAACACATATACAGTAATACAGGCAGCATGTAACATCCCACAATTGTTTTGTGACTTCCTTAAGCAGGGACAATTGTTGCTATTTCCTCTTCTTCCTTTTATTCCCCATTGAAGCATAGACCCTCAACCTTCTCTTACCAAGCCCTCCAATCCTTTACCATCTCCTGCAGCTCATTCCATATCCTCCCCATATTCTTCTTCTTCTGTCCTTTATAACCCAAAACCAACATACGTCATGCCATCCTATCTTTTGCTCTCTTCTGCAGCTGCCTCCATGTTCTACAAGTATTATTGATCTCTTGTCTGTAATTCTCTTCTCCGTGTGTTTTTAGGTCTTCTGATATTTTGTTTGCCCTGTGGGTTCCAGACAAGACGTCTAGTTATATTGTCCTCGGCTTTTCTCAGTGAGTGTCCTATCCAGTCATCAAGTGCCTTGTTGGCTGGTGTGGACGATCATTCTTCTCCACAAATTGCAATGTCTGATGGCATGGATCAATTCATGTGTTGACTCCCTTCCATGCCATGGCTCAAAACTGTCAAGAATTTCTTTTCATGCTGTCTTTCTCTATCTCTCTTTCCACAAATCTTTTGGGTTGTCATATGTTCCAGTTTTTGTCTTCTCATAATGTGGCCAGAAATGATAACTGTCTCTTTCGGATGTTTGTGATTAGTTCTCTTTGCGACTTGGCCTCCCTCAAAATGTCCAGATTGCTCATTTTGGCTGTCCAATGAATTTTCAGCATTCTATAAAACTAACATTTTTAACTTCCACTTTCTCATCATATTTTTCATCTCTAATTTTCTTCTCCATGTGTTTTAGGTCACCCTCTATTTCATTTGCCCTGTGGGCTGTAAAGATTCTCTACAATGATTTGCGACAATCTTGCCCCTCCATCTAGCTGTGATACCCTATCCCAGTCTGTCACCTCGTTGCATTAGTCTGTTGGCATATACTTAAGCGATATTCTCTCTCGATATTGCCTTATTTCCAACTCTGTTTTCCCGTTGCATCACTCCCTACATATTCTGCCATGGGTTTTGCCCTGTACTCGCTTGTGTGTGAATCAGTTCTTCCTCCTTGGGTACATCTTCCACCTGTATCACTCACAGATTGTCTTCTCTGCCATTGCCATCTCTGACATCCCTCTCTTGAGTCTTGCCCTCTTGCTGTCAGTTCTTTCTCTGTGGGAGTTTTCTGATGTCTCTTGTGACTGAAATAAGTCTAAGCCTGAGACAACACATAACTTCATTGAGAGGAGGCCATGCATGTACCGCATTGTTTTGATTGGGGTATCTCTAGTGCAGCTCCACAATATTGATTTCATTTACTTCAGTTTGGATATTCCAATCATTTGCACTGCATTGATGGCAAACAACTTGAGTACACCCAGCCAATATTTAGTTATGGGCAGAACCAGATCACATAGCTATATCTGTTCCATATGAGTGGCCGACGTAGTTCTCAGTGCTGCAGAAGTCCGTGTCCAGCTTGGCTAGCGGACACTCCTTGAAGGCATGGTGATCGGCGCAGTAACTGCAGATTTCCGTCTTACTGCGACATGCTGTTCTGCTGTGGCCGGCCTTCTGACATCTGGAACATTGAGTGATCCCTGGGATGAATCTCTCTGGCTGCTGCATTCTCTTGTTGATTGATATTATGGTCGGCATCTTGCTGCCCTCTGTTGTTACCACCGCCAAGGTTGTGGGATTCTTGGAGTATGTGAGGAGCCGCTCTGCCTTCAAGAATCAGATGTGTTGATTCTCTTCTCGAAGCTGCTTCATGATTTCTTCATCTGATAGCTCCACTTGGATACGCTTGACAACCCACTTGCTTGTCGGTGAGTCGGTGTTTCTGACTCTGGTGTCTTTCTCCTCTCTCTGCTTCTCCGTAGGTTTGGCTCTTGTATGTGGTGGGCTGTCGATCTTCTCCTTCGTGGTAGCTTCAGTAGTAGCTGTAGTTTCAGGTTCTTTAATACAGCTCGCTGGTAGGCTCTCCACGTTCTTCTTCTTGTCGGCTCCCATGCTGCACATCTTGGCTACCGCATGTTTCTTGTTGTTGGACTTGCGACGTGACATTTTCCCCCGCGTATCAGGCTTCTTGACTGGTTAAGGCGACTTGTCTTGTTAGCGCTCGCAGTGTGGATGGGGGTTAATGACTAAATCAGCTACTAATAAACTACAAACATTCATTAACTGGGTCTTGTGCAGAATAGAAGCCCTAGAATGGTATGACAGAAGCAGTCATGTCTAGCTTATAGAGAGAACTAAACAAATTCCATCAAGTCAACAGGTGAGGAAATGACTCTGACGCTGGATAGGACCATGCATTGAGAAAACCTGTTAATTGGATAACTAGAAAGTCATCTCCGTGGATCTCGTGGATCTCGTAGCACAAAAGAAATAGAGGGACCAAGAAATACATGGAGAAGGAGATTTAAAAAAAAAACCACATATTAATCAGGTTTCATGAAATAACCCACATTTTGAGACACCTGAATGAACAGTCCTAGTTTAAACAGCGCGGGGATTTGGCATAAAGCCAATCCCGTGAAAAAACGTACAATATTCAACACTGAGCGCTGACTGTCTGGCTACGCTGTAATACATTTAAAATTATGAATTTCATCTCAGACCCGTAAATTATATACCGCTGTGAGGTTTTTTTGTGGGTTTATAGAGAATTACAGAAGTTCCAATGAGTGAAGTTCTATAAAGTATATCTCTCTATAAAAGATACAGGTTAGTAACAGCAAGTGTTGTCTAGAGGTATTGATATTTATTCTCGCATAACCCTTGTAGAGAAACCATTCAGAATTTTGGCTCATCGAGTACCCCCACTGTGAGAAATTAGACCTAAGTTAAGTTCTACACAGAATTAATTATAGATGATTTCTCTTCTAGGCCATATTTTTATATAGAGATCTTGGCAGTTAGCCACAGTAACCAATGAAAGCAGTTCTCTCATCTTCCAGCTGACTGTGCTCTGGTCGCCAACCTCATGTTTGATCTCTAATTATTTATTTCAAGTGACACAAGACAATTGGACCAATGATCACATTGACAATTGTACCATTGTAGTTAACATAACAACAACTGTATTTTACACTGGTTGAACAAGACAACATGAGAAGATCTTGACAACAGTTGGACAAACATTCACAAAGGAATGATCACACCAACAGATTAGACAAGTCATACATCATGGAAGATACTTGACAACAACCACACAGAACTTTCACAATCTCTGTAACCAACCACAACAGTAGAGTAACAGTCACCATGAAGATGCTTGACACCAGTTGGACAAGACAACCACAGGGACATATATCTCAAAACTGTTCTCTTACAACTAATACTTTATTAATGTCTGATGAGGTCAAGTGAAGACTCAGGCCTCATATTCTGCCAACAATTTACATCTCAAATATGTTTATATGCAAATTATAGTGACATTATCTATGAAAACCCAAACACCTCACTCAATATCCCCACAGGACCATCAATCTAAAACAAACCCTCCTCCTTCATCAAGATATCCTACACCACAACACTTTAATCATGCTATCACTTTTCCAACCGTCAAATGAGGAAAACACATGATAAACCTATAGCCGGGCACAAGTATAGGGAGACACTGCTATACTGTTCCGTGTACCGTCTTTTAGCACCAATGAAGATGTTGGGAATGACTCAGGTTTCAGTTTCCCCATAATGTTTCTCCAGTTCAGGCTATTCCCCACTTTGACTAGTCCAAAGCAAGTGACAAACATGTCCTTCCGAAGGGTGAGTAGACTGTTCGCAAAGTTGATAGTTTGGGATTAGTTTTACTTTTCAGTAGATGAAGATCTAAAAACTATGATGTCCCATCATTCTTCTCTGCCAGTCTATCTCCCACAAAAGGTTTTGATGTAACTAAATCACCACACTTAATTATCACTAATCCATTTTGAGAATTTGCTCTATTTATTATACTTCTTCTCCATTAGCCTTTCAGCCAATATTAAGCTGGAATATAGT
This sequence comes from Cepaea nemoralis, assembly GCA_014155875.1. Taxonomy (NCBI): domain Eukaryota; kingdom Metazoa; phylum Mollusca; class Gastropoda; order Stylommatophora; family Helicidae; genus Cepaea; species Cepaea nemoralis. The sequence continues at coordinate 68,494 of JACEFZ010027650.1, read as the reverse complement.
CTGCTCCAAGTGCACCTTTAATGTCCACTCTTAGCCAGTAGTGACATGCTGAAGACCAGGTAATCTCTCCTCTTAAGGTTTCTTCTTGAATTTATCTTGAAGATATAGCCTGGGGCTTTTACAAAATTGGAGAGTATCCCTGTTTTAGGCTTTTAATCAAGACTTTTCTTCTGTGCCATCTGTATAGGCCAGAATTAGTGGATTCAGGCTGAACATTTGCAACCTGTTGTTCATGTGGTACTTTATGGAGTCTTATTTTTCAGCTGGAGTTGAAGCTAGAGCTCAGGACTTCCCTGGAGTTGTCCTGGTAATTGAAAGGCCTCCCCCATCTTCCTCATTCTCTGTTAATAAACAAAGGCACAACATGTGTTTTACATCTATTGAACCATTGTCACAGTTATACAGTACTATCACAGATTCAGAGAGGAATGGGAGGGGAAAAGGAGTGTGATATTCGAACACCCGCCTCTCACTGATGATGAAGTGCAATTTTATTTGGGGGTTTGGGGTGATATCCTTTCTCCAGGTTCATCCCCAAAACCGTGAAGTCATAGGCACATACTCCTAATCAGAGGCAGCTTCACACAATTATCTTGTAAATTCTCACAATAAGTAGATCACAGGGACCGGTGTACCATGAGAACAGACAGTGTGATTAAGCACCAAGAAGTAGGCATTGTATGGCAGAAATCATGCACCAGAATTGCCTTCACATGTGGAATACACATAATGAAAGAAAACATGAATTTTCCCTGACAAATAGCATGAGCCTTCCCATGTATTCAGCTGACAGACACTGTAGGTTATGCCACATATTGCTCCTCATTGGAATGTAGCTCATATAAACCTAAACTATTGTTGCAAAGGACCAGTGCATAACGTCAAAGAGAAATTGCATCCCAGGCAACTCTTTATGGGTGCTTTTGACAATTTTCCTGATCGTAATACTGTCACTAGACATTACATGGACTTTGTAATTTCTAAAGTGCAATGCAGTCCTGCAAACATGGATATAATAAGCGTCTTTACTTTTACAAATATGAGAAGTTAATTATATAATTATCATCTCATTCACTCAAACATTCTCAGCCATTATAAGGGAGAAATTACATGCAGTATATAGCATCACACATTCTGAAACATAACTGCCAAAGGTAACTCTCAAGAGCGATGTACAGTTTGGTTAAGAATGGTCATGATAGGCACTCAACGAATGTTCAGAGCGCACAAAGGTTTTGCCATATGCATTGAGCGTGGTTTACAGTCATAAGCATATGCAAATCATCAAATCAGACAGACAATAGACATGGTAAGAATGTTTCACTGCGGTAGACATGACAGGTTTTGAGCGGCAGTTTTAGAGTCACTGTACCGAAGTTCTGTCTTCTTTTAACATTTTCTCAAGAAAATACTCGGCCATTCGTCTCTCTCTCACTTCATCAGGTTTACACATAACATATTAAATGATTTAGGTACCTGGAGTGCAGATGACCACATCCCAAAGAATGCTTTTGGGCAAATTTTACCACTGCATCTTGAACACGTCCTTACGGGATGGAATCAAGGCTTCGACTGGCGGGCTAATTATGTATTAAGGAGCGTTACCAGCCCAAGGGTTACCCAATCAAATGGAGTCCCTACCATTCATCTACCCTCTCTCGATCTAGAATCTACGATTCTATTTTTAGTTAGGGTATCACGACGGCTTACGTGGTTAACTACTGAGTATTGAGAAATGAAAATGGACTGGGGATGCGAACGTCTGAAGACATCATGCTACAACCGCATACTTTGAAATCTGCTGTAAATTCTCCAGAATCTGCTGTAAAATCCAGAGATTTTTTGTTGGGTGGACATAATAAGGTTATATACTAAATATCATAATTTTCCCTCAGTTGGTTACTGAGATATGGATGTTTATATTGGGGTAAAAAAAAAATCGGCTTTTGAATGAAAAATAGCAGAAGAAGAAGAATTAGGATGAAAGATAGCAGAAAAATTAGGATGAAGCATAGCAGAAGAAGAAGAATAATTAGGATGAAAGATGGCAGAAGAAGAAGAATTAGGATGAAAGATAGCAGCAGAAGAGGTTTATAATGCTTTCATATTTAAACACAGAAGCCACAAACAATATGTTGCACTATTTATTGCCTGGCATATTTTGCTGCATCTCAGGTGCCGCAGAGTTGTATATCATGTGAAGTGAATAAATGAATAATATTTTAGCTGAAACAATTAAAATACTTAGTCAAGATCTTGTTCAAATGTGGAGCATCTATTGTCTCCACTGTAATTTCAAATTTAACACAAACTCTTTCTGTTTGCATAAACCTGGCCGGAACTGCCTAATTGCTAATGCCTCATTATATCTGACAATGTCACCTTCCACTATTATATTTATTTCTCCTCCTTAGCTTTGATGATGATGTACAAGCATAAGTAAAAGCTTTTATAACCACACCATGTATTTAAATAATTCTGTCATATTTACTCCACCTCCTCAGTTGTTCATCCTGTTTCGGACATCAAAGTTGCAGGATACTTGAACTTGGCTGCAGACTTTGCCCATAATTTTACTGATGGCCTGGCTATAGGAGCTTCCTTTCTAGCGGGACAGAATGTGGGCATCATTACCACCATCACAATATTTCTCCATGAGATACCTCATGAGATAGGAGACTTTGCTATTCTGATCCAGTCAGGGTGCACCAAGAAAAGGGTTAGTCTCTCTCTCTCTCTCTCTCTCTCTCTCTCTCTCTCTCTCTCTCTCTCTCTCTCTCTCTCTCTCTCTCTCTCTCTCTCTCTCTCTCTCTCTTGTCTGTCTCTCTCTTTTCCCCCAGATACTCAATACTCAAAGGTTTACATCTGGTGTGCCTACCACTTTGACATTTTTCTGCTGCCTAGTGTGTCCTCTAGACAGAGATTGTCAGGTCTTAGACAGATATGATTGAGCTATTGTATGACAGTAGATAGTACTACCTGCTTTCTGTTAGCACCAAATGTTGGTACAAGACTAATCCTAGTGCGAGGAAATGCAACATAAAGGCTAAACGGTGTGACCAGACAAAGCAGACCCTAAGCCTTGATAGGCGATGTGAATTTTGTGGACACTAGCAACTACATCACCATAATTCGTTATCAACGGTATGTGAGATTTCTCTGGGACAAACAACAAGAGCATTGGTCAACCTACCTCATAATACTGGTGTACATGATGTCCCATTGCTTCATGCATGCCCCTAGAGCAGTAGATTCCATGGGATTCCTCTCATCTTCTTCCTGTGGTTTGTCCTGTACAGAACTTTACCACCCTAAGTGTTTCTAAATTTGTCTCTGTCATAAGCCAGATGTGCTGCCTATGTTGCTGTCATGTCTAAATTATCCATCACATCTTGTATCCATTTACTTTATGGTCTTCCTCTTCTATTTCACCCTGATACACTTCAATCCATAATTCTCTTTTCAAGATGTTCATGTTATTTTACATGTCCAAAATGTTTAATTTTGCTCAATTTAATTTGTCTCTGTAACCAGTTTTCTTCAGTATTGAGTTTCTATTGGAGAAATCTGTTTGTTCTCTTTTTCATCTGTTTATTCTCTTTTTCATCTGTTTAAACGGCAAATATGTATTTTTTATGTCAGTTGAATTGCAACTAAAACAAAGAGTGTTGAGGTGCTTCATAGAACAGGTACTTTTGTATGGATGTGAAACGTGGACAGTGAGCAGACAAACTGAAAAACATCTAATGGCTGTGGTAATATAGTTTCTGAAGAAAATGCAAAAAAAAATAACCATGGCCAGACAGGAAAGAAAAACGATGAGATAGTCCTGCAAGAAACAAATGACAACCATAAACTGATTAGTGAAATCAGATATAGTCAAGATTCTTTAGGCATGTTATGGGAAGAAATAAACAAGAGAACTTGGTGACAACTGGCAAGAATGAGGGAAAAAGAACACCAGGAAGGTAGAGAAGTAAATATCTAAATGGCTTAGCCACATGGCATGGTCGAGACCAAAACACAGAACTGGTCCACGACTGTGGTGATCATGTGAGATGGCGAAACATGACCACCCATGCTTATCTGTATGGCACATTATGATGATGCTGTACTTTTTCGCTAATTTGTTCATGTATGTTGTCACAGGAAATAAGAATGCTCTTGTTCAAAACAGTTGTTTTTCTATCTGTTCCAGTTTGTACTAGTTTCAATTGTTTTAGTTTTTGTAGAGCAGTGTATGTTTTTCTTCTTCTGCATTAGTCCTGAATGTTGTTTTAGATGTAATTGCATTGTGCCCTTTTACTTACTGCAGAGCTGCGATATTTGCACCTTTCGGCCGACACTTATAACTTCTTCAAGTGTTTGTTTACCAGGTTACCTTCCCGGGATTTGTTTATTTTAATTTCTACCATTACTTTTCCATTGCCTTGCGGTGGTTTGTACACAGTGGTATGAATGTCGGTCGTTCAGAAAGCAATGGCAAACTACTGAATGTAAACTTGCCCAGAAATCACAAACAGCCAAAAATGCTTGGGTTGACAGCCGCGTCCTGTATAAGATATACAACAAACATCCCGTGTCCATCATCTGTCAGCAGTGAACCTAGATAATCTAACCTGTCCTATATATCCACAGGCAATGCTGCTACAGTTCTCTACGGCTGCGGGAGCCATGCTGGGCACCCTGTGTAGTTTAAGTATGGAAGGAATAGGAGAAGCTGCCACCGCTTGGATCCTCCCCTTCACTGCCGGGGGATTTATCTACATTGCCACAGTCTCTGTGATCCCAGAGCTTCTTGAGGACACAAAGATTTGGCAGAGCATCAAGGAGATCCTAGCTCTAGTCACTGGGGTGTACATGATGGTGTTGATAGCTCAGTATGAGTGATGCTGAAGATGTTGGTGGAATGTCTGCGGAAGTTGATGTTGTCAATGAAGATTGTGTCAGCGAAGATTGCAAAAGCGAGAAGCTTGTTACAAGATTGTGTTTACTTTTGTTTCATCATCTGTGGCTTTATTGTAAAAAGAAGTTGTGGATGTTGACAGTCAGAGAATGGGAAATGTGGCTAATGGAGAATCTGTATCTGGGCTAGTCTTGATTACATATTGATTTGCTTAAGTATATCTTTTCAAGAGAGAATTGACATAAAACGGTCAAATCTTCTTTCTTTATGAAGCCTTTTTTACTTTATGACGAGAAGAAAAGAAGACCTTGAAGTGTTCTCAGTTTCATGTCAACCTTACTGTCTAGGGGGCTGCAGTAGTGCAGTAGTCAGCACACTTGTCGCCATCCCAGGGGTCATGTGTTTAAATCCCAATTGAGGTGGATCTTTAAAATTGACCGGCGACCCAGCCTAAAGTTGGGACCAATGATTGTCCTGGGAAATCAAGAAAGCTGGCATGATATTAACCACTTCATTCATTAAGTGCAGATTGGTCTATAAAATTATATACCTAATATGCCTGGTGGCAGGTAACAGGGGTCTTTGTGTTCATAGTTGACTGAAGTCAGGCCAATAAAGGAGATCGAATGATGAACATGGCGCTGGGCATGACAGACCCAACAAAATGGTTTATTTTTAAAATTTTGACTCAGGTGGTGCTTAGTCAGCTACTGTGTTATGTATACTCAGCGTTGAGTCCATAATGTTTAACCCTTTACAGCGCAAATTGTTTACAATTATGTGCATTATTTTCTTGTATATGGCCATATGCTTGGTTCAGAGATGCCCAGTAAAGCATTATTTGCTGTTTCCACTTGATGGCAATATGTCATCCATTTGTGTATGATAATTAATGTTGTTGTTTGTAGCGGCCATGTCAACGATTGTTTGTATACCATTTATATATACATTTACTTTTTTCTTTTGAAGTTTTGTTTTTGGAAAATTGAACCCATATTAAAGAACAATTTAACGCCAGTTACGGAGTAAAGTGCTGTTTAAGCTTTAAGAGACATCTGAATGGATGTTTTGTTTACTACAATAAATATTTTAAGGTGTCTGCTCAGAAAATTGTGCCTCAACATTTATTTTGATATAAAATAGTTTTGATGTTTGATACGTTTCTTAAGAATGCACTGTCACTAATTTATAGATATATATAAAATGGTACAGGTAGTCCCAGTTGACGTTGGGACTTAGTGACAGTAAATGCATTGCACAGTTCCCCTTCATACAAAGTTCAAGGTTCAAAATTGCTATGGGCTATTTACAAGCAGGTCGCTTTGCGTTGATTTCAGTGGTATGAGGCGATGATCGTTTAGAAAACAATGGTTAACCCTTTACAGGGCAGACGCTTGTCCATTTTTTAGCCCTGAACGGGCCAGATTTTTTCAGGTTCGGTAAAATTTTGGGTTGCGTTAGTAAAAACATCTCGAATAAGGTGTTAGTCAACCGATTTTAGTTAAATAAACAACACAATAAAGTGAAAAGCATGCAGAATATGTTACTCACGTGATTGTTGTCGGTAATCCATATATGAACACAAATATTTACGAAATACAGCATGTTGTTTGTGATTTTCCGTCATCTATACGGCAATTTACAAACATTTTCAGAATCATAATCACTTTCTTTAAAGTCCGACTCAGACTGCTAATGCAAAGTAACACTTTTCACTGATATCTAGCTCCAATTAATGGTCAACCCTATAATGTCACTTATATTGAACCTAGCAAAATCTCGACTATTACTTGAAGAATCGCCGAAATCCATTTTGAAAAACTAAGCGTAAAAATCCCGAAAACTATAAAAAAAAGTCCGTAAAAGTCCGTTCAAATTCATAGTATGTGCTTACAAATGGCGGCCATATTGTCAAGCTATCAGCGAAAGTAGCCGTCGGAAAGCCGAGAGATCGCGTTTTTACAATGCATAATAGTATCGGACGTAAACGGCCAATATGCTCGTTTAAGCGATCGGCCGCAAATGGACGTTCTGCCCTGTAAAGGGTTAACTACTAAAAATGTTTTGCATATCCTTTACAGGACGCCGCTGTCAACATCAGCATCTTTCAGCTGATTGTTGTTTTCTTGGCAAGATTACGCTAAGTAGTTTGCCATTGCTTTTTGAGCGACCGGCTCCATACTCTCATAAGTCCCAGCTCCATACTCTCATAAGTCACTGGCACGACTCAAACCGCTTCCAATTCTCGTGCGCTCACGTCAATCACGAGAGTATTCGGGGTTACGGAGAAAGCTGCTAACGTCTCGGCCAGGGAGACCGGCGGTTAACTACTAAACATTTTTTAAAACAAGTTGCTTAAAAGTCGTTAGGATCGACTTCATTGCACCAGGTTTTATCCCATATGGCTCGGTCTCTTTCCGCAGCGCGGAAAGCGTAGCACAAAGCACAAACTTTGTAGCTCTAGCAATGACCCACAGGAGTCTCCGAAAAATTTAACTCGTGAATACTAAACATTTTAAAAAATCACTAGTAAATCACAAACAACCAGAAAATACTTAGGCTGATTGCGACATCCTGTAGAAAACATGCACCTAACATTTTGTTTTAAAGGTAGCCCCATAGTAAACATTGCTAATCGTGAAGCATTAGGCCTTCTCAAGTTCTAGTAACAACACATGAGGTTGGGTGGCCATTTCCCTTCCTCATCACTGTTTCTTTTTTTTTACACTTTGCAGAAAATTATAAAAATATAATCTGTCTGTTGAAGATTGAACCTAGATCACTGTCTTGGCAGGCAGGCACACTAGCCAGCCTCATTTTCTTAATAGGCCAATCAGTACTGGATGGGTGATGTGGTCAGTGCCAGGTGCCTTGACTTCCCAGAACTTTTCCAGGTTTCCATGTCTAGACTGGGCCAGGTCAGTCATGAAATGACCCCTCCTCCAGGTTGGTCAGCAAGCCATTACCTTCTTTGGACAACAATCACCTTCTATTTAATATACTATTTGTGGCTGACTCGGTCACAGGATTATTAATCAACCAGGCCGTGGAACCTAATTTAATTTTTCTTCTGAGGTTGAACGAGGTAGGGGTAATGGTATAATGGAAGAAACAAATGGAGGGTAGTTTGAACCTATTACCACCGAGCTGACGGGCAAGTGTTCTAGCCACTGAGCTACTGCGGCTCCACAGTGAAACTTACCGACATGGAAATAGTCCTCTTGATAGATTCTGTGAGGAGTCACATCTGATGCTATTGTTCATGTTAAATAGACGCAGTGGAGAGAGATGCCACTGAATTATTCTTCTTGGTTCTTTTTTTTTCTTGGTTTTTTTTCTTCTTACCATTATTTATGTAATATGTAATGCATATTGTTTTCTGTAACTGCATTTGCCACATGTGACAATATCGGGTAATAGTTTATCCTTATGTGTCTGAAGTATGTTGGAAGCTGCCATTACAAATAAGCTTTTTGTGACGTCTTCCGTATGCTTCATTGTTGATTCTTTTCAAACAGCCATTATTATATGTTATAATTATCTCACAATTTATTTATACTTATCTCACAGTCTGTTTATACTTATCTCACAGCTTGTTTATACTTATCTCACAGCTTGTTTATACTTATCTCACAGCTTGTTTATACTTATCTCACAGCCTGTTTATACTTATTTCACAATCTATGTATAATTGTTTAAATCTGTTTTTTACTTACCACTTTGTCCCTGCAGTGAATGCATTTCATGATTGCTCGATATACCAGGTCGAGGGTTTGAAATCAGCCGTAGACGATTTGGAAGCAGACCACCAATGGTATGTGTGTTGGTAGTTCAAAAATCTGTGGCAAACTACTGAACGTAATAATTCCCTGGTAAATCATAAACAGCCCAAAATTACTGGTGTTGATTGCCATTTCCTGCAAAGGACATGCAACTACCTTTCTTTTAACACCATGTTTATAATTCCGGCTCTGTGGCGAAGGGGTTATGAGTGCTGGTCTTTCAGAAAGTAATGGCAAACTACTGAACATAAACTTGCCAAGAAGTCAAACACGGCCAAAAAACACTGGGGTTGAACTGTAACGGATATGCAACTAACTTTCTTTTTACAAATTTCTTCTTCTTTCATTCACTTGAAATTTGTCTATAACTGCAATGTTGCCTCTTGTATGAACTTCACTGTCTTTGTTTAGTTCACCTAGTGGTCGATAGAGTTTATCTTCCACTGTTGTGTCTCCAGGCCAGAAGGTTTGCCTATGTATGTCATATTTTGTACAAATAACTATCTCACAGTCTGTTTATTCTTATCCTACAACCTATTGTTATTGGGGGCCTTGGAGGAGTATATTAGTATTTCAGAGGCCATAAATTTCACTTCTGGCTCACGTTAATGGGTGGATTTTCACAAAATAAGACAAAGGAGGGGTATATTCCCCCGGATCCTGGGGGAGTTGATCGGATATCTAGCCTTCTTGGAGAGGGGCAACAAACTTGGAGGACCCATGTTTCCATTAGAATCCTCACCAAGGTGACAGAGTTGGTGCACAGTACTGACATTCTCCTTGTGTGATCTATGGGAGGAGACTGGAGCATTTATGGAGATATTCTTGTACTATGAAAGTGATCCCTTACAAAACCCATCTGTTATAATTATCTGATAATTTCACCACATTCCAAACTGGATTATTGACCATTTAAACTCAATTTTCACTGTTGAAGACCAGAATTTTCAGCCTGGGAATTGAAGACCAGCATTTTCAGCCTGGGAATTGAAGACCAGAATTTTCAGCCTGGGAATTGAAGACCAGAATTTGCAGACTGTAAACAGGACACTGTAATCACAGAGCACACATTTGTTGAATGTGTCTGACTGACTCTGATACTTGCAAATGTAGAGCACTAAAGCATACTGCAGAGCATGTCCTGCAAGGCTACTCAGATTTTGGCAGACAGAGAGAAGAAATCTGGCCCAAAGGAGAGACCCTTTGAGATAAACTATGGGGAACCAGTGAAGACCTCAAGCGCACCATCTTGTTTGTGACTCTTTGCTGGAATAGATTCAGAGAGAACATTCATAAATGAAGTAGAACTACTGAATCCTACAGTGAAAGGTAGGGGATTGGGGTATGGCTGGGGCTGTTACGGTGTCCATTTCTGGCTTAGAAGTAGTTTCAATCCAGCATAGGCTGGGAGATTTTTTTACATGAACCATTGGTTTTTAATATCTTACATGCCCTAGATCTCTTAGGTAGTGAGAGGATTACCTAGCCTTTGTAGATAAAGGCAAAAAATCAGATCCTTTTTAGATATTATAAATCTTCCAGATCTCTCGGGTAGTGAGATCAAATACCTAGGCTTTCTGGAAAATGGCAAAACGTAGAAAATCTTGAGTGCAAGTTGCACATGTTAAAAATCCCAGAGCGGTTAGAAGTTGCAAAGAGTAGGTCATAAGCCTGACAAAATTGGACTGAAATCTGTGCATGGGTAGATAAGGCCTTTTATCTTTTATAAATGTCCCATGTGGTGATGTTTGCATGTGTTCACAAGCTGCTGCTGTAAAGGGTATTTTGTTCAACTGGCTGTAGATGGAGACTATTTCTATTATCATGACTTGCTGGACATTTAAAAAACTACTGGTCAACAGTTATATATCCATATATTCCTAGGTATTGGCAATGTCCTGTGTCATCTTCATGCTTGTCAACCCGAATGTTTTCTACCTGTAACAATGCCTTCCATGAATGTTCTTTCCAAGCCACAGTAAACAATCAATATGACCTCAAAGAATTTGTTTCTGAGACATTACTCTGTTACGAGCCTGCTTGCTTGCGTTCACTGTCTGTGAAGTTCTGTATGTCGGATGAATACACCCTGTTGTCCAAACATCAATGTGATGTCATACCGGACCTGAGGTTTGCGTGAGTATCCATTGTCCCATGTCTGGCTTATTGGTGTGCAGACTGGTGGTTCCTCGCCATGCAGGCAGATACTCTCCGGCTTCGGAGGAATCATTGATCCTACTGATGTTAGCCAGGTCCCCAAAGGGCCTGTTTGCCCAGGACACACACCATGGACGTGTCAGCAGGTCTTGGCCAGTATAGATCCCGGCCCTGGTGCCTTGGAAACACCTCTGCGTCCCGTTTATGAGCCATTGTTCTTTGATGTTCGAATCTTGCAGATTGTCGAGTATTTTTCTTCATGATACGTGGCGCCTTTAAGAATATTCCTGTAGCATTTAAGTTCAAAAGTCAGGATGTTCTTCAGTGTTTGTGAAGTGGTGCATGAGTCACATGCATGTGTTGCCACAGGAAAGATGTGTGTATGCCACGTCAGGTTTTTCAGCTCAAAGATGGTGTGGGGTATCTAAACATGTTAGAACCATTCCAGATTTGTTACATGCTCATAACATTTTTATAAAAGCTCTGTGACTGTTCCGTTACATATGTAAGGTTGTTGGTGGCCGCCCATGTAGCCACAATGCCACAAGTAGTAGTTTCATTGTGGGTAGGCTAGTATCATTTTGATATATGCTCAAAACTTACTGTTGGCGAGATAATTTAGTTGTTTCCCTTTGTTTTCAAATATTTACTAGTGGTTTCCCTTTGTTTTCAAAAACTTACTAGTGCTTTCTCTTTGTTTACAAAAATTTACTAGTGGTTTCTCTTTGTTTTCACAAATCTACTAGTGGTTTCTCTTTGTTTTCAAGAATTTACACAGTAGTTAGTGGCCTGCATCTTTGACAGAAATTTCTGGCTGTCATGATGGGTGAATGCCCTCCTGCTAAGGTGTAGACCCTCCTGCTCAGGTGTAGGTTGTCCACTTGTTATGGTAGACTCAGTTACAAGTGAGTGCTCTTCTCTACTCAGATGGAGTTTGTCCACTTATTCTGGTGGGCATTCAGTCCCTCAAGTGTGTTTGCTGAGCTCTTGCACACTTTTAACCCTCTTACCACTATGTTTGCTGAGCTCTTGCACACTTATAACCCTCTTACCACTATGTTTGCTGAGCTCTTGCACACTTTTAACCCTCTTACCACTATGTTTGCTGAGCTCTTGCACACTTTTAACCCTCTTACCACTATGTTTGCTGAGCTCTTGCACACTATAACCCTCTTACCACTATGTTTGCTGAGCTCTCTGCACACATTTTAACCCTCTTACCACTATGTGTTGCTGATCTCTTGCACTACATTGTAACCCTCTTACCACTATGTTTGCTGAGCTCTTGCACACATTTAACCCTTCTTACCCACTATGTTCGCCTGAGCTCTTGCACACTATTTAACCCTCTTACCATTTTTCACCCAACTACTATGTTTTGCTTGAGCCTCTTGCCCACATTTTTTAACCCTCTTACCACTATGTTTGCTGAGCTCTTGCCACAACATTTAACCCTCTGTACCCACTATGTTTGCTGAGCTCTTGCACACATTTAACCCTCTTCCCCTCTGTTTGCTGCTCTCTTGCACACATTTAACCCTCTTACCACTATGTCTTGCTGAGCTCTTGCACACATTTTAACCCTCTTACCACTATGTTTTTCGCTGAGCTCTTGCACACCATTTAACCCTTTCTTACCCACTATGTTTGTAGCTGAGCTCTTGCACACATTTAACCCTCTTACCACTATGTTGCTGAGCTCTTCGCACACATTTAACCCTCTTACCCACACATTTAACCCTCTTACCACTATGTTTGCTGAGCTCTTGCACACATTTAACCCTCTTACCACTATGTTTGCTGAGCTCTTGCACACATTTAACCCTCTTACCACTATGTTTGCTGAGCTCTTGCACACATTTAACCCTCTCTACCACTATGTTTGCTGAGCTCTTGCACACATTTAACCCTCTTACCACTATGTTTGCTGAGCTCTTGCACACATTTAACCCTCTTACCACTATGTTTGCTGAGCTCTTGCACACATTTAACCCTCTTACCACTATGTTTGCTGAGCTCTTGCACACATTTAACCCTCTTACACTATGTTTGCTGAGCTCTTGCACACATTTAACCCTCTTACCACTATGTTTGCTGAGGCTCTTGCACACATTTAACCCTCTTACCACTATGTTTGCTGAGCTCTTGCACACATTTAACCCTCTTACCACTATGTTTGCTGAGCTCTTGCACACATTTAACCCTCTTACCACTATGTTTGCTGAGCTCTTGCACACATTTAACCCTCTTACCACTATGTTTGCTGAGCTCTTGCACACATTTAACCCTCTTACCACTATGTTTGCTGAGCTCTTGCACACATTTAACCCTCTTACCACTATGTTTGCTGAGCTCTTGCACACATTTAACCCTCTTACCACTATGTTTTGCTGAGCTCTTGCACACATTTAACCTCTTACCACTATGTTTGCTGAGCTCTTGCAACCATTTAACCCTCTTACCACTATGTTTGCTGAAGCTCTTGCACACATTTAACCCTCTTACCACTATGTTTGCTGAGCTCTTGCACACATTTAACCCTTCTTACCACTATGTTTGCTTGAGCTCTTTGCCACCATTTAACCCCTCTTACCACTATGGTTGCTGAGCTCTTGCACACATTTACCCTCTTACCACTATGTTTGCTGAGCTCTTGCACACATTTAACCCTCTTACCACTATGTTTGCTGAGCTCTTGCACACATTTTAACCCGCTTACCACTATGTTTGCTGAGCTCTTGCACACATTTAACCCTCTTACCACTATGTTTGCTGAGCTCTTGCACACATTTTAACCCTCTTACCACTAATGTTTGCTGAGCTCTTGCACACATTTAACCCTCTTACCACTATGTTTGCTGAGCTCTTGCACACATTTAACCCTCTTACCACTATGTTTGCTGAGCTCTTGCACACATTTAACCCTCTTACCACTATGTTTGCTGAGCTCTTGCACACATTTAACCCTCTTACCACTATGTTTGCTGAGCTCTTGCACACATTTAACCCTCTTACCACTATGTTTGCTGAGCTCTTGCACACATTTAACCCTCTTACCACTATGTTTGCTGAGCTCTTGCACACATTTAACCCTCTTACCACTATGTTTGCTGAGCTCTTGCACACATTTAACCCTCTTACCACTATGTTTGCTGAGCTCTTGCACACATTTAACCCTCTTACCACTATGTTTGCTGAGCTCTTGCACACATTTAACCCTCTTACCACTATGTTTGCTGAGCTCTTGCACACATTAACCCTCTTACCACTATGTTTGCTGAGCTCTTTGCACACATTTAACCCTCTTACCACTATGTTTGCTGAGCTCTTGCACACATTTAAACCCTCTTACCACTATGTTTGCTGAGCTCTTGCACACATTTAACCCTCTTACCACTATGTTTGCTGAGCTCTTGCACACATTTAACCCTCTTACCACTATGTTTGCTGAGCTCTTGCACACATTTAACCCTCTTACCACTATGTTTGCTGAGCTCTTGCACACATTTAACCCTCTTACCACTATGTTTGCTGAGCTCTTGCACACATTTAACCCTCTTACCACTATGTTTGCTGAGCTCTTGCACACATTTAACCCTCTTACCACTATGTTTGCTGAGCTCTTGCACACATTTAACCCTCTTACCACTATGTTTGCTGAGCTCTTGCACACATTTAACCCTCTTACCACTATGTTTGCTGAGCTCTTGCACACATTTAACCCTCTTACCACTATGTTTGCTGAGCTCTTGCACACATTTAACCCTCTTACCACTATGTTTGCTGAGCTCTTGCACACATTTAACCCTCTTACCACTATGTTTGCTGAGCTCTTGCACACATTTAACCCTCTTACCACTATGTTTGCTGAGCTCTTGCACACATTTAACCCTCTTACCACTATGTTTGCTGAGCTCTTGCACACATTTAACCCTCTTACCACTATGTTTGCTGAGCTCTTGCACACATTTAACCCTCTTACCACTATGTTTGCTGAGCTCTTGCACACATTTAACCCTCTTACCACTATGTTTGCTGAGCTCTTGCACACATTTAACCCTCTTACCACTATGTTTGCTGAGCTCTTGCACACATTTAACCCTCTTACCACTATGTTTGCTGAGCTCTTGCACACATTTAACCCTCTTACCACTATGTTTGCTGAGCTCTTGCACACATTTAACCCTCTTACCACTATGTTTGCTGAGCTCTTGCACACATTTAACCCTCTTACCACTATGTTTGCTGAGCTCTTGCACACATTTAACCCTCTTACCACTATGTTTGCTGAGCTCTTGCACACATTTAACCCTCTTACCACTATGAAGTTTTGTGTATTTGTTTTCTTTTCGCTTGCTTTGAATTCAAGCATAGTCCATACATGTGCTACTGCTTCTAGTAGTTGTCATTACTGGGAAATGCACTGGACTGATTTTTCTATGTGGGTTAGCTTTCCCTATTACCAGTGTCCCTCGCCATCAGGCGAATCCACTCTGAATTCTGAGGTACTTGAAATTTACATCCCCAAGTCAAGAATGAGTTGATGTTATTGCAAGACTATTATAATCATGTGCCATGGTTCTAGAGTGGATAGTGAGCCAGCTCACCAACACAGCAGTCACAGGATTGAACCCTAGTCGATTAAGCTATGGAGGTAGATATTGCTAGTGGGTCTGCTCAAAAACACACAAACGCTTCTCTGAAGCAGTTTCTCCTCTCTGATGTGACAAGGTCATCCTCTGTGGGTCTCTGATGTGACAAGGTCATCACATTCTGCAGGCCTGAATACACAGAGGAATTGATAGCCAGTCTTTTCTTCTGTTACAGCACGATGAATGCAGTCATCGAACCCTCGTTCATTCATGCTCATGACATAAACGCATTCCCCTAACAACAACACTAACACACCCGCCAGTGGATCTACTCAGCCTCCATTAATTTCACTGTTGAAGACAAGAATGTTCAGATCGAGAACAGGACACTGGCAATTCACAGCGCACTTTCATTGATTAAGTCTCACTGACTCTGTCACACACAAATGTGGAGCACCAAAGAAAACACCAGAGCATGTCCTACAAGACTCTGCCTCGTTATTTACAAAACTATACAGCATCCAATCACCCGACACCTGTGCATTCTGCTTTACTGGTTGTTGTAATATTTTGTCCATTGATACTTAAGACAGTGGTGCTTTAAAAATGTTGTGATGTATTTTTTAGTGGTGGAGGTTTGGCATATTTTCATGTTGTTTCTATGTTGTTTTTCTCAAAATGCTAAATTGGTAACATGCTGGCAAGTACACCGGTTGAACAAAATCAATTGTCATGAGTTTAATTCTCAGCTCTAGCAGGGTGTAATCGTTTTGCCCCGCCAAAAATAATCTGTCAGTCCAGCTTGGTAAAATGGGTACTAGAGACGGAAGGGTGATGGTCACCTCATGTCATAATGCTGGGAAATAAAATATGAGTTGGTTTAACACTTTGTGGCTCTGTGGTGAAATCAACTCATAATACTGCGTTTGAAACACAGCTGCACAGATTTGGAAGCAGACTACCTTGTGTTGGTTTCCTATACAATAGGCATGAGTGTAGGTCGTTCAGAAATCAATGGCAAACTACTAAACGTAAACTTGCCAAGAAATCACGAACAGCCAAAAAATTATGGGGTTGACTGCAACATCCTGTAAAGGATATGCAACTGACTAACTTATCACTTTGCACCACTCTGGCAGTGCCTGCCCATAGAATGATCTGTTTATGTAATGTCATGAGCAGTAGATAATTACAGTGTCATGAATCATTTGTAATGTCTTTGTTTTTTTTGTTGTTTGCCCATGTGTTGCCAGGGCCCGTAAAGGAAGCCAGGAATAGTACCTGCCATGTGTGTCATAAGAGAGGTTGGCATGAGACTGGATCCCTCATCCCATAGAAAACGTTAGCTGCAACACAACTACCAATCGTGAACACATGGATAAAGGACTTGGTGTGAGTTGGTTGAGGACTTGTGCTTCATTGGGAAATGACAGGCGGAGGAAGAAGCAGGCATTTGTTTTCAATAGTCCACAACTGAATCATTCATTGTGGCAAATTTGCTGAGGAATATATTGTACTGTACTAGCACCTTGCTGCCTTGACTTGAAAGATGATAGTTATTGCGTTGGTGTGTGAGGGGGAGGCATAATCACTTTTCCTTAGTACAAAGCCTGGGCTGAATTTAACGACCATGTGTTGCCCATGTAGCATGATCCCTCTCTAGGCCTGCCTAGTTGACACCAGAGGAAAGGTAACACCAATATGTCGAACAAGAGAGACGCTGCCGGATCAGGAATGCAACGCTCTAACTGTCCTGTCAGAGCTTTGATCCTAGACCAGTTGCAGACCAAGGCTTAGGGCCTGGTCTGCTCTGTCATGACATTTAGTCTTTTGGTTGCATTTCCTCACACTAGGGTCAGGCTTGTACCCTCCCAATGCTGCTCCTCCACTTGAAGTTGTCCAGAGAACTCACATCCACCCAAGATTCACTCTCTCAGCTGAGGTTAGGCGATCATGAATCATAAAAGAGAAGATCTCGATCATCATCATGTGCCATGCCGATAATCATGGGCGGTCATGTTTTGCCATCCTATGCTAGCAATACGGTATTAATAAATACCTTTGAAATATTAACTCTAAGGATACAGCAAATCACTTCCAGCGGTGGTACATTTATTTCTTCATATTACAGTACATCAAATACAAACCTAGCTGTATTTATATTTTTAAAAATAAGGGCTCACGGTTACCCCAGGAGCCAGAGCTGCCTCATGAGGATCCCCACATCACTGTTTTTATTGTCCGCCCTTTAGTCCAAATATGTGCTTTTCAGCCAATAGTGGTCCACCAAGGCCCACTGCCAGTGTTAGTGAACAGTGATTTAAGTTTTACATTGTGGGTGCCTGTCTCTGCACCCTATCCAGATCAAGCGTAGATAGATCTACACTTTGATCTTAGCCCAAAGGCAGAGAAGCAATCAAGAGGATACAATAGGTAAAAGAAACTCCATATTACAGGTATGTGAGACAAGGACATGCCTGACAATGTGTTCACGTTAAGGGCATGCAGGAACAAGATACAAGAAAGACAACAACAACGTTCCGAATCAGGAGCCCGCTATGGGTTTGTGATGTCATAGTACAAGGTGTATTTTTAATGACTGTGCAGTGTTTGAAAATATTCCCTGTCCAAGTTTTGTATTTACCTATTATGTTGCATGAACTTTACAGAGGTGAATACAAAACTTGGACCGGCAATATTTTCATACACTACACAGTCATTAAAAATACTCCCTATACCATTATCCCTACCACGTTCAACCTCAGAATAGATGTTATATTACGGTCCAGACTAACATGTTGACTTCTCGTCATTGACTTGGAGACCTGATGGCGAAGGACACTGGTACTAGGGAAAGCTAATCCGCAAGGATTCTCCTTGAATATCAAGAAAACAGTAACAATTGTGATATTGAAGAAAAATGTGACACCAAAATGTGAAATAGAAATAGACGTGACAATCCTTAACCAAGTGGATAGTTTTACATACCTAGGGGCAATTATAACATCAGATGGAAGATGTACAACAGAGGTTAAGAGCAGAATAGGGCAAGCAAAGGCTACATTTCAGAAAATGAAGATTATCCTCAATAAGTCACTATCATTGAGAATGTAAGAGAGTGCCAAAGTGCTATATAGAACTTATATTGATGTATGGAAGTTAATCTTGGAATGTAAATGAACAAATTAAGAAGAAGTTGGAAGCAACAGAGATGTGGTTCCTAAGACGAATGTTGCGAATTCCTTGGACTGGCAAAGTAACTAACAACCACTGTCTGAAAGAGGCTAATGAAACTAGAACATTACATACATCAATAAGAAAGAGATGAACACCTTTCTTCAGTCATATGATGAGAAGAGAGGCAGACCAAGAGAAATGACGCTGGATGGATTGAGACGGTGGGATGGAGGAATATCATCAGAGTTTATCCAGAAAACCAAAGACCGAGATATGTGGAAAGTCGTGAATGCCTATGCCAGCCGGCACGGCACTTGATGATTATGAATCCACATGCAAAATGTCCCATGCACCATAAGAGACTACGCTTGAGTTCAATGTGAGCGAGCGTACAATAGAAAAAAAAATCCTGTGACCGAATCAGCCACAATTAGGATATTAATGTGAAGGTGATTGTTGTCCAAAGGGGGAAATGATGACTGTGGTAGACAGAAACAAGATTGTTAACGCAACTTAAGAACGACAGGAAGCTCGGACAGATAACGTATTCAACTCCACGACAGGACAATTTAAATATGTAGAGGAGACATAGCTTGTAGCTGACCTGACTACTAGACCACGATACGTCACGCCGGTCACGAGAAAACGGTGAATTGCGAATAACTGCCGACGTGGTCGAAAGGACAAGAGCACTCGCGCTTAAACTTCCAATGCGCTGATGGTTGGGTAGAAGGTTCATCATCTACACTGGTATTAAGTTATACTTAAACGTTGACTTCCCGTTCAAAAAGTCATTTCAAACAACTTAACCAAGAAAATCAACCCGAGATTGATTGTAACGTCCTACAAAGGACAAGCAGCGTTGTATTTAAATATCAGAACGAAGGTGTAATCACCCCCCGCTTTAGTTCCCAGGAACGGGTGGTATCTGCAGAAGATATTAGTAGAACTACAGGGTGTTTGTAGTCTCACTACACTTTCAACTGTGTACGTAGAACAGTTTGTTGGAGAGATGTTCCGTTTTCAAGACGGTCTACATACACAGTGTTGTGGGACTATAAACACCCTGTCATATTACCAAAAAAACTTGACAGAAGTTTATTCAAACAACATCCATTTGAAATCTGAAATCCAGTGCTTACGGGACATTCACGCAGGTGCCCCGTCCCCTTTTTAGTTGCCAAAGAAGAGTTACGAAGCTGAAGATACTAGTTGCGACCAGTGGCGTGCAGAGGTTCTTTGATGCCCGGGGCCAACCCTTTGATTGGATGCCCCTAAATTGTTCTTTTCCTAATTCATTCCTCCTCCTCTCCGACTGCACTGTGCTGCCCCATCTCCCTAATTGGATGCCCCCCTCCCGGCTGGATGCCCGGGGCCGTCGCAACCCCCGCAACCCCCTTTGCACGCCACTGGTTGCGACCTACTCAACTTCCGCTTATGTTTGTCTCTACTCGATGGGTGTCGGTCGTCCAAACCCTTTGCTCAACTCACTCCCTTTTCCCGTCTCTAAATCAGACTCTATAGATGTGGATCCTTTGTTTAATTTGCTGCACTTTTCACTCGATTCCATAGCGTTTGCATCGCACCAATCGGCGTCAGCCTATCATACTGTTCATTTCCTCGCCCACCCGTATGCCTTGGGCAGAAAACCATTGAAATGCTCTCGACCTTCGTCTTTTCGAGCGATGTATCTATTAGTATTTTAGATTCAGGTCTGATTGTTATACAAACTGTCTACAGTGTAGAAACTTGACAACATAAGAATTCACAATAGTAATGGCGCCAAGGAGAGCAGTTAGATAGATTGTCCGGCTGGCTTAGGCGACCACACCGCGTAGGGAAGACTGAAGTGGCAATACGCCTGATCGTTATCATCCGAAGTCTAGATGTAGCTGGGTTGTGATTTCATATTTTACCCAGATTAGGAAGGGCGTATTTTCGCGTAAATCCCGAAATCAGGATATCGATAACCAAGCTTAAAATTGTCGGGTTTTCAATTACACGACGGATGTTTGTGTGTGAAGTTTTTAACTGATTCAATGTCAACCAAAAAGTAGGCTTGACTAAGCTTAGTACACAATCAAATTAACAAATATTATAAAGTAAATTTCCGTTCACTTCACATTGAAACTGCGGAAGATACCACGAAACCAAACAAATAACTCGATGACCCTAGCATGGCGATATATCGGACGTCTGTCCAAATGTGAGGTCACATAAGGCGATATATTCTCCTTCGGCACTGCATCAGTTAAAGACACAGGACTACGACCAGACCGGTGCTATTTCTTCCGACTCGTCCTGTGACATGCTGCGCGTGAGCCAGATTCATTCAGTCAATCATGTGCCATCTCCACAATGACGGTTGGCTGCAATGGATCTCCAACACTGTCTTCTCTAGTACTGGCTGTACATTCTGTCAGATTGATGTTCGTCCATCTCTTGATGGTATCTTCCCACTTGTATTTTTGTCTACCTCTTGCTCGCTTGCCCTCAACCTTGCCCTCCAGTATGGTTTTTACAAGAGTATTATGTCTTTTAACGTGACTGAAATATTTAACCTGCCTCTTTTTTAATTTCTTTCATCAACTCTCTTTTCATCCCGGTTTTCTAGATCCTCCGTATTTGATTGATTTTGTTTCCATGAAATACGGCATATCCGTCTGCATAGCCACATCCCCAGGGCTTCCGTTCCACTTACTTGTTGCTGGTTCAATGTCCATGCTTCCGCGCCATACAGTATACCAGATTACAGTTTAACTATAATATAGCCAAGGAATCTCCATCGCGTCAGCCTAAAAAGAATCGGCATCAGTTGGTCTATCATTCTATTCAACTGCTAAGGGGATTTCAAATGACAACCTCAAAAGTGTGATAGAAATTACAAGAACCATGCCATTGTCATGTAACCTGTCAATATTGTTGTTAAGTATGTCAAGAGTGTTAGGCACGTGACATCGCGGTGCCGACGAATACGTTGACGTCATAAGAACAGTTTAAAGATGACCGCCCCACCTTTGACATGCACCGAAGAAGAGCAGCGTTATGTTATCCGTGTTTTTAAATCAGTGAATGCGTGAAACCTATAGAAATCCATTGGCAAATGAAGATCCAGTATGGTGATGCATGCCTGTTAGTCCAGCAAGTGTTTGAGTGGAGTAGGAAGTTTCAAAACAGCGTGACTTTTGTGACAGACTGTTCACGACAGGGTCAAGCAAACTGAGTGGTGACACCAGATTTGACTTTTCTACAGGAATCCAAGCACTTTATCGGCGCTGGAGGTCTTGCATTGAACGCAGTGGTGACTACATCGAAAAAATGATACATTTGTTCTGTATTTTTTCAGAATATATTTTTAAAAAATCGTGTGGGCTTTTCATTTGAAACCTCCCCCCCCCCCCCCCCCCCCCCCCCCCCCCCTATGTACTATTCATTTAACTGATTAATAGCCATGTGATGATTAATTGCCTGAAGCGACTTCCTATATTTGTCATGGGTTTATATATCACCGAAATGTTGCCATTGCAAAATGTCTCAATTAAAATATCAACACAGTAGTTTTCCCTCATTTAATTTGATATATAATACAACACGACTGCTACCATATTAACAACTATTAGGTCATAACTGTGACACGCCCCTACTTCAGAGACTGAGGCAGGCGGGGTAAAATTAGATGTAATGAAGTTGACCATTTCCACTTTAGTAGGACAAAAAGTCACTATCATTGAATGTAAATAAGAGAGTGCTAATATGCTATATAGAACCTGTATTTCAGTATGGCAGTGAATCTTGGAATGTGAATGAACAAATTAGGAAGAGATTGGAAGCAACAGAGATGTGGTTTTTAAGACGAATGTTGCGAATTCCTTGGACTGCCAAAGTAACTAACGACGATTGCCTGAAAGAGGCTAATGAAACTATAACATTATATGCAACAATAAGAAAGAGACAAACAGCTTTCTTTCGTCATGTGATGAGAAGAGAGGCATTGGAGAACATCGTGACAACTGGAAAGATTGAAGGGAAGAGAGGGATAGGTAAACCAAGAGAAGTGGTGCTGAATGGGTTGAGACGGTGGCATAGAGGAATATCATCAGCGGAGTTGATCCAGAAAACCAAAGACCGAGATCTGTGGAGAGTCCATGAACGCCCACGACAGCCGACATGGCACTTGATGATGAGGTCGTGAGGATAGCCGACTCCGTGGCGAAGTTGTTACGAAAACAATTCGTGATCCCGCTTACCGCGTTCGGAACACTGCGGACGATTTGGACGCAGACTGCCTTGCACTAGTTTCCCATACAACAGGTATAGGTAGCGGTCGTTCAGAAAGTAATGGAAAACTACTGAAAAAAACTACTGGAAAACTACTGGCAAGAAATCACAAACAACCAAAAAAATGCTGGGATTGACTGCAACATCCTGTAAAGGATATGCAACTAACTAACGTATAAGGATACATAAACGAAAAAAAAAACGTAGTGACAACTTGCAAACTGTTGACAAAAGAGCAAGGGGAAGGTAGAGAGATGAATATTTGGAGGAGTTGACATTATTGCAGAATTGAGATAAGAACACAGACCTGATCAAGAATATAGTTCTCGCGTGTCAGGACGAACAAACACCGCCCACGCTTATCGGCATGGCACATGATGGTGGCGTTGGGCAAAAGACCTCCCTTTATGCTATGGGGTGTAATGGGTATATGTTGCTAGCCACATATATTTGACAAATCGACACTTGATGTGGTCTATATTAGCACCATAATTTTGACAAATCGACACTAGATGTGGTCTATATTAGCCCCATATATTTGACAAATCGACACTTGATGTGGTCTATATTAGCACCATAATTTTGACAAATCGACACTAGATGTGGTCTATATTAGCCCCATATAATTGACAAATCGACACTAGATGTGGTCTATATTAGCCCCATATATTTGACAAATCGACACTTGATGTGGTCTATATTAGCACCATAATTTTGACAAATCGACACTAGATGTGGTCTATATTAGCCCCATATAATTGACAAATCGACACTAGATGTGGTCTATATTAGCCCCATATAATTGACAAATCGACACTAGATGTGGTCTATATTAACCCCATAATTTTGACAAATCGACACTAGATGTGGTCTATATTAACCCCATAATTTTGACAAATAGACACTAGATGTGGTCTATATTAGCACCATAATTTTGACAAATCGACACTTGATGTGGTCTATATTAGCACCATAATTTTGACAAATCGACACTAGATGTGGTCTATATTAACCCCATAATTTTGACAAATAGACACTAGATGTGGTCTATATTAACCCCATAATTTTGACAAATCGACACTAGATGTGGTCTATATTAGACCGGCCGTATTTTTTTAAATTTCACATATCCATTAAGAAAGAGGCAAACAACTTTTTTTGGTCATGTGATGAGAAGAGAGCCATTGGAGACCATAGTTACAACTGGAAAGATCAATGGGAAGAGAGGTAGAGACAGACCAAGAGAAATGATGCTGGATGGATTGCGACGGTGGCATGGAGGGATATCAACGTAGAGTTGATCCAGAAAACCAAAGACCGAGATCTGTGGAGAGTCATGAACGTCTACGCCAATCGGTATGGCACTTGATGATAATGATGACATCCATTACAGGACATTGCAGTCAACACCAGCATTTTTCAGCTGCTGTTGATGTCTTGGCATGTTTTACGTTCAGTAGTTTGCCATTGATTTCTGAACGACCGGCTCACATACCTCCGTAAGTAACCAACGCGATGCAATCCGCTGCCGAATCTCGCGCAGCAGTGTTTCGTACGAGAGTATACGGGATTACGAACAACGTTCTTAACTTCTACGCCAGGGAGACCGACGGCCGCATTTTACTTCCCAAAAAGTTTCAGGATTCCTAATTTAGACTGGGTGAACCTGGGGGCTCAAGTCAAGGAGAAATAGTCTCAACTTGAGTATATGATGTTTATCCCATATGTATATAGACCGGTGATGTGGTAAATATAACGCGGGCCACATTTCCTTCCCAGAATGCTTTCTGGTTCAAATTGTAGGCAGTGTTGACCTGGGAACTCAGGTTCCCCCCTCCCCCCCCCCCCCCCCTCAAAAAAAAAAAGAAAAAACAATCCTCGTCTCGAGAGGGTTTCGAATAGAAAACCACTGGGCCAGCAGGCAAGCGTCCTGCCAATGTGCGGTCGTAATTTAGCACTACGGTCATTGTCCTACTGGCCTAGTTTCACCCTTTCTTGTAATTGGCGTAACGTATAGTACGTAATCTAGTAGTGACGTCGGCTACCAGTTATGACTTGTCCCGCGGTGAAAAAGGAAAAAAAAAAATTCCCCCGAAGCAAACACGTCAGGAGGTTTCAGATCATCAGAAGTGGCACCCTCGTCGAATGTTTCTGCCCTTTTTTTTACCCTATTTACACTTTCAGTGAGGTGGGCCCGCTTGGGTCATGACTCAGTCATCAACCGAATGTTGATTTTTTAACGCAATGTTACGTTCAGTAGTTTGCCATGTATTTCTGAACGAGAAGTCAAGTTTTAACTGATTCAGTGCCAAACAAAAAGTCGGTTTGGACCCAAGGTTGGTATACCATCAAATGAACAATTATTATAATGTAATTTCCGTTCACTGAGCATTGAAATTGCGGAAGATTCACGAAACGAAACAAACAACATGATAACCCTAGTATGGCGATGTATCATCCTTCTGATCAAATGGGAGATCACATTTGGCGATGTATTAATATTATCCTTCGCCACTGAATCAATAAAATCCAAATGACCGGTCTGTGGAATGAACCTACTACGCACATAAAGTTTAAGCGTGAGCGCGTTAACTTTCTCGGCCATGGATCCTGGATACCTCTTAGTTGAGTTTAGCATGTCCAAGTAAGAAACTTTGCCAGGACAGCGAAGTATTCGGCCTGCTGTTAATTCTCAATTGTCGAGGATTTTTATGTCGCGCAACGTGCACACGTTTTCTCTGAGTTTTTCGTCCTTGTCCATGAAAGGATATGCGTCCGCATCACCACCCCAGGATCCAGGAAAAGTATACCATCCTTATTCGAATTTCTGGGGGGGGGGGGGGGGGGGGGGGGGGGGGGATGACAACCGGTCTACAAAAGCCGGATGCGGATGTTATAACCTCTGACCTACTCCTACACAAATATCTTTTTCGCGGGAAGATAAAGTAACAAAAGGATTATGTATGCGCGTTTCAGTTTGTTGCATCACACTGTTGTTAAGTTACGGCCACAACTAACTTCCTGCTTTACTAAAGAGAATAACAGGTTTCATATTCGATGTAAGTGAGTTAAGTACCATATATATTATTAATATTACATTCTGCTTATTTTCATTTCACATTATTATGCAGGGTCGTGCGGTCGACTTTCTCAATATGATGCGTCTTCGAAATGCCGCCCCTCCTTCGCTGCTTATGCCGCCCCTCCTTCGCTGCCGCCTCTGTATCATAGCAAGGCACGATCTTTGATATTATGACTCAGTTCAGTCACTGGCTGTATTGAGTATTGTTATTTCCGTTGTTTGTATGTTGCCGCGTTTTCTTGCTGTTGTTTTGCCGAAGAAGACATGTCGACGCAACGGTCAATTTTTTGTATTCGTATATTGTAAAGCTGATCAAAACTTCGTGGTTTTAAATTGTTTACTTTGGTAAAATGAACCCACCCATCCACTCATCATGTGCCATGCCGATAAGCGTGGGCGGTCATGTTTTGCCATCTCACTCGATCACCAGAGTCGTGGATCAGCTCCGTGTTTCTGTCTCGACCATGCCATGTGGCCAAGCCATCCAGGTATTTACTTCTCTGTCTTCCACTTGGTCTCTTCCCTTCGATCTTGCCAGTTGAGACCAAGTTCTAAAATTTATTTCTTCTCATAACATGACCAAAAGATGTTGACTGTCTACGTCTTATGGATGAGACCCCACAACATAATTTTCTTGGCATCTGTAAGGAAGAGGTAGTTTGCCATTGCTTTCCATCTTGGCATTGACCATACTGGTCAATGACCGTAGCCATTGTCTCCTCAAAAAAGAGATGCTCTGCCTGCCTTCGTGAAGCTGGAGACCATAACCTACAACTATCTGTCGGCTGCTCTTCACCTTCATCCACCACCTGCACGCATGGCCTTATTAATTTTATTTTTTTACAAAATTATTCGTAATAAAATAGTGTAAACACTAAAAGCTTGTACATGATTGTATAATATTAATGGAATATGGTCATCTTCTGCACTCCTTTCCACGCCCATGTGACAAGTTGGGTGTATGGTGCAGGTCCCATAGGCCGATCGGCACGCTATGGGTTATGTGGTAAATATGCAGAGACATTCATGTCCCATGTCATTTTTTGGTACCCATTTTCGGGTCGACCAGGTTATTGAAAATAAATTCTGACTTAAACGGGGATTCGACACCCTCTCCCCCACACCCTCCTTACCCCCGGACCGACAGGCAATTGTGCTGAAATCTAGTAAGTTAAAATATGGACCACTAAGCGAACTAAAAAATACAATTACATTAATACAAGAGACAACATTGCAGTTATAAACACATTTCAAGCGAACGAAAGAAGAATAAGTAAGTTTTAAAAAAAAAACGGTTGTTGAGAACCGACATCACAGCACGTCGGGACATTCACATACGTGCTTCGTCCGCATCTTCAACAACCAGCAAAGAGTCCGAATACTAATTGTACCAGTAGCAATCTGATTATGTACCCTTTTCTCGGAGTCCTAGTGTCGGCCAAATCCTCTGGTCACTCCCCGCAGCACCATTCTCTCCAGGCCGTGACGATCTGCAATATATACACGAACCCAAAGGGCCACCACCACTACTGCCTTATCATGCACCCTTTTTGTTGTTTTGCATATCCTTTACAGGACATCGCTGTCAACACCAGCATTTTACTGCTGTTGTTGACGTCTTGGCAAGTTTACGTTCAGTAGTTTGCCATTTATTCCTGAACGACCGGCTCCCATACCAATTCGTTAAAACCCAGCGCAACGCAGTCTGCTGCTAGCCAACGCGCACCGCTGTTTCGAACGCAGGTAAGCGGAATTACGAACCGTGTCTGACTCCTTCGCCACGGAGACCGGCATCGTGCACCTTATGATATTAAACATATAAAGAAGCTTTGCATACGCCTTAAGAAGTATTCTGAATATTACGCCGCCTGCCTTTACTTCCCATGGCATTTTCTGGTACCAGTATTAGGCTGGGTCGACCTGGGAATCCAGATCAATTTTAACAACTCCGCCTCGGAATTCAACACAGGACCGCCGAGACGGCAGGCAAGCGTGCAGTCACTGCACCACCGTGATCCGGTGGTAGTATAGGGTGTGATTTTAATGACTGCCGTGTTTGAAAATATTGAAGGTCCAAGTTTTGTATTCACCATCTGTGAAGGAGTTACGGACGCGATTCGTTATTCCGTATACCGGCTGTTTTTTTTTTTCCGAAAAAAGTATAGGTGCCGGTGGTTCAGAAAGCAATGGCAAACTACTGAACGTAAGACTTGCCCAGGAATCACGAACACAAAAATGCTGGGGTTGATTGATACTTCCTGTGAAGGATATGCAACTAAATTTAAATTGTAAAGTTCATGCAACATAATAGGTAAATACAAAACTTGGACCGGTAATATTTTCAAACACTGCACAGTCATTAAAAATACACCTTGTACTTCATCTATTTTACAAATAGTGTTTCTATTAAAATAATATTAACAGTGATATATTCTATAACTCTTTCTGTTTTAAAACCGAATAACCACACTACCAGAATGGTTGAACGGGATGGTATTGGTGGTATACATGATTACATGTAAATACAAAACAATAATGATACTTAAATATGGCCGCACATTTCCATATAACCTGGGCAGCCCGCCAGTATAAGGGTTGTAAAATCCATAAAGGCCAGGTAATATGCTACATACCGATAAGGTTGGATGTCTTGTTATTAATTGCTGTTAGCGTGAAGTAAAGAATATTACACGGCAGTGTGTGTGCCAATCAGTCCACACACCAGGCCAGTTGCGGAATTAAAGTTTGACGTTTGGTTTTGTGTGTGCGTTCGCTTGCTTTAAACTCAAGCGTAGTCCATACACGCGCTACTAAATAATAAGTACTAACTACTACACTACTACTACTACTTTTTCTTTATACTTCTACTTTCTAGTGCACCTGACTGATTTTTGTGTGTGGATTAGCTGTGCCTATTACCAGTGTCCCTCGCCATCAGGCGAACCCAGTCAAAGAGGTCACGCCGCGAAGGCGAGAGAGAGAGAGAGGCCGATTTATTTAAAATAAAAAGACCACTCCACGCTGCTGTACACCATTTGCCTATCCTGTATGACCTGTATTCGCGGGGGACCTCGACACGTCACTTAGTCTAATAATACTACTACTAGACAACATCCTGATCTGCTTCGCTTATAATATATTGGCAAGTACTTTGACACATTTTGCAAAAAAAAAAGCAAAACATTGTTTTGTTTTAGTTACCAGGTTTACTGATACATGTTTGAAATGAAATTCAATAGCCTCTTACTCTCACTAACTAGTCGTGTCAGTAGTGCAATGCCATGTACATGTACATGTATGTTAGTCGTCGTCGCGTAGTACTGTAGTTACTAGTAGTAGTAGTAGTAGGCAGATCCTTGTTACGTAACGTCGTTTTCGTCACCGAAAAGATTCTCGTTACTCGTTCCATTGTCACCTCTACCTCTACTTTGCTTAAGAAGGAGTCTGCAATGTTCTGCACCCATTGGCCCATTATCGTTCTGGTTGACCTTTTGATTTTCTCCTCTTTTGTTATTTTTCTGTGGAAATTTTAAATTTAATTAGCAATAATATTTCAGTTTCTGAGATACGATGCAGTTAATGAGCCAGACGTAAAATTAATTAGTAACACTAAAATTTACTTCACAGCACAACGATTAAGTCCTAAATTTTAAACACACGGTGGACACAGGCTCCTTATAATACTTATATTTTAGTAAACAGACTTTTACTTTTACGACTTCATTGTTGTGACCTGAGTTGACATAGACATAGGGTCATGGTATGGACAACTTCCAGTCTTAGATAAGTACCTGGATTTTGTAGTGAGTTGAAAGGCACGAGAAGTGCATCACAGTTTATAAAAAGCCATCTACTTGTTCATGTGAAGTCTTTCTGTCCTTACCTTATTATTATACATCCTGAATAGTTAGTATTAATTAGTAATGCACCAGCCACAGGGGTACCTTTTCTTTCCTTACATAAACAACTAGCTATGTTAACTAAGTTATAATTTATTTTTCCATTTTGTTCATGTGTTTATGATAGCACATACTGTTTACCTAATAAAAATAGTCAGTAGGAGGACATTCAGAATGTGCTCAAGTTATTAATGAGAATATATGAAATGTGTAAATTTGAATCATGAAAACACAAAAAAATAGGTTCAGGCATAATTCTCAGCATCTCACCAGGTGCATACTGCAGAATTCATACAACATAAACTAAAGCAACAAAGATAAATCCTTCAATCTTAAATATTCAACACACACATTTATACAATAATGTAAATTGTCTACCATGGTAATTTTAAACTGACTATCATGTCTTTTTCTTTACACTTAGTTGGTTTGGCCATATAAATAGCAGATGCTTCAGCTGTTCTTAATATTTGTCCAGATATCAAGATGTTTGTATTAAATTAGATTTATACAGCTCATCAACAGAAAAGCTGAAATAGAGAAATTATCTTTTTGTTTTGAAACATACAGGGTAAGAGAGGAAAAGATGTACATGGAAAGATTGAACAACATGGCAACAACAAAATAATATAAGCACCACCATCATCTTCATCATCATCCAGTGGGTTTTCTTTCTTGTGTAAACTTTTTGCCAGATAAGTCTTTCAAAATGACTCTCACTGTCATATAATATTGTGCTTATTTTGCTGGGTCATGATTGCCAATGCCAGCTCCAGACCAGGAACCTAAAGAAGAAATAAATAATTAATAATGAGAAATTTAATTTATGAGTTAGTTTTAAATATAATTGTCCCTAGCAGCGGTGTGACACAGAACATCTATGAACAAGTAATTTCAGTATGTACAATTTGTTGACAAAAGTCATTACATGGAAAGAAAAAAACAACTAGAAAACAAGATAAAAATTAAATTTCACAATGTGAATTGGCAATTTACTCTTTGAAAGCATTGTACAGTTTGTTGAAAAATGGATTACATGGAAAGAAGAAACTAGAAAACAAGATAATTACATTTCACAATGTGATTTAGCAATTTACCTACTCGTTAAATTGAACGTACTGGATTGGTGCTACGGGCATTTTTGTCCTAAAGGATACAATAGAACTGTCTTTATAACTGCTTGGTATTTGGCTTGGTCAGTTGACCATATGGCTTAGTTAATTGTCCATTTGCTTGGTTAATTGTCAATTTGGCTTGGTTAATTGTCAATTTGGCTTGGTTAATTGTCAATTTGGCTTGGTTAATTGTCAATTTGGCTTGGTTAATTGTCAATTTGGCTTGGTTAATTGTCAATTTGGCTTGGTTAATTGTCAATTTGGCTTGGTTAATTGTCAATTTGGCTTGGTTAATTGTCCATTTGTCTTGGTTAATTGTCCATTTGGTGTATTGTTCATTTGGCTTGGTTAATTGTCCATTTGGCTTGGTTAATTGTCCATTTGGTTGTGATCTCAATTTTGAGCTATCTCATTTTTCCCAACAAAATTGCTCCCATAGGGAAGATGATTATTTTTATGGTCATATCTAGTGTAAGGAAAACACTTCGGGGTTTAGACAGAATTCATCATCATCAGCATCATCTTGAAGTACTTTGCTGACAGGCGTGAGTGATCATGTTTCTCCACATCTTGCAATCTCCGATGGCGTGGACCAAGGCAGAGTTTACAGGAAATAGTTCTCAACAAAAAACAGGCACTCCTGTTACAGACCTGATCTCTTAATTCTGTTGCTGAGCTTTCACTGCAACTATGTTATGTCCTGCCTGGTTTATTAAAACTGAGCTAGGCTCCCAGGTGGAGCCAGCTAAGAATGGGTACCTGGAAATGTCTTGGCAAGTAAAGAAGGCCGGTGTGACATTGACTACATCACTCACTGAGGAGGTCAGCATGGCCGAGTGGGTAAGAACGTGTGTTCTTAAACATCCTGATGCCGAGGTAAGGGGTTCAACCCCTACACCGGACAGTTGAACTAAAATGTTGATTTCTCGTCCTTGACTTGGGGGCGTGACTTACAAGTATCTCTGAAGCAGGAGTGGGTTCACTTGATGGCGAGGGACACTGTTAATAGGGGAAGCTAATCCACATGCAAAATTCAGTCCGGCACTACTAGAAATTGTGCGCATGGACTACGCTTGTGGTCAAAGCGAGCAAGTGCAAAAAAAAAGGAAAAAAACATCACTCACTGAGTGTTGATTGGTCTGTGAACATATGGGTCAAGCACAATATGCATGTTAAAACATGTAAAAGGGTCCTTCTATGTCATTTCTGGTGGCTGTGTATTACTGGAATTAAGAAATGGAAGTAGGCAATAGAAATACTATACCTTCCCACCAGGTTTGTTGGGCAAGGTTACTAGGAAGGGTTGGGATGGGATTGGCAACCACATCCTGTTGAAACCGCAGCTACTAAACCTCATTAGTCATAATTTGGTTGAATAACTATGTGTGGAGCACACACTTTTTAGCGCTTTGCGCACATATTTTTGAATCATTGCAGGAGTAGATGATATACTTCTTCTTCTTCTTCTGCGTTCATCCGGATTTTTTTTCCGGATGTGACTGCGTTGTGCCTGTTTACAGCAGAGCTGCGTTCTTGCGCCGTTAGGCCGACACATCCGACTTCTGCGGGCATTTGTTGACCGGGTTAACCTTCCCCGGGGGTTTCTAAGGACGTTTGAATCTCACTGTTGTGGTGTTATCCCCCATCCTAGCTGGCCCATATAGAACAGCCAAAGACATCCTGGTCAACCCTCAAGGGAAGGCAGGGGCAGACCATGGGCATTCCCCGCCATCCAAGGAGGCTTCCATACTTGCAGAGCCATCATACAGCGCTCTGGTACTGGGCTCACCCAAGGAATCGTCACGTCCTGCACATGGCTGCTTAGCCTCACTTCCGTATATTGGGCCTTCCGTTCACCATAGGCTGTTCCTCCGGAAACCAGAAGAATGCAGTAGATGATATACAACAGTGACAATTACACTGTAGTGAAATGTAGGTTCACACACAACTGTAATGTTGGTAGTTCATTAAGTAGAATTTTTACTCAGGACACTTCACAGCTTAGAGGGGTTAAATAGCAGAGGACGAAGATAAACTGATGCTCAGAATTGTGACTCATTAACATGAACCATATCTGGGCTTATATTTCTATGCTTGTTAAAAATGCCACCTGTGATTGATATAGAAATATGAGGTGAAAATTAAAGAAACACAAAAAAGTATGGTTTCTATCTTTTATATTGAAAGACAAGTAAAGCATTTATTATTTACTTTTATTCTGACCATAGAAAACAAGACAGCAATTTAAGTTTTCTTCAGCCTTTCATCTCCCAATGACGCATAGGCTTCCACTAACCCACACTAAGCCTTTTATAAATTTGTTCATGACTGACCGGATTTTGCAGCTCAAGGTTTCTATAGTCTGAGATAGCCTGTTTTCTATAGTCTGAGATAGCCTGTTTTCTCTTTTTTTTTGCATTCGCTCACTTTGAACTCAAGCGCGTAGTCCATACACACTATTTATAGTAGTAATGGACTGAATTTTGCTTGTGGATTAGCTTTCCTTATTAACAGTGTCCCTCAACAACAGGTGAGCCCACTCTGACTTCAGAGGTACTTGTAATTGTCCCCAAGTCAAGGATGACAGGTCAACATTTTAGTCCAACTGTCCAGTGTAGGGGTTGAACCCCAAACCTCGGTATCAGCACACTGGATGTTTAAGAACATGCATTCTTACCCATTCGACCATGCTGACCTGCAGATAGCCTGTTTCATATCATCCCTCCTTGGCTGCCTCTTACAGTTCCTATTCTTTGCTTCCCTGACAGGCCCAGGTAACACATGGGCGAAACAATTAACTACATATTTGGTCTTTTGCTCTACAACATCTCTATTGGCTGTAACTGATTAAGTGCAGTGGGATGATTAATCATCTTAAATGGCTTCCTGGATCTGTTTTGGACTTATATAGGGTGTATTTTTAATTAATGTGGGGTGTTTGAAAATATTGCCTTTCCAAGTTTTGTAATCACCTTCTTTGGAACTCATGCAACATAAAAGGTAAATACTAAACCTGGAATGGCAGTATTTTCAAAAACCCCACAGTCATTGAAAATACACCCTGTATATGACTGAAATGTTGTTATTGCATTATAATACATGCTTGCTCCCACATTAACAACTTTTAAGTCATAACTGTGACACGCCCCTACTTACCATTTTTCTACCAGCCATTTTTGTTTGGCCCAAACCTGCTCTTTGTTTGGCACTGAATCTGTTAATATTACACTAAGAATTCTCACATACTACCGTTGGGGTGTGAAGTGTTAAGTTGTCACATATTCTAGACCATGACATATGAGGTGGGATGTTCAGTTCCCATTTTCGTCGTCTTTCCTTCGGAGATAATTCTGAACATTGTCAGGTACCCATTTTTAAGAGGCTGGGTTGATCCCAGAGTTTACAGGTAGGAAAAATAATCCTGTGTCTGCTGGGGATTGAACCTGGACCACTGTCTTAGCTGGTAAGTTCACAAACCACTATGCCACCATGGCTCAACAAATATTACATCTTCGTAACCGTATTGCGAAATTGCTTATAAGTGCATCATTACTTGTGTGTGCAAAATATTTGTCTTTTAGTGCTTGTTATTTTCTGCTTGATAGTTCCCTAGGATACTGCTTACAAAAAGCCCTATCCTATGGCGTTGATTCCATATTTTCCTCATTTCTTCCTAGTATTACTTGTCTGTTGCATCTTGATATATTTAAACTTCAGGCTTGTTTGTTATCTCAGCGTCTGTGGTATTGATTTGTGGTTATTTTTTTAAATCTACAGGACAGATAGCCTTACACTGAACACATACATGAAAAATCAATTGACTCATTAACTGACAGTTGGGATAGAATAATACTCCAGCAAAAATGTCTCAAGGCAAAGCCGGGAAAAAAGTTGTTCTAGCCTATAGTGGGGGTTTGGACACCTCAACTATCTTGGTTTGGCTGATTGAAGAAGGCTACCAGGTTGTGGCTTATCTGGTAAGTCGCGGCTTTATTTATGTGTGTGTTAATATATGCATGTCTGTGCTTTGTTGCTTGTTTGCCTGTGCTTTATTGCTTGTGTATCTGTGCTTATGTATGTATAAAGTTAGTTATCTGTTGGAGTATCATCCTTTCATCCTTGCACTCCTGACATGTCCATAGGTGTTCAGATCCTCCTCCCAACATATACATCACGTCCGGCGGCTTAAGGTGCCTGGTCTGTGTTGGTTGACGAGACCCCCTTATTCTATCAATGTGCTTTTCATGTCTGGCCACGTAAAATCTCACTCCCAAATATCTTATTCTAGACAACGATGTGGATTCACTGGCATCCAGTCTTCCGCTGTCCACATATCTCCTAGGGCGATTAACAATATCGGAATGATCCATAGGCTGGCCTTCTACAATGGATGCAGAGCCTTTAAGCTTATCAACTCGTTCATTTCCCTTAACTCTTGCATGTCTGGGGACGAAGATGAAGATTACAAATTATATATGTGTATGTATATATTTGTGGGTACATGTGTGTTGTTAGAGTACTTGTTTATTGTGTGTGTGGATGTGTGTATGTATGTTTCACTGTAGTTGTGTTTTATGTATGTA
The DNA here is from genome assembly GCA_014155875.1 of Cepaea nemoralis. Taxonomy (NCBI): domain Eukaryota; kingdom Metazoa; phylum Mollusca; class Gastropoda; order Stylommatophora; family Helicidae; genus Cepaea; species Cepaea nemoralis. The sequence goes on along the minus strand of JACEFZ010027650.1, from coordinate 32,923 downwards.
GTGTTGTAGTACATGTAACTGTGGCTTTGTGTGTGTGTGTAGGTATCTATACACATGCGTTTGCACTTTTTTCTTTGTATGTGTATATGTGGATGTATGTGTATATTCATGTGTATTGTGTGTGCTTGTTTGTTTTGTGTGTCTGTGTATATATGTGTATTTTATTATGTTTTTTATATGTAGTGTTGAGGTACATAGTGGTTTGTATGTGTACTTACCAACACTGTGACCTGGGATTCAATCCTCAACCTAGAATATGTGAAGGCCTAGCACTTCACACTCCTTTAGCAGTGTCTTCTATGGGACTACCTTTACCTTATGAAAGGCAGAAGAAGGAGAAGAAAAAGATGATGATGATGATATGGCATCATTTGTAATTAAAAAAGACAGCATTTAATGCAGCTATCAGTGGATTGTCCTCATTACGCTTGGAACAAGTCCTTAGTGCACCAGTCTTCACCCTAACAAGTCCATCAATTAATGGATTGCACAAATCACCAAACAATGAGAAGTAGATTTTAAGCTTTACTATAACATAATCATAAGTAACAAAATTGACATTGTGGAAAAAGCCTTTATCAGCATACAAACAACAAATACACACTGATAAAACTACATGGAAAACATTACATGAAAATATAAATATATAAGTTACTCATGTGAACCCTTGTTGTAGACTGGACACATGTTTCATGAAATCAGTGTGTATGATTCCAACAAAGCAGCTGAACTGGAAATGAAGGAAATGCTACTCATCAATTAATATTACCATTGTACTGGAGAGTATGAGAAATGCCATCATGGCCTCAGCTCATGGAGGGGAGACTCCCAAATATGTCTTCCAGTGGTAGAGGATGGGAAAAGCTTAAGAGTATGACAAGTACAGGTCATTGGGCAAAGTATCCACTGGAATAAGTGGATAACTCTGTATCTGAGCAGATAGATTACTTACTTGTGCTGACAGGCAGAATTTGCTGTCAAAGGTGGAGGTCGCAAGCCATGTGAATGTGGAAGTCAAGGGGAAACTACCTCATTATATTTCCTAGAATAGGTTTGTAAGCAGGTCACAAGTCTGGAATGGAGGAGTGACATGTTCAGAAATTTAGGACAGGATAACTGGACCAGAAATTTAGGACAGGATAACTGGACATGGTAGTATTCAACTGGCCAATTTGTGAATGACTTTGTGGAAATTCATTACAGTTCTCTCTCTGTCTCTGACTCTATCTCTTTCTCTGTGCATGTTTCTCTTTCTGTCTCTTTGTCTCATTGTCTGTCTGTTTGTTCTGCCCTTCTACTTACCCATTCCATATTGTCAGGCGCAGTCCATGCAGATGTGACTGATTAGACCACTCTGAGAGTAGAGAAGCACTGACTGTCGATGAGATAGAGGTTCACTTTAATTATAAACATTGCATAGGGTAGATGTGTTTAAAAGAGGGGGCACATGCGTTAAAAAGAGGGAAAAATTTAAAAAATGGGGCACGTGTGTTAAAAAAAAATAGCAAGCTGACCTGTCCTAAATAGAAAGCTAATTTTCCCTGCTTTTGTTTCTTTCCAAATTTTAGGCTAACATCGGTCAAGATGAGGACTTTGATGCTGTGGAAAAGAAAGCGTTGAAACATGGAGCGCTTAAGGTGAGTGTTTGTTCAATTTATGTAAAGTGATTGACTAAATAAAACCATTACATAATCATGTGCATGGTCTGTTTATAACATAACTTAACCCTTTCTGTCCTTGACAGTTCCTATATTAACCTAATTTGTCTTATTTATTAAGTTCACTCCTAGTCTAAACAGTTGTTACTGAAACTCCTTAGTTGCTACTGAACCTCCGTAGTTGTTACTGAACCTTCTTAGTTCCTACTGAATCTCCTTACTTGTTACTTTATTTCTTATAAATAACTTACTTTATTTCTTATAGAAGACCTACTTTATTTCTTATAGAAAAGCTGTTTTATTTCTTGTAGAAAACCTGCTTTATTTCTGATAAAATATCTACTTTATTTCTTATAGAAATCCTAGAAAATGATACTGGAGGTGGGAAGAATTTGAAATGGTATGTTTATATGGAACAAAATGCCTGCCTAGTTTTAAAAAAAAATGCTTGTTTGCTAATAAAATATTCATTGAAGTTTCATGTGAAATTCCTGCATGACTCATTAATCCTTATCATTTGTTTGTGTGTAACACTGGATCATGTTCATTTTTTTTTGGTGGTTCTAAATGTTACTGTTAATATTCTGTTAATTACTGTTAGTCTTTAGGTTATCCTCATTGCACATCAAATCATTCAGTCCATAAGATCTCAGATCCCCTTCTTGGCATCTCCCTTAGCTTGATAAGCTCCCTGGCTTATGACACCAGTTCTGTCTTGATGTACTATTTTTCTTTGGACTCCTACTATCTATTGTCTAGTTTTGCAACTTTTGATCCGATGTTCTTAGTCTGGTCAAGGCTGCAGTTTCATAGTCATCACTTTATTTGTTTAAATGACTTACCTCTTTGAAGGCACTCAGTGTATCAGCCTGACACTCCTCCACTTTCCATGGAAGAGCCACCACAAGACTTTCAGTTTGTTCATTTCCTCTAACAGGTGCATGATCTAGCACATAATGAAGTTAACTTTTGTCAATAGAACCACTTCAACTCTTGTAGGAGTCCAGGTTCAAATGATAGAAACTAGACAGAATAGAAAGATTGTAGACATTTCTTTAATGGACATTGTGTGTTGTACTTTGTCCACCAGTAAATCTGTGTAGTTTTCTGAGATAGAGACGGGGGATGCCAGCAGAGCTCTCAACCAAAAACATGCTGTTTCCAGAGTTGTGGTAGTAAATTATAATTCTTGCTTTTAGTTAGCTGTTGAGCTGAAGTATTGATTGATGGGAAAGTATTCAGTGGATCCTATCTACACCAGTGTG
>JACEFZ010027650.1:0-25000 GCA_014155875.1 Cepaea nemoralis | reverse complement strand
TTATCTACGGTATGAGCTAGCTAGTCTCAGACCAACCCCTTTTTAGTAACCTTTTACGACATGCAAAGGTCCTACAGTGTCACTGTCCTTTCTTTAACCCTGGGACCCCGGTGGTAACACACCTACACGACTATAAGGCAGGGATATATAAAGCACGCCGTTGTTTTGTTCGAATCAACTTCAAGATCCGAATGAATACTCTCCCGTCCATACTTTGGCTCAATTTCTAACTAAAAATAATGATTATAAGTAACTATTGCCACCCAGTCAACATAACACGGGTTTGGTTTGCGGCTGTAATAGTGTGTCCATCGTCTCTAACATTTAAAACTGGACACATTTACCGGAGAATATTTTATCCGCATAACTGGTTACTGAACTTCAGTCATGCCCACAAAACACATGTCAGCTATCATTCCTTCCCATCTGTTTGCTATAACTGGGACCTTGACCCTTGACAGCAGGTGTCAGCGCTCGGCGTGTGTAGCCTTAGTGTTGTTGATATGTGGGTTTGACTGATGACGAGGGACACTGGTAGTAGAAAAAGCTAATTCACACGCAAAAATCAGCCCACTAGCTCGGGTATGGACTACGCTTGAGTTCAAAGCGAGCTAATGAAAAAAACAATAATCCATACCTATAAGAAAGACGATGATCTTTGGCCATATAATGAGAAGAAAGGCATTTGTTGCGCCCGCTCCCTTTGAACTCAACATACTCCATACACACTACTTCTTGTAGCACTGGACTGAATTTTGCATGTGGATTAGCTTTCCATTTTACCAGTGTCCCTCGCCATCAAGCGAACTTACTCCGACTTCAGAGGTACTTGTAGTTTACGTCCGCAAGTCAGGGACGAGAAGTCAACATTTTAGTCCAACTAACCAGCGCAGGGATTGAAGCTCCTACCTCAGCATCAGCACGCCGGGTGTTTAGGAACGAGCGTTCTTATCAATTCGGCTACGCTGACCCCCAGAAAGGCATTCGAGAACATGGTGAGGTTTGGACGGATCAGCGTTTATCCACCACCCTCTATAGACAACAACCACCACCCTCTGTGGACAACAACCACCTTCAAATTAATATCCCGTGTGGGTAAAACCGTGGGCGGTCGCTATATGTGGCTGACTCAGTCACAGGATTATTACTCTGAGCCAAGGATAGACCTACCGGTTGAGAACCACTGCGAGAGGAACCAAGAGGGCCTTCACCATACCTGCCTTATCATTCATCAAATAACGCCTTAATGATTGCGGCACCAGCCACATTCATCAAATAACGCCTTAATGATTGCGGCACCAGCCAATCTGCCTGTTCATTTCCAACCACACCAGAATGTTCTGGAGAAAAGACCCATCGAATGCTCACAACCCGCGATCACATCACTTAACCCACCAACTGGCGTAGGCGTCAATTCATCCCGACAGATCTCTGTCCTTGGTGTTCTGGATTAACTCTGCTGGTGCTAATATTCCACGCCACCGTCCTAGTCCACCCAGCATCATCTATCTCGGTCTGCCTCTGCCGATTCTAGCTTGGATCTCTCCTGTCTTTACGTTTCCAGAGTCTTTCTGACCTTTTTATGCCTAAAGACCGCTGTCTCTTTCTTTTAGTTGTATATACATTTTAGTGACTCTGGCCGTCCAGGTTATTCCCAACATTCGTCTCAGGATCCACATCTCAGTTACTTGTAAGCTCTTCCTAATTAGTAATTTGTTCATTAACTTTCCATGATTTACTACCATGCAGCACATCAGTTTGTTCTATATAGCATTTCACTATTCTGTTTCTGACATTCAGTGATAGTGACAATTGCATAAGGCATTTCTCATTTTCTAATATGCAGCGTTTGCATGACCAATGCTGCTTACAGTCTGTCACACATCTTCCATCTGATGTTATGATTGCCCTAACGTGTTTAAATTTATCATTTTTGTTAAGCATTTTCCCTTCTATTATATGACATTTTGATGTTTTCTTGATTACAAATAATACACTGGCACCTTGCCGTCTTGACAGATGATAATTTGTTACATTGTGCTTGAAACAAGGTATAATAACTACAACCCATGGCGGGAACCAGGGGTGGAATTATACCTGTCTATAGCGCAGAGCCTGGGCTGAATTGTAAAGACCATATGTTGCTCATGTAGCATGATCCTTCTCTTGGCCTGCCCAGTTTACACCAGAGGAAAAATAACGCCAATGCGTCTGGAACAAGACAAGCTGCAGAAGCTTCCGGATCAGCAAAGCAATGATCTAAATATCCGCCTATCGGAGCTTCGATCCTAGACCAGTTGCTGACCAAGGATTAGGGCCTGGTCTGTCCTGCCGTGACATCTAGTATTTAGGTTGCACTTCCTCGCACTAGGATAAATCTTGTATCTCATTAGGATAATGATTTTCTCGACTTCGGCAGGCAGTAGTTACCAGCGCGATTCATAACCCCGCATACCCTTTTGGAAACAACAGTGGGCGACTTGGAAGCAGACCACCTCGCTTTAGTTTGCACGCAACGGTATGAGTGATTGTCGTTCAGAAAGCAATGGCAAACTACTGAATGTAAACTTGCCAAGAAATCACAAACAGCCAAAAATGCTGTGATTCACTGCGACGTCCCGTAAAGGATATGCAACTAACTTTTTGTACCCTACCAATTGCTCTCCTTCACCCGAACTGTTGGCGCAATGTGGGGTGTTGGGTTTGGTGAGCGCCGCCCAACATTTGGCGCGAACTGATAGCAGATGTATACATTATATTATCATTGTGCTAATTAGAGGCAATAATTACGATACGATGTAACGCTTCTGGCAAAAACAGTGTAAAGGTCAGCAATTAAAATTCGTGACAGGCGTGATATAGGTCATGTTTCTGCCTGGTGAAATTCGTCAAATGTGGCTTCTGTATCTATCTTATGTAAATTATTGACGCTCGGGCCAGTTCGCAGAATGAAAGCGTCAGATTTAAACATGATCAAACCAGTATAAACACGCGAGCAACATAATACGAGAAGGGACACGACATGCACGGCGTACTGGCTCCTGGGTTTTAGAAAACAACGGAGTATATTAGCATAATGTGGAAGTAATTATTTGTATTCCTCATTGGCTATGACAACAAGGTAGTTTGTTGCACCGAATCTGTTTACAGCAAACGCGCGATATTGACACCTTGTGTCCTGTATTGTACTTTTACTTTTCTGTGTTAAGTAACGAAATCAAAACAAGACTCGAGATGTTCCCATCTGTCATGACAAGACTGGATTCTTTATGGAAAAGCAACATCGGCTTACCTGTCAAGATCAGAATATACAAGTCTCTGGCCGTATCCATTCTCTTATATGGGTGCGAGTTCTCGCTGCAGAATCAGAACTGAGGATCCAGACTTTTGAATGCACATAAGTAGGAAACCAAAGTAAAGGACTCTTTAATACGCCTTTAGGCACATTTGGGCATATGGTGTTAGATCAATATTTTTATAGACCAATCGGCACTGGGTGGGTGATCTGGTGAGTATCGCACCGTCCGCCTTTACTTCCCAAGGCGTTTCATGGTACCCACTTTAGGCTAGGTCGACCTGGGAGCCTAGGTCAGTTTTAAATATTCGAATCCGTCTGATGTGGAAAGACATTAGCACCGGGCCGGCAGGAGCGCGTCTAGCCACAACGTCACCGGGACTCCCTTTGAATACAAGTACTTTCGGGAAATCCTGAGCATAATGGTATAAATCGCACAGAAGAAAATACCAACGGTAAATTAGACAGTAAATGCGTACGTAGGTCAGCAAGAACCACTGTTGCTAGTGAAGAAACTCAGAACGTTTGTCTGGTTTGGGCATGCCACACGCCATATCACCATCTTAATGGTGAGACTCCTGAGAACAGTTGAGGGAAAACGAAGAAGCGGAAGTGTGTGCGGGCGTTGCCAAGAGCAACTCTATAGACTACTCATGACGGGTTCAGCCACGAACAAGTCTACACATGGTTCGTTGCCAGGAGCAACCCCAGTACGTCATACATGACGGGTCCAATAATGAACAAGTCTACACATCGTTCCATGACTCAGTTCGTCACACATGGCGGGCCCAACCATCACACATGACGGGCCTAGCCATGAACAAGTCTACACATAGTACCTTGCCTCAGTACGACAAACATGACGTGTCCAGCCATGAACAAGTCTACACATAGTACCTTGCCTCAGTATGTCACACATGACGGGCCTAGCCATGAACAAGTCTACACATAGTACCTTGCCTCAGTAAGTAAGAGAGGTATGTTGGCGATCCAGATTTCCTTCGGCTTTCTCCAAATCGCCTCATCTAGGAAGGTGGTGGTGGTGGTGGTGGGGGGGGGGGGGGGGGGGGGGGTTCTGGTTTCATTTTGGCTGGTCAAACGATTTATCTTCTCTTCCCCACCTTCAACGAAAACCTGTTTTTGATGGGATGAGGTTTGCAGTCAAAGTTTTCTACGGGATGGGGCAGCCAGACTCACATACTTCTTTAGTGTCTCTTGCGATATGCACGTTAGGTTGGTTTTTCTATTGTTTGTTCCCATAATGGCAAATGCTACTACTTTATCCTGTGATGTTGCAGTGTAAACTATCACCACTACCACTACCACATCCCCAACTGGAGCATAGACCTTCAACCAAACCACGCCAACCCATTCTATCATTTGCTATCTCCTGCAGCCCCCCTATATCCTCTCAATATTATTCATCGCTGTCTAATTCTCTTCTCCACGTGTTGTTAGGTCTCCCGGTATTTTGTTTGCCTTGTGGGTTCCAGTCAAGAAGATGCCTATCTACATTGTCCTCAGGTTTTCTCAGTGTGAATCCTATCCAGCGTCAGCTTCTTTTCCTCTTCTTGATTGACTGGAATTTGTTTAGCAGTATAAACTCCTGGGATATTGCTTCTGTATCACCCTGTGCTATTGTTAGAGTCATGTTGTCACTCATTACAACATACAGCAGACCTCTGCGGCAGCCATGTTGACACCAACATCATTCTACATAAACAGCTGTGTTGACACTAACACTATTCAACACTAACACTATTCTATATAAACAGCCATGTTGAAACTAACGCTACACTCATTTTAAGTAGCCGTGTTGACACTATTCTAGATAATAGTGTATGTTTCTCATACTTCTTCTCGTGTATGTCTCCTGACATCCACAGATGCGCCAGTAATACCCCAAGAATCAGAAGTTATTAACATTATTATCACAGTATTTTAAGCGCGCCCCACATCTGAAATATTTACACAGTAAACAACATCCACACCTCACAGTTCCCCCTGCTCTCGCAGCCAGAGGCAAAATAAGACTACCATCAACGTTAACTCACTTTGACCGCAACGTCGTCATTTGAACCCCATTCGTTTACTCAAAAACCAACACATCCCCTTAGAGAATTTAAACATAGAAGCCACAAACAATAAGATGGACAATTTATTGCCTGACATATTTCGCTGCATAGTGTCAGTTGCATACCGCAGAGTTATGTATCATATGAAGTGAATCAATGAATAAGACTTCAGATGAAACAATTAACTGCTTGAGTCCTTTAGAATGATACATCGTCTTATTCAAACTTCCCGTAACTGCTATGGGTTTATAAATCAAACTGTAGTTAAAATGTCAATATGATAGTTTTCCCTATGCAACCGCCTTAATTTTGATATATAATACATGTCAGCTCCATAATTAAAGACTTTCAAGTTATAACTGTGACACACCCCTACTTCCCATTTTCCGCCGTCCATTTTTGTTGGTTTGGCACTGAATCTGCTAAAACATAGTCGTATGTATTGTTCGAATGTGGAATATCTGGTATCCCCACGGAAATTGTAAACTGAACATGAACTCTTTCTGTCTGCACAAAACCGGCTGGAACCGCCTAAGTGCTAACTCCTCATTATATTTGAGCAATCGACTATTGTTCGTTGAATAAAGTATAGGCAACGCTGTTTCTTTGTTCACGCATTCGTGAATTCGTTATTGATTATTCTATATGTGGTATTCTTCTTATATGAGCCTTGTCTCGGGCAGTTGTTGCATGAATCCCTTTCTACCCCACCACTTGTTACATTAAGATATGGTACCCGTCTTCGAAGATGCCCACACGGATCAAAGGATATGAGCGCTCGATCTTAAACTTCCGGTGCGATGATGGCGAGGTAGACGGTTCAACCCCTACACTGGTATTAAGTTAGACTTCTTGTTAACATTTTTAACCAAAGCAATGGCAAACTACTGAACGTACAGTGACCTAGAATATCAACCTGGGGTTGATTGCAAAGTTCTTCAAAGGACATGCAGCCTTACATCTACCGGTCCCTGGTCTGACAAGTGTTAGGTTACTGCCTAGAGACATTTGAACACAAATTCTGAACATGTCAGGGTAACTGCCTAGTGAGTGAACATTTGAACACACATTCTGAACATGTCAGGGTTACTACCTAGAGTCATTTGAACACACATTCTGAACATGTCAGGGTTACTGCCTAGTGAGTGAACATTTGAACACAAATTCTGAACATGTCAGGGTTACTGCCTAGTGAGTGAACATTTGAACACACATTCTGAACATCTCAGGGTTACTGCCTAGTGATTGAATATTTGCACACACATTCTGAACATGTCAGGGTTACTGCCTAGAGACATTTGAACACAAATTCTGAACATGTCAGGGTTACTGTCTAGAGACATTTGAACACAAATTCTGAACATGTCAGGGTTACTGCCTAGAGACATTTGAAGACAAATTCTGAACATGTCAGGGATACTGCCTAGTAAATGAACATTTGAACACAAATTGTGAACATGTCAGGGTTACTGCCTAGAGTCATTTGAACACAAATTCTGAACATGTCAGGGTTACTGTCTAGAGACATTTGAACACAAATTCTGCACATGTCAGGGTTACCACCTAATGAATGAACATTTGCACACAAATTCTGAACATGTCAGGGTTACTACTTAGTGATTGAACATTTGCACACAAATTCTGAATATGTCAAGGTTACTACTTAGTGGTTGAACATTTGCGCGCGCGCACACGCACACACACACACATGCACGCGCAACACACACACACGCACGCGCGCGCGCGCAACACACACATATTCTGAACACGTAACAGTCTCTTGACCCGTGAGTTGTGCATCGGACCTCTGGTCGTCTCGGATAAAGGTGAATAACTATCAGCACACCCTGCACATGTTGAAAATCCACAAATGAGATAATTGCATGTCCTTTACATGACATCGCAGTCAACCCCAGTATTTTTTGGCTGTTTGCTATTTATTGACAAGTTTACGTTAAGTAGTTTGCCATTGCTTTCTGAATGACCGGCACTCATACCATTGTATGAAAACCAGCGAAAGGCAGCCTGCTTGCAAATCACCCTCAATTGTGTGTTGAACGTAGTATGTAGGATTGCGAATTGCGTTCCCAACCCATGAACCACAGCGCCGACAACAGACAGTCCACCAACAGTTGTCATTGAAGTGAGTAGACTGTAAATGGGGCTGTCAATGCAGTGTTTGAAACATAGGCACATCTCATACAACATTGATGGCATAAAAAAAAAGTCGCTTACAAGTCGACAGGGTCGACTTCATTGCACCGGGGTTTTTATCCCATAAGGCTCGGTCTCTTTCCGCAGCGCGGAAAGTGTCGCACAAAGCACGAACTCCGTAGATCTAGCGACGACCCACAGGAATCTCCGAAAAATTTCATTCGTGAACGAAGGACGCGGCCCGGAATCGAACCCACAACTTTCGGAACCCGAGACAAACGGCTTGACCACTTCGCCACGGAAATTCCCTATTGCTGGTATAGTTCGAGTGGACAAGCCGCGGCAGCATGCTTCTCTGCGCGTCAGGCTTCCATTCAACATTCAGAAATAGAAAGTATCTGTAGAATTTTTTGCAAGAACACTTACATCATCGGCGCTTAGAGAGAGTGGTGTTGCAGGATGTGACCAGGGGATCTGGCCGACACTCAGGACTCCGAGGAAAGGCGAGACGGACGCATAATCAGACCATTAGTATTGAGACACTTTGCTGGCTATTGCAGACGGGGACGGAGCACGTATGAGAATCTCCCGAATCCTTTGATGTCAGTTATTAACTCAGCTCATCCCAACTCCGCCATCCGGTGGTCATCTTTCAGATCCCTCTTGGAGGCCGATTCTTTTTCCATTGACCTTAACTCCTAGGTTGACCTAGCCTAACACTGTTGCCAGGAAACGTCCCGTGGAAGTAAAGGCGTCCGGTGGCATATTGACTACGTCATCCATCGAGTGCCGTCTGTACAAATTGAGGGATACCACTATCAACTGTACACGTCTTAAAGGCATTAAAAGGTTTCTTCATTTTTTAAATTCACTTAGAACAGTGGTTCTCAACCGGTGGGGAATCTCCCCCCCCCCCCAGGGGGGAATTTTAGGGTTTCCAGGGGGCAGTGGGAATTAAGATTATTTCAAGATCGCGTTAATACAAGAACAGATTAACTTGATATTGTTTTTCCCTCTATACTTTACAGTTCTGTACTTCCCGACCTTCTGAAATTCATTTTATAACATAAGTAGACCTGCAAATCACGTCTAGACTTGTTCTAGCATGTGTTATTAAATTTAGCTTCCATTTTTTACATATACTGTGTAGGGGCGGGTGGGGGGGGGGGGGGGTTATGGGGGGAAATATGAAAGGGGGGGGGGAATTTATAGGGAGGAAATATGAAGGGGGGGGGGAATGACGTTCTGAAAATATGGTGAAGGGGGGGCACGGACCAAAAAATGTTGAGAACCACTGACTTAGAAGATCCTAGAAAAATACTGCTCATGAATCCTGGAGGAAATTGGAATCACAGGCGCTGGAACTTCAATTACACCTCCCCACGTCACCCAACGGCATAAGTGTAAGACAGTAACAAGAACTTAGAAGATGGAAACCATCCAGATCTCTTGTCTCTGAATATATAATGATGGTCCGCTTACACCGAGTGTTGATGTTTTTATCATGGTACTGCTACCAGCCGATGTGTGTTCTCGTAATTTGATTTGATCGTGTGGTATGTTCTATTCTATAAGACATGATTCCACAAGGGCATTCATACAACGTTAAATTTGCATTAACCAAAAGAGACGGTTTGTAATTCAGCCGAAGTGCCTGTAAGTTTCTGAATTCTGGCCAGTTAAAAAACAAATTCCGAATTCTGGCCAGTTAAAAAAATTAATTCCTAATGCTGGCCAGTTAAAAAAAAATCCTAATTCTGGTCAGTTAAAAACAAATTTCCCAATTCTGGCTAGTTTAAAAAAAAAAAATAATTCCTAATTCTGGCAAGGTAGAAAAAACAATTTCGAATTCTGGCCAGTTAAAAAAAAAAAAAAATAAGAATTCTGGCCAATTAAAAAAAAAAGATCCGAATTCTGGTCAGTTAAAAAAAAATGTAAAGGCCCTTTGTACACACCTTGCGGCGTTGTGGGTACATGGTGCCGGCCTCATACGTGTATAGACCAGTGTGTGCTCGATAGGTGCTGTGTGTAATATCGAGCTTGTGGCCTTTACTTCCCAGGAGAATTCTTGGTACCCATGTAGACTGGGTCGACATGGGGGGGGGGGGACTGGGTCGATCGACATGGGGGGGGGGGGGACGGTCGATCGACATGGGCGAAACTGGGTCGATCGACATGGGTGAAGTAGGTCGATCGACATGGGCGAAACTGGGTCGACATGGAGGAACCCGGGTCAAACAAATAATGTCAGTCTCGATGGTGGGGGGAGGGGGGGGGGAGGGAGTGTGCTAGCTGTTTGCTCCAGCTCAGCTCCCAGTTCTGGCACGTGCACAATTACATTGCCTGTGGCTTCAGACTGGTTTTCATTCTCTCCACCCACAGAGTCCCGGGGAGCGATTTTAGAGTGGTGGGGGTACAGTGTTTGGACACGATTGTGTTTCTTGTTTATCTGTAAATATAAAAATATCGGCGTCTGTGATATTTTGTTTTCTGTGGTAACATTTTCCACGGCAACTTGTATGCTATTTTTTTGTGCCTGAAAATGTACCACTGGTCAATCATTCGCAGTTTAATTTAGTTTAGTTTAGTCGATGGATCAACGTCACGGCACACGGGTGTAACCCATAAGTGCTCCGTTCTCCCCCTAACTAAAACCGGAGTCTGGAGAAACTCAGCTCAATGCACGAACTCCGTAGCACCGTCGAGGATCCTGAAATGCTTTGGGTAGATTTTTAACTCGATATTTTGCCCGGGCAACGCCGTTAGGCTACTCTTTTTCAATTTCCAACTGTCAAGGGATTTTTTACGTGTACAACAATACACACGGGCGTCCGATCTCACTATCCAGAGACCAGGGGAAATTTTATTACTAGAAGTCCACGTGAAAAAATCCCAGTCCTTACCGGGACTTGAACCCGGGACCTCCAGCACTCGAGCCAGACCACGCAGCTCCCCATTCGCAATTAAAATAAAATACACAAATGAAATGTTTACTTATTTACTAATAGCAGTTGTTCCTAGTAACAAACGAAAAGATGCAAGGAGGCTTTGGAAATGTGGTTCTATAGAAGAATGCTAAAGATTAATTGGACAGCCAAAATGAGTAATCTGGACAATATAGGGAGGCTAAGTCACAAAGACAACTTATCACAAACATCAGAATGAAGCAGTCTTATTTTTTTGGGGGCCACATTTTGAGAAGACCAAAAAAAAAAAAAAAACTGGAACATATTGTGACTTGTGACTACTGGAAACATTTTTGGAAAAAGAAATAGAGGAAGACAACGATAGAAAATTCTTGACAGTCTTGTGTTATGTCACGGAAGGGAGTCAGTACACGAATTACACGCCTGTGAAGATCGTAAGATGTGGAGAATCATGATCGCTCACGCCTGTCGGCAAGGCACTTTATCATGATGATAAACGCGATGACATTTAAAAGACGCTTTTCAAAATCTCTCCTGCTAAACAAAAAAGGTTACACCGAATTTCGAAACATTCATCATGATAGTGTGTCCTGCCATCTGACATATCACGTGCAATACCACCTGACATATCATGTGCCCTGCCATCTGGCGTCGGCGTTCATGCATCTCCACAGATCTCGGCCCTTGGTGTTCAGGACCAACTCTGTTGGTGATATTCCTTCATGCCACCGCCTCAGTCCATCCAGCATCGTTGCTTTCTGTCATGGTCTACTTTCATTAGCCTCTTCCAGGCAGTCGGTGTTGCAAAGGCATTCGAAAGATTCCCGCAGGAACAACATCTCCGGTGCTCCCAAGCTTCTTCCTGATCTGTTTGCCCACGTTCAATAACTCGCTGTCATACAGCAAAACAGTCTATACATAATAATCCAGTTATTATATTAGAGAATTAGGCTTACAATGTAAAGCCAGTTTATCAACTCGTTGAGATGCATTCATCCAGCGGGAATTAATACATTTGTAGATGCCACTGTATAACCCTGCCGACTTCCATCTGTATATCTATAGTTACCTGTTTGCACAACTTGGGCTCCACATTTTCTTATTTGGCCCCTGTCACAACTGAACTTCTTTGCCGCGTTCCTAACACCGAAGGATTTGTATTTTAATGTTATTAGCTTTCTAAAGTCATGTTTTTCTTTAGATCTGTTTGTGTTGTTTCTAATGAAGATTAGTTTAATCGAAACGTTGTGTCGTAGTATATTTATTTTTATTTTATTATTGTTTGTTGTATTGTTTGTTTTTTTTAAATTTTCCCCTATGATTTATGTTTACTATAGTGGAGTTCGTTATAAGGAATGTACACTGTGTCTGTGTTTACAGACTTTTTCGCAGGAGTTACACACACCTGTTTTTGTTTCTTATTGTTGCTGCAGCCGCTACTTCTCTGTTCTATTGCATAATATATTTTTCGAAACATGGCTTGAGTTTGTTATCAGTTATCCCCCATGGTAGTCGAAGGGTGGATGTAATTGGTCAGGGGGGACTTGAATTAAGCAAAGTTGAAAACCGCTGGGTGGCTTCAAATTTCCTGCTTCGTCTGCCCTTATGTCAAGATCCCACCTTCTGTTCTACTCCGTGTTTGGCGTGTATTGATTTCTTATTGATCACGCGGGGTTCATTTGGGTAATATGTTTATTCTGCTCAGTCGCCAGGACTTGCTAGCCTGCTAGTAGTGCACGGAATATCTAATCACGTGAACAGATTTTCTAAAAGAGTTAAGCGCGGAATTAGGCACAGAAAAGGAACCAGGGGTTTGGATGGGAATTAAGAGACGTGTTCGGACATGAGAATACAGAATGAGCCAGGGAATACTGTTTCTTCTTCTTCTTCTTCTTCTTCTTCTTCTTCTTCTTCTTCTTCTTCTTCTTCTTCTTCTTCTTCTTCTTCTTGTTGTTGTTGCTGTTGTTGTTGTTGTTGTTGTTGTTGTTGTTGTTGTTGTTGTTGTTGTTGTTGTTGTTGTTGTTGTTGTTGTTGTTGTTGCTGCTGCTGCTGCTGCTGCTGCTGCTGCTGCTGCTGCTCTCTTCTTCTTCTTCTTCTTCTTCTTCTTCTCTTCTTCTTCTTCTTCTTCTTCTTCTTCTTCTTCTTCTTCTTCTTCTTCTTCTTCTTCCTTCCTTCTTTCCTTCCTTCCTTCCTTCCTTCCTTCCTCCTGCGTGTTTATACTTGCTACCACTCTCCATGACTTATACTTACCACCTGTCCTTCAGGCCGTTACTTATACTTACCACCTTTCTCTCTGGCCGTGACTTATACTTACCACAGCTGCCCATGACCGTGACTTATACTTACCACCTATCCCTCTGACCGTGACTTATACTTACCACCTGTCCCTCTGGCCGTGACTTATACTTACCGCCTGTCCCTCTGGCCGTGACTTATACTTACCACCTATCCCTCTGACCGTGACTTATACTTACCACCTATCCCTCGGGCCGTGACTTATACTTACCACCTGTGTCTCTGACCGTGACCTATACTTTCCACCGCTCTCCCTGGCCGTGACTTATACTTACCACCTGTCCCTCTGGCCGTGACTTATACTTACCACCTGTCTCCCTGGCCGTGACTTATACTTACCACATGTCTCTCTAATCGTGACTTATACTTACCACCAGTCTCCCTGGCCGTGACTTATACTTACCACCGCTCTCCCTGGCCGTGACTTATACTTATCACCTGTCTCCCTGGCCGTGACTTATACTTACCACCTGTCTCCCTGGCCGTGACTTATACTTACCACCTGTCTCCCTGGCCGTGACTTATACTTACCACCTGTCTCCCTGGCTGTGACTTATACTTACCACACGTCTCTAATCGTGACTTATACTTACCACCTGTCTCCCTGGCCGTGACTTATACTTACCACCTGTCTCCCTGGCCGTGACTTATACTTACCACATGTTTCTCAGACCGTGACTTATACTTACCACATGTCTCTCTAATCGTGACTTATACTTACCACATGTCTCTCTAATCGTGACTTATACTTACCACATGTCTCCCTGACCGTGACTTATACTTACCACCTGTCTCTCTGACCGTGACTTATACTTACCACCTGTCTCCATGGCCGTGACTTATACTTACCACCTGTCTCCCTGGCCGTGACTTATACTTAACCACCTGTCTCCCTGGCTGTGACTTATACTTACCACCTGTCTCCCTGACCGTGACTTATACTTACCACATGTCTCTCTGACCGTGACTTATACTTACCACATGTCTCTCTAATCGTGACTTATACTTACCACATGTCTCTCTAATCGTGACTTATACTTACCACCGGTCTCCCTGGCCGTGACTTATACTTACCACATGTCTCTCTAATCGTGACTTATACTTACCACCTGTCTCCCTGGCCGTGACTTATACTTACCACCTGTCTCTCTGGCCGTGACTTATACTTACCACCTGTCTCTCTGGCCGTGACTTATGCTTACCACCTGTCTCTCTGGCCGTGACTTATACTTACCACCTGTCTCTCTGGCCGTGACTTATACTTACCACATGTCTCTCTAATCGTGACTTATACTTACCACATGTCTCCCTGACCGTGACTTATACTTACCACCTGTCTCCCTGGCCGTGACTTATACTTACCACCAGTCTCCCTGACCGTGACTTATACTTACCTCATGTCTCTCGAATCGTGACTTATACTTACCACCTGTCTCCCTGGCCGTGACTTATACTTACCACATGTCTCTCTAATCGTGACTTACACTTACCACCGCTCTCCCTAGCCGTGACTTATACTTACCACATGTCTCTCTAATCGTGGCTTATACTTACCACCGGTCTCCCTGGCCGTGACTTATACTTACCACCTGTCTCTCTAATCGTGACTTACACTTACCACCCGCTCTCCCTGGCCGTGACTTATACTTACCACCGCTCTCCCTGGCCGTGACTTATACTTACCACCGCTCTCCCTGGCCGTGACTTACACTTACCACCGCTCTCCCTGGCCGTGACTTATACTTACCACCGCTCTCCCTGGCCGTGACTTATACTTACCACCGCTCTCCCTGGCCGTGACTTATACTTACCACCGCTCTCCCTGGCCGTGACTTATACTTACCACCGCTCTCCCTGGCCGTGACTTATACTTACCACCTGTCTCCCTGGCCGTGACCTATACTTACAACCTGTCTCTCTGGCCGTGACTTATACTTACCACCTGTCTCTCTAGTCGTGACTTATACTTACACCTGTCTCCCTGGCCGTGACTTATACTTACCACCTGTCTCCCTGGCCGTGACTTATACTTACCACCTGTCTCCCTGGCCGTGACTTATACTTACCACACGTCTCTCTAATCGTGACTTATACTTACCACCGCTCTCCCTGGCCGTGACTTATATTTACCACATGTCTCTCTGACCGTGACTTATACTTACCACCTGTCTCCCTGGCCATGACTTATACTTACCACATGTCTCTCTAATCGTGACTTATACTTACCACATGTTTCTCTGACCGTGACTTATACTTACCACATGTCTCTCTAATCGTGACTTATACTTACCACATGTCTCTCTAATCGTGACTTATACTTACCACATGTCTCCATGGCCGTGACTTATACTTACCACCTGTCTCCCTGACCGTGACTTATACTTAACCACCGGTCTCCCTGGCTGTGACTTATACTTACCACCTGTCTCCCTGACCGTGACTTATACTTACCACATGTCTCTCTGACCGTGACTTATACTTACCACATGTCTCTCTAATCGTGACTTATACTTACCACATGTCTCTCTAATCGTGACTTATACTTACCACCGGTCTCCCTGGCCGTGACTTATACTTACCACATGTCTCTCTAATCGTGACTTATACTTACCACCTGTCTCCCTGGCCGTGACTTATACTTACCACCTGTCTCCCTGGCCGTGACTTATACCTACCACATGTCTCTCTAATCGTGACTTATACTTACCACATGTCTCCCTGACCGTGACTTATACTTACCACCTGTCTCCCTGGCCGTGACTTATACTTACCACCAGTCTCCCTGGCCGTGACTTATACTTACCACATGTCTCTCGAATCGTGACTTATACGTACCCACCTGTCTCCCTGGCCGTGACTTATACTTACCACATGTCTCTCTAATCGTGACTTACACTTACCACCGCTCTCCATAGCCGTGACTTATACTTACCACATGTCTCTCTGACTGTGGCTTATACTTACCACCTGTCTCCCTGGCCGTGACTTATACTTACCACCTGTCTCTCTAATCGTGACTTACACTTACCACCGCTCTCCCTGGCCGTGACTTATACTTACCACCGCTCTCCTGACCGTGACTTATACTTACCACCGCTCTCCCTGGCCGTGACTTATACTTACCACCGCTCTCCCTGGCCGTGACTTATACCTTACACCGCTCTCCCTGGCCGTGACTTATACTTACCACCGCTCTCCCTGGCCGTGACTTATACTTACCACCGCTCTCCCTGGCCGTGACTTATACTTACCACCGCTCTCCCTGGCCGTGACTTATACTTACACCTGTCTCCCTGGCCGTGACTTATACTTACCACCTGTGTCTCTGGCCGCGACTTACACTTACACCTGTCTCCCTGGCACATGACTTATACTTACCACATGTCTCTCTAATCGTGACTTATACTTACCACATGTTTCTCTGACCGTGACTTATACTTACCACATGTCTCTCTAATCGTGACTTATACTTACCACATGTCTCTCTAATCGTGACTTATACTTACCACATGTCTCCCTGACCGTGACTTATACTTACCACCTGTCTCTCTGACCGTGACTTATACTTACCACCTGTCTCCCTGGCCGTGACTTACACTTACACCTGTCTCTCTGGCCGTGACTTATGCTTACCACCTGTCTCTCTGGCCGTGACTTATACTTACCACCTGTCTCTCTGGCCGTGACTTATACTTACACCTGTCTCTCTGGCCGTGACTTATACTTACACCTGTCTCTCTGGCCGTGACTTATACTTACACCTGTCTCCCTGGCCGTGACTTACACTTACCACATGTCTCTCTAATCGTGACTTATACTTACCACATGTCTCTCTAATCGTGACTTATACTTACCACCGGTCTCCCTGGCCGTGACTTATACTTACCACATGTCTCTCTAATCGTGACTTATACTTACCACCTGTCTCTCTGGCCGTGACTTACACTTACAACCGGTCTCCCTGGCCGTGACTTAAACTTACCACCTGTCTCTCTGGCCGTGACTTATACTTACCACCTGTCTCTCTGGCCGTGACTTATACTTACCACCTGTCTCTCTGGCCGTGACTTATACCTACCACATGTCTCTCTAATCGTGACTTATACTTACCACATGTATCCCCTGACCGTGACTTATACTTACCACCTGTCTCCCTGGCCGTGACTTATACTTACCACCAGTCTCCCTGGCCGTGACTTATACTTACCACATGT
Source organism: Cepaea nemoralis (assembly GCA_014155875.1). Taxonomy (NCBI): domain Eukaryota; kingdom Metazoa; phylum Mollusca; class Gastropoda; order Stylommatophora; family Helicidae; genus Cepaea; species Cepaea nemoralis. Next base: position 8,040 of record JACEFZ010027650.1, on the reverse strand, counting down.
CTCTCGAATCGTGACTTATACTTACCACCTGTCTCCCTGGCCGTGACTTATACTTACCACATGTCTCTCTAATCGTGACTTACACTTACCACCGCTCTCCCTAGCCGTGACTTATACTTACCACATGTCTCTCTGACTGTGGCTTATACTTACCACCTGTCTCCCTGGCCGTGACTTATACTTACCACCTGTCTCTCTAATCGTGACTTACACTTACCACCGCTCTCCCTGGCCGTGACTTATACTTACCACCGCTCTCCCTGGCCGTGACTTATACTTACCACCGCTCTCCCTGGCCGTGACTTATACTTACCACCGCTCTCCCTGGCCGTGACTTATACTTACCACCGCTCTCCCTGGCCGTGACTTATACTTACCACCGCTCTCCCTGGCCGTGACTTATACTTACCACCTGTCTCCCTGGCCGTGACTTATACTTACCACCTGTCTCCCTGGCCGTGACTTATACTTACCACCTGTCTCTCTGGCCGTGACTTATACTTACCACCGCTCTCCCTGGCCGTGACTTATACTTAACCACCGCTCTCCCTGGCCGTGACTTATAATTAGAACAAAGTCCGTTATTCATCTCCGCGAGAGCATCCTAGCTAGATTGAATATCTTACTAAAGAATGATGGAGCAAGAGAGTCACAGCCATTACCTGTGAAGGTGGTAGACAGACAGGAACCCAAGTCTTTCACCCATTGCTTGGAGAGCTCACGAGCATGCTTGGATTGAGTGTGTTTCCCTACCGAGATAGATTTAATCCGTCGTCAGTCTCCGGTTCTTTAACTCATACATGCGTGAATAACTTGATTCGACGGTTGTCGACGACGGCAACCTTAGACAGCATCATAATGAACAACATCAATATCGAATAAGCATGTCATTGTAACTGACAGGTATTTAGCTGCATCCATTCCCCGCGTGACACTTGCGTGCGCAAACCATTAGTGTAAACTAATTACACTGTTAATGATCTTAGCCTGTGCACTATTTTCTTGCGAGTTGAGTCACATTCAGTTGATGGAGCGAAACATTATTGCATTTGACACGTATGTAACAGATAATCAGGCAATAACTTGGGAAGTGGAGCTTTATTGCAGTAGGCACGCATTGATTTTATTTGGTTGTTTCGGGATTTGAGGTTTGAATACAGAGCACAACCCACTACCGGCAACGCTTAATCATATTTCAGCAGTGCCGTGACCATCATGGACGATGCAGTGCCGTCACCACCATGGACGATGCAGTGCCGTCACCATCATGGACGATGCAGTGCCGTCACCACCATGGGTGGATGTAGTGCCGTGACCATCATGGAGGGTGTAGTGACGTGAGTTTGATCCTAGGCCAGACACAGATCAGCTGGTTTATCTGTTTGACCTTTGCTTGTCTGGTGGCTGAGCACAGATTTGTCTGAGTTTGGTCACCCATTGGAATAGCGAATGAATTCTTGGTGCTGGTCACTTCACTGGATTAGCAATGTTGGTTACCCGCTAGATAAGCAGTTGTGGTCACTCACTGGACTAGCGATGGTCACACACTAGATTAGCGGTGTTGATCACTCACTGGACTAGCGATGTTGGTAACCGACTAGATTCGCGGTGGTGGTCACTGACTGAATTTGTAGTTTTGGTCACTGACTGAATTTGTGGTGTTGGTCACTGACTGAATTCATGGTGTTGATCACTGACTGAATTTGTAGTGTTGATCACTGACTGAATTTGTAGTGTTGATCACTGACTGAATTTGTAGTGTTGATCACTGACTGAATTTGTAGTGTTGGTCACTGACTGAATTTGTGGTGTTGGTCACTGACTGAATTCATGGTGTTGATCACTGACTGAATTTGTAGTGTTGGTCACTGACTGAATTTGTGGTGTTGGTCACTGACTGAATTCATGGTGTTGATCACTGACTGAATTTGTAGTGTTGGTCACTGACTGAATTTGTAGTGTTGATCACTGACTGAATTTGTAGTGTTGATCACTGACTGAATTTGTAGTGTTGGTCACTGACTGAATTTGTGGTGTTGGTCACTGACTGAATTTGTAGTGTTGATCACTGACTGAATTCATGGTGTTGATCACTCACTGGACTAGCGATGTTGGTAACCGACTAGATTCGCGGTGGTGGTCACTGACTGAATTTGTAGTGTTGGTCACTGACTGAATTTGTAGTGTTGATCACTGACTGAATTCATGGTGTTGATCACTGACTGAATTTGTAGTGTTGGTCACTGACTGAATTTGTAGTGTTGATCACTGACTGAATTTGTAGTGTTGGTCACTGACTGAATTTGTAGTGTTGATCACTGACTGAATTTGTAGTGTTGGTCACTGACTGAATTTGTAGTGTTGATCACTGACTGAATTGTAGTGTTGGTCACTGACTGAATTTGTGGTGTTGGTCACTGACTGAATTCATGGTGTTGATCACTGACTGAATTTGTAGTGTTGGTCACTGACTGAATTTGTGTGTTGGTCACTGACTGAATTCATGGTGTTGATCACTGACTGAATTTGTAGTGTTGGTCACTGACTGAATTTGTAGTGTTGATCACTGACTGAAATTGTAGTGTTGATCACTGACTGAATTTGTAGTGTTGGTCACTGACTGAATTTGTAGTGTTGATCACTGACTGAATTTGTAGTGTTGGTCACTGACTGAATTTGTAGTGTTGGTCACTGACTGAATTTGTGGTGTTGATCACTGACTGAATTTGTAGTGTTGGTCACTGACTGAATTGTAGTGTTGATCACTGACTGAATTGTAGTGTTGATCACTGACTGAATTTGTAGTGTTGATCACTGACTGAATTTGTAGTGTTGATCACTGACTGAATTTGTAGTGTTGGTCACTGACTGAATTTGTAGTGTTGATCACTGACTGAATTTGTAGTGTTGATCACTGACTGAATTTGTAGTGTTGGTCACTGACTGAATTTGTAGTGTTGATCACTGACTGAATTTGTAGTGTTGATCACTGACTGAATTTGTAGTGTTGGTCACTGACTGAAATTTGTAGTGTTGATCACTGACTGAATTTGTAGTGTTAATCACTGACTGAATTTGTAGTGTTGATCACTGACTGAATTTGTAGTGTTGGTCACTGACTGAATTTGTAGTGTTGGTCACTGACTGAATTTATAGTGTTGATCACTGACTGAATTGTAGTGTTGATCACTGACTGAATTTGTAGTGTTGGTCACTGACTGAATTTATAGTGTTGATCACTGACTGAATTTGTAGTGTTGATCACTGACTGAATTTGTAGTATTGGTCACTGACTGAATTTGTGGTGTTGGTCACTGACTGAATTCATGGTGTTTGATCACTGACTGAATTTGTAGTGTTTGGTCACCTATTGGATTTGTGGTGTTGGTCACTGACTGAATTTGTAGTGTTGATCACTGACTGAATTTGTAGTGTTGGTCACTGACTGAATTTGTAGTGTTGATCACTGACTGAATTTGTAGTGTTGGTCACTGACTGAATTTGTAGTGTTGGTCACTGACTTGTAGTGTTGGTCACTGACTGAATTTGTAGTATTGGTCACTGACTGAATTCATGGTGTTGGTCACTGACTGAATTTGTAGTGTTGGTCACTGACTGAATTTGTAGTGTTGGTCACTGACTGAATTTGTAATGTTGGTCACTGACTGCATTCATGGTGTTGGTCACTGACTGAATTTGTAGTGTTGGTCACTGACTGAATTTGTAATGTTGGTCACTGACTGAATTTGTAATGTTGGTCACTGACTGAATTCATGGTGTTGGTCACTGACTGAATTTGTAGTATTGGTCACCTACTGAATTTGTGGTGTTGGTCACTTACTGGATTCAAGGTGTTTTCTAAAGAACGGGATGTCAGGCATTGGTAGTACCTTCGGTAAGGATGACTATCATGCCCTTTTCAGGGACCATTCCCCACTGATCCAAGCCTGACATCCAGCTCACGCCTGTCGCTCCTAGGTAACTGTCAGCATGCGACAGCGCCCCCCCCCCCCCGGGCAACAGCCATGACAGACTGGCTAACCCAGACGTGGGTAACCGATTTGGCCTCAAACCAATTGGTGAACTAGGGTATGCCTACCCAGCATGTGAAGACAGGATTCGGCAGACTGCGTGGAAGAAATCATTGATGATTCAACGGGCAAGACGGCATTTACCTGCAAAGCGATGTGGAAAGTGATGAGAACGGCAAGGCACGTATAGTGCCCTGGTCATCCACTGCACCTGTATTCGTCTTCAGTCGTCTTGACTTGTCTTGCTACTGGACTCAGATGGACACAGGCGAGAGAGTGTGGTCGAAGAATTGTGCAACTCTTCCACACTTTAATACAGTTCGTCGCGCAAGTCATTTGCCCACATTGCCAAAGAACATTTCGAGCCAAAATAGGCCTTACCAGCCGTCTTAGAACTCACTCCTCCACACTTTCAACCTCACTGGATGAAGTGAATAGTCGTCATCAATCATTCTTGATGGACAAACAACAAAGAACAGAACTACGATAGTACAAGTAAAAGTCTCTTGTACACGACATAAGGCGCACTGGCTATATGTTGCTAGAGCCATATTGTATAGACCACTGGGTGGGATGTGTGGTCAGTATCTGACCGGCCGCCGTTGCTTCCCATGACGTTTCCTGGTATCTATTTTAGGCGGAGTCGGCCTTGGAACTCATGTCAATTAACATAAATCAGACGCCATGCGGATTCGACCCCATGACTACCGGGCCGGTATACGAACGTCTGGCCTCTACCGCGGCGCGGCCACTCGTTTCGCGGTGTTCTTCAATTCACTGAAGGTCAGGACCAAGGTGGTGGTGGTGGTGGTGGTGGGGGGTGTCTGGCAGTCAGTTCAGAAGGCGTTGCTGGCGATGTCTCGGCTACCTGATTTCCGCAGACGCGGCCTTGACAAAAGAAATAGACACACCTGCCAGGTTGTCCGTGTTTAAACAAGTATCGAAAAAGGATGCGTGCGTGCGTGCGTGCGCGCTGGTAGCTGGCGGTGTTCGTCGAGCTTCCTAGTTGCATGTTTTTGTTCTTTCGGAATTTTGTGTAAACCTGGCCTGGTGTATTCTCTGCTTTCCCGCCCGTTGCTTTTCTTGTCTCGACAGGCAGGTTGTAGTTTCCTGTCGCCGTTCTAGCTCTAGCGCCCCCACCCCTTCTTTTTCCGCCTTACACAGCAAGGCAATACTGCTATAGGCATTTTTTTTTTAAATCGCACAACATACGCGCGGAAGGACAGCCGGTCCACTACCTCACTAATAGCCAGTGGAGTGGGAGTGTGGAGGGAGCTGTACCATCCTGTTCTTATTTTGTAAAGCTCCACTTATAAGAACAAAGTAACCCCGTGCGCCTCCTTGAATAAGGGTCAAGTAACAGATAAGCGTTAAACACTTGTCTTTTTAAGACGAAATTTCCTAGAAACCCGATTTCCTGGAACACGTATCGTGTCCTAGCACAGGTTGTGATCGACTTATCTGCATGTAAATAATCTCGTTGACCTAGTACAAGGTCAGGGTCACCTGACTGGCCTTATCATCATCATCTTCCACTTCTGCCGTCAAGCGTCTTGGGGAGGAATAATTTGCTCTCCAGCGCCTGATGGGCGGCACTGGATAATGTCATTCCGTGTGATTGCACAATATTTTTGATGTCGTCAATCCATTTCTTCTTGGGCGTCCTCTTGGTCACGTTGGAGATGATCTTTGATGTAAGGCCAGTGATGGTAGTTGATGGTGTTGCTGTTGCATTCTAACGACATGGCCAAACCACTTGATCTTCTATCTTTAAATAAATGTGGCACAAGGTGTTGATCCTACTGTATGTCTAATAACAGCATTTCTTACTCGGTCTCTGATTGTTAAGTTGGCAGCTCTCCTCAAGCATCTCATCTCACAGGTGCTAATTTTGCGAAAGTGTGATTTGGATAAAGTCAAAGTTTGAGATTGGTAGCATAGGGTTGGTGTGAATATGCTGTTTATTATCTGTCATTTTGCGGACATGGGTATATTTGGATGTATCAGAATGGGTGATAGTTGATATGTAAGTGTACTATCTTTTTGGCATATGATTTCGATGCGATTTCTTTGTCCAGTCTGCCTTCTTCTGTGATCATACTTCCAAGATATTTGAATTCTTTAACTTGTTTCAGAGTTGTGCTATTTATGTGTATACTTAGTGGACAAGGCGATCTGCTAACTTGCATTACTTAGGTTTTGGCTTGGTTTATACTCATATTGTATCTGCTGAACTCAGATTAGTAATATGATTTTGTAGTCTGCCCTCGTCGCTATAAAACAGGCACTGATCGTCTGCAAATAGAAGTTCATTTATTTCCTGTGGATCAATAGTTTCATCTGAAGTAAGGAGTTCCAAGTTTTCTGAATCTGTTCTGTCAAGGCTTGCTTCTTTGGATAATCTGTCCATATAGATATTAAATAGCAGAGGAGAAAGCTCACACTGGCCAGTGGTAATATTTGGCACCTATTTCTGATCGTTGAAAGGCTTGGCTTGTGTTGGGTTGTAAAAAAGTAATTGCATACTGACACCGTCTGAAGTGCTCCGTCGATTTTGTCGATTTCTAGTCCGTTTTTTTATTATTGGTTAGTGTTTTCCCATGTAGTTGTATCTGTGTGTCTTTGTTGTTTGTATGCTGACGAAGGTTTTGGCCGAAATGTCCATTATGTTACTTGCGATCATGCTCTACGAAAACTTACCGTCCGCTTTTCGTGTTCTAGTGATCCATTGAGAATTGTCATCTAGCATGTTAGTACAATGTATGAATTGGGAAAGACAGCTCAGTAGAAGAAATTAAATAATATAAGATGCGCTAAGAATAAGAAAATAAGATATAAGAAATTAAACAGTATAAGATGCGCTACGAATAAGAAATAAGAAATTAAGTATTATAAGATGCTAAGAAAAAGAAATAAGAAATTAAATATTACAAGATGCTAAGAATAAGAAAATAACAAAATAAGAATTTAAATATTATAAGAAGCGCATGTATTCATTCATATTGGAATAGGGCAAGCAAAAGCCGGATTTCAGAAAATGAAGAATATCTTATAAATAAGCCATTATCACTGAGTGTAAGGAAGAGAGTGCTGAAATGCTATATAGAACCAGTTTTGCTGCATGGCAGCGAATCTTGGAATGTAAATGAACAAATTAAGAAGAAAAAATTAGAAGCAACAGAGATGTGGTTCCTGAGACGAATGTTGCGAATTCCTTGGACTGCCAGAGTAACAAACAACGACTGCCTGAAACAGGTTAATGAAACTAGAACATTATATACAACAATAAGAAAGAGACAAACAACTTTCTTCGGTCATGTGATGAGAAGAGAGGCATTGGAGAACATCGTGACAACTGGAAAGATCGAGGAGAAGAGAGGCAGAGGCAGACCAAAAGAAATGATGCTGGATGTATTGAGATGGTGGCATGGAGGAATATCAGCAGCAAAGTTGATCCAGAAAACCAAAGACCGAGATCTGTGGAGAGCCATGAACGCCTACGCCAGCTGGCAGGGCACTTTGTGATGATGATGATATATTTATTATAAAAGCAAGTGAGATGTTTTGGTCAATTAACTAGGCTACCCAACTAACAATATACTACAACAAGCAATAACGTACAGACCAAATGGAACCAGAAGAAGAGGCCGACACTGTTAACGATGGACAGAGGGAATAACAAGAGTCCGTGGTAATGTCGATATGTGAATCCCAAAAATGTTTGCAAAAAAAAAAAAAACACCGGGATTTGAATCTGTCACCTCCAAATGGTGACTTCGACGCATGACCAACTAGACACTCCAAGTGTAGACCAACTAGACACTCCAAGTAGACACTGGAGTGTCTAGTTGGTCATGCGTCGAAGTACACTTGTTCCTGCAGCGAAGCGCTGTCGCCATTTGGAGGTGACAGTTTTGAATCCCGGTCGGTAACTATAGCTTTCAAATTTTATTTTGTCTGGTGCGTTTTTCCCCTAGTCCCCCCCTTTTTTTTTCTTTCCCTTTTTCCC
>JACEFZ010027649.1:255000-440805 GCA_014155875.1 Cepaea nemoralis | reverse complement strand
AGTATTATTTGCATTTTCCTCAGGACCACATTTACACTGCCATCAGATGTTTTTCAGCTTGTCTGCTCATTGTCCACACTTCACATCCTTAGTACAGATTCTATGTAGCACTTCAACACTGTTTTTCTCATTGTAAATGACATCTTTTTATTGATCACTAGGTTTTTCCATCTTGCGAAAGGCTACCTTTGCCATGGCGATTCTTGTTCTAATCTCTTCAAGGCATCTCCCCTCAGATGTTATGACTGTTCTGAGATAATTGTACTGATTCACTTGTTTAAGAATATTCCTATTTACTTGTATATTACATTGTGGTATTTCCTTCTTTTTAGTGACGACCATATTCTGTGTCTTCTTACAACTTAATTCTAACCCTAGTTGTTCACTGTGTGCAACAATCACATCTACTAAATGTTGCAGATCCTACTCATTGTCTTCAATCAATACTGTTTCATCTGCATTTCTAATGTTATTGATGTTGCGTCCCCCAGTGTGGTGATTCTTCTTCATTATTATGTTACCCATTTTATGGAATTCCATGAAAACAATTTTTTGTCATTAAAATAAACTTCTTCATGTCTGTTCAAAGCCTGCTTATCCAGCTGCGATGTGAGGCTCATATAGAGCTGGCTTGTTGCCTTGAAGATCAGGAGCAAGTCCAGGTGGCATTAAACAACCTGAAAAAGGTAAGTAATTGCAAGGAAGATCCTATAACAGGGTTGTATTTCCCTGCCTGGAACTCTCAGAGAAAGAAATATACAAAAATACATTATATAATGATATTATAGTAGCACATTATAAAAGTTTACCTGCTGGCTCAGTGGTCATGAGTTCTAATTCACATCAAGACACTTAAAAAAATGACCTTTCCTCCAAGGTTGACCCAGCCTATAATGGGTACTAGGAAATGTCTTGGAAAGTAAAGGCAGCTGATGTGATATTAATTATATCACCAAATGAGTGCCAGCTGGTCAATGTAAATATGGGGATAGCACCAAATGCTCAGTATGCCCCAAAGCATGTAAATAGAGTCCAAATGTTCAACATGTCCCAGTCTGTGTAAATAGAGTCCAAATGCCCAATATACCTCAAGGTGTGTAAATAGAGTCCAAATGCTAAATATGCCTCAAGGCATGTAAATAGAGTCCTTCACTTACTGTTTACTTACATGAATATAATCTATTTTTTTTTGTTTTGCATATCCTTTACAGGACATCACTGTCAACATCAGCATCTTTCAGCTGATTGTTGATTTCTTGGCAAGATTACGCTCAGTAGTTTGCCATTGCTTTCTGAGTGGCCAGCTCACATACCCTGTAAGTTACCAATGCGGTGAGAACCGCTACCGATTCTTGCGCAAGTTACATTCCTCATGTGGATATATGGGATTACGGAGAAACTCGCTAACCCCTAGGCCAGGGAGACTGGCATAATCTAATTAGGTCATCCAATGCTAAGTATGCAAATACAGAATGAACAAACAAACTTTATTTTCAAGTCGCAAATTGGGCACACTCTTCATTAACCTCTCGCACATTAATGATCTATCATGAATGTTACACTGACATTGAAATAAAAAAGAAACAAACATTGTCAATGAATGATATAAACATAAACCAAACATAAACAATTCATATTTTAACATTATGAGAGACACAGGAAGACAGGCAGACAGGGGAGACAGAGACAGAGAGAAACACACACACATGCATGCACACACGCATACACACATGCATGCACACACAGACACTCTCTTTCTCTCTCACATACATAATGCATGAAGCATACATCCACCTACCCAAATCCATCCGTCAACCCGTCTGTCCATCTATCTGTTCATCCGTCCACCCATCCATCCATCCATCCATCCATAGATCCATCCATCCATCCATCCATAGATCCATCCATCCATCCATCCATAGATCCATCCATCCATCCATCCATGTGAAGAATATATAGCAAATAATTTCCAAATATACATTCACACTGTTGCTGTCATTAGATTGATTTATCAAAATCCTTCTTTGCTTCAGGCATTTCTCCTTGATGTTAAGAATGTCTTCCGTGAGAGACTGGAAGTTTTGCTTCGCAGACTAGAGCTGAGATCACAGCTGTACATACAGCCAGCTAGACCAGAAGATCAAGCTGCCATGATACTTGAGCAGGTCTGCTATTGGATAATTTATCCTGTCTAGTATGTGTAATATTGTCAACTGATTCATACAATGACATTGATTAGATGACATGTTTCAGCCGATTCTATCTTGAACAAGGAGAAACCACCACATTAATTACCTAAGAATCAGTTTATAGGCAAATTAGTGAAATGTCGTGTTCTAAATGGAGCTGCGGTAACATAGTGGCTAGACACTTTGCCTGGTGGTCATGAGTTCAGACTCACATCAGGGCAGATTTATTAAATTGACTAGGTTCCCAGGTCGACACTGTCTAAACTAGGGACCAGGAAATGTCTGGGGAAGTAAAGGCAGCCTGCATGATACTCACCACATCACTCACTGAGTGCTGATTTACATGTTGGAAGTACTGAGTTGGATTTCAGTAAGCAAGGGCAAACTACTGAACATACAATTGTCTAGAAAATCAACCTGGGGTTGGGGTTGATGGTAACTTCCTGCAAATTACATGCAACCTTATATTTACTTATATTTTACTGTACTTAATTTTCAGTTCTTATTTTGTCCATGAGGTGAAGAGTCAATACTAAAGAACAAACATGTATCAATAACTACTAAGAAGGCACTTTACAACACAATCTTCCTACCAACTCTGTGCTACCAATGCCAAACCTGGACAATGACAGAAAAAGAGAAAAGAAAAATCACAACAACAGAAATGAGGTTTCTGAGAAGAATACTCAACGTATCAAGAAGAGATAAGATCAGAAATGAAGAAATCAGGACTAAAGTAGGGGTTAAAGCTGCTCTAGATTTTATTAGAAAGCAGCAAGTCAAATGGTTTGGCCATGCAAGTAGGCTACCAGTCAAAAGTATGCCACAACAAGCAATGATGTACAGACCAGATGGAAACAGAGGAAGAGGCCGACCACGTAAACGTTGGACGGAGGGAATAACAGAATCCATGGGAATGTCGATATACGAAGCCCATAACCGGGCACTCTCACTGAAGTTTATACTTCACCTCGACACCGCAAGGTACAAGAGGAACATGATGAGATGATGAGAGGTGAAGAGTCATATACAATGCACAATCATGGTGGTGAGAATGTAGGTTCAACTGATGAAGTATTTCTAATTTATCTATGATATTCATGATTATTACATAATACATACATCGTATGTACATGGATAGTATGTACATACAAACATAATACATACAGTTGGAGAAATACCACTACGCAGTCATAATGCAAAGATCTGAATGTTAGCTACATTGTGATCCTTATTAAGAAAGTTAAAGGATCATTGTTATTTGAAGGTTTTACCTTCTGAACTTTTATAGGTTTTACCCCATCTGGCTTGGTCTTTGTCCGCAGTACGGCAAGCTACCATCTGAGAGCTCCACACATTGCACAAGCTTTATAGCTCCAGCAATCACCCCCAGGGATCTCCCCACAAAAATTGCACTTGTTTAAATGATGCAGTCCAAAAATGACCTTCAAGCATAAAGCACGGCTTGACAACATCACCATGGAGACCCACAGAGAGCTCAACACCCGCCTCATCAGGCTGACAACAAAAAGAAGTAGGAAGAATAAATCACTGTTTGTGCTTATCAAACTAAAAACATGCCACTGTTGCATCCACTTGAACACTTCCAGTAACAGAACTTTTGAGACCAATGTTTAGTTAAAAGTTTATCTTGAACATTCCTTGTAATATGGAAAAATAAGTTCTGTTTCTGAACTGTTTCTGTTAGCACTAATTTGATAAATTAATGAGATGAAATGGAATAGTTTCCTTGTGTTACCGAGGCCCTTAAGGGAAGCAAAGAATAGTAACGCTAACTTATCATGCATGTTGTAGGAGGCAACTTAGGGGGGGGGGGATTGGTCTTGGGGCTGGCTACCCCATCCTGTAGCAGTCTTGAGCTGCAAAATGCAACCAGCCATGAGCAAGTCTAAAGATAAGGCAGAATAAATAACTCAGTCTAAAAAGAGAAAAGGAGACTCTTATAGAAGAGGTATTGCACAGTTCAGAGTAAGCCTCATTAGACTTAGAACTAGAGAAAGAGATAAATAATATGGGGAGGACAATGCATGCTGCAGGAGATTGCAAAAGATAGGATGGCTTGTCAGAGGTTCGTTGAGGGCTTATGTTCCAATTGGGGATAACAGGAAGAAGAAGAGAACAAGCACAACATTCACCTTTGTTTTTTGGGAAAAAAAGACCCTTATCAAACCTATTTGAAAACTCGGCTAACAGCCAGACAGCTTTTACTGCCTTTATTGGGAAAAAAGGGTGATCTTGTCCCATATCAGAACAGGACACAACACAACAAACTGAGTGCTCACGCAAACTGAAGTTGGTCCCATCATTCCTGTGCGCATATAGACTGGCACAACTGAAAGCTGACCAGATTGTTCAAGATTGTGATATTGCAAACTGAACATTGGCCCTTAGAGACAATCATCCACATGGACAATTTTGAATTCTCAACAAGTTCTCAAATACAACAACATTCATATAAAAAACCAAACTCTTGTGTAGCTGTTACTAAAACAACAGCAAACGAAGAAGAAGATATAATGTGTTGTCCTGAGCTGGGTTAAAAAATTATCCGTTTCTTTTTAGGCCCAGAAAGCAGATTCTGGCACCATAAGGATGAAGCGATCTATGCTGGTGAAGGCTGGGGAAATACTAGCACCAGATGCATTTCTAGTGGTTCTTGACAGTGAAAATGATGCCAAAGGTAAATATTTCTTTATGCTTAAATGTAGAGAATGGTCATTATGTGCATTCTAATAGTTAATAAAACATTACTGAGTAGCATCTTAAGGTGTAGTGCAATAAATGTTTGTAATCAGCCAAGCTTTATCATACAGACATCAGTCAGCATTTCTGCACTAAATCTGAAATAATGATAACATTTTATCTCTTTACCTACACAAAAAAAGTATTAACTTTTTACTAAAATACCTAGAAAAAAGCCAATAAGAAACTGAGTGAAAACCATTGTTTATTTTTTTAAATAAACATTTACATCACCTTATGATGCGTAGAGGGATATGAAAGATACCATATTCCTAAACCATCTGGTGCTTGTATTGGCAGTAAAATTACCTTTGGTTTGTTTTTAATCACCAGAACATTCAGAGTCCTTCACCAAAAACCTGGCAGGAAAAGCTATACACTTCAATACCTGTGTGAGCAAAGCTATGGCCCATTTGCTAAGATTAGGTGATGAAAACTGCAGAGAAAGGTTTGTTTTCAGGTTCATTCTATATAGTGTTTGTTGTAATTTTGTTGTTTTTGGTTGATTTCACATGAGAGTGCTTCAACTGAAGACCTTAGTTATTTTGTTCTAGATTTATAAAGAATGAGTGGCACATAACTGCGTCAGATTTCCATGTAGTTGTCAGTTATTAGGGGGTCTTAGTGGTAAAGTGGTCAAACCACCTGCCTCGTGCTCTGAAGTTCGTGGGTTCTTTTTCAGACTGTCATTTGGTTCACTGAGGCAGTTTTGTCTGAGACCCCTGGGGGTTCATTTTCAGACTCTTTTCATTTGGTTTTCTGAGGAGCGGCTGGCCGAGTGGCTAGAACACCAGATTCTCCTTCGGGAGACCCGGGTTCGAATCCACAGTAAGGTGGCGGATTTTTTTTGTCAGGGGCAAAAAGAAAATCCTAACCTGCACAGTGGTGCAGTTTTGTCTGAGACTGCACTGTGTTGTTGTTGGAGCTATGGAGTTCATAGTCTGTGTGACGATTTCAGCAGGCTGCTCTAGGGAAAGGGGCCAAGCCATATGGAATAAAACATGGTGCAATGAAGACAATTGTCTTGCCATTTAATCCCTTTAAACTCAATATAGTTTCTGATACAAATTTCCCAGCATCTAAAAAATGAATGTATCCTGGTGGGAGTAACATTCTTTTGGCCACACCTCTGTATCAGCTACTGCAACTCTTTATCAGACCAGGATGTCTGCTTATTGTCTCATTGAGTAGTTTATAGACATGTGAATCACTTGGGGCTAGGTCTAGTGAATTTGTCTCAAAGTCTAGGTCCTCAATTAATTGTGACAGAAGCACTGACTCTAAGACTGATGCAACTCTTTAAGTTGTAAAAGTGTGTGGGTTTGAAGATATATTGAAGCATACATCCTAGGAACAGTTGTTCTGAATGACATGATAAAAAAATTGGTTCAGATGAACTGTTATTGTTGTCAATGAATGAATCACCAAAAAATGGGAAGTAGAATCTGTAAACTTTACTAGAACACGACCACAAGTAATAAAATGAATGTTACAGCCAAAGCGTTCATCAACACACAAACATCAAACACACAAACATCAAACACACACTGATAGAACTCTCTTTCTCTTCTTCTTCAGCTTTCCGAGCCATTGAGGTTCTTTGCTGCAAATACAATCCGTCTCCATTCGTCTCTCTGGTGGACCTTCTCTTGCCAGTCGTTGATTCCAAGTGCTTGTAGGTCTGTACATGTATTATCTCTCCACCGTCTTCTTGGTCTACCTCGGGGTCTACGGTCATTTATTTCCTGAGTGTAAGCGAGTTTTGTTTCCCTATTATCTTCCATTCTTTCTATATGCCCCAGCCATTGTAGTCTATTAGCCTTCATGATACCAGTGATTAGCGGGGACTTAAACAGATCATAAATGTCTTTGTTACTTCTTCTTTTCCACTCTCCACTTTGTGTATCCCTAATGGGTCCAAAGATGCGTCTTAAAATTTTGTTCTCAAAGGTTTGTAACAAGGCTTCGTCTCCTTTCGTTGTACTCCAGGTTTCAGAGCCATACAGCACAACTGGTCTGATCAGTGTTTTGTATATTGTGATTTTGGTGTTACGAGATAGCGCCTTTGATTTTAGTAGATGTTGTAGTGCATAGTATATCTTATTTCCAGAGTTGATTCTAGTTTGTATTTCTTCCCTTATGATGTTGGAGCAGTTGAAGATTGTACCCAGGTATTTGTATGTTTCCGTTCTTTTAATGGTCATATTATCTATTTGTATGTGGCCAGAGTTTTTAGCCATTCCGTCTCTTGAAATTACCATATATTCTGTCTTATCTTGGTTGATAACCAGCCCCATCTGTTCGGCTTTTTCCTTTAAGTGAGTCAATATTTCCAATGTCTTTTGTTCACTTTGCTCTATAATATCTATATCATCTGCATAACCAAGCAGCTTGGATGTTCCTCCAATATCACATTCCTCCTTTATCTTCCTTACAACTTTCTCTAGAGCCAGATTGAAGAGTAGCGGTGATAGTGCATCACCCTGTTTCAAGCCAGATGTTATTTGGAAGGGGTCTGATTTCTTGCCTTTATATGTTACTATATTATAAGTATCTTCCATGCATAGTCTGGTCATGTTGATTAACTTCCTTGGTATTCCAAATTCCTGCATAGCATTCCATAGACTATTCCTATCGACACTATCATAAGCCTTTTTAAAATCCACAAAAATGTTATGGAGATCTCTTTTATATTCCCAATGTTTCTCGGCTATTTGTCGTAAGATAAATATCTGATCTATTGTTGATCTGTTTTTGTCTAAAACCCGCCTGGTAGTCACCTAATATGTCTTCTGAATATGGTTTTAGTCTATTTAGTAATACTGCGGATAGTATCTTATAGCTTGTGGACAGTAGTGATATTCCTCTATAATTTCCACATTGGAACTTGTCTCCTTTCTTAAAGATAGGTATCAATAATGACTCTTTCCAGTCATGGGGTAATTCTTCTGTCCTCCAGATTTTTATTATTAGTTCGTATAGCTTTAGATGTAATGCATGGCCACCTGCCTTTATAAATTCAGCAGCAACTCCATCAGTCCCAGTTGCCTTATTGTTTTTAAGTCGTGTGATTACATATAGGATTTCTTCAAATGTAGGTTCTTCAATTTGTGGTTCGCATGTTAGAACCTCTCTCTGTGGGAAAATGTTACTTGGAGCTTCACAATTTAGTAATTCAATAAAATATTCTTTCCATGTGTTGCACATTTCCTCATTGGTATTTATCATATTCCCATTTTTGTCTTTTAAACCATGTGTGTTTTGTTGGTGCCCTTGTTTCATTGACTTCAGTTCTTTAAAAAAGTTTCTGGATTCATTTTTCTGGTGAATAGTTTCCATATCTTTGATTATATTACTCATATATTCTCGCTTCTGCTGTCTGACTATTTTTGTAGCCTCTTGACATTCATTTCTATAATGCTCTTCCTTTTGGATGTTATTGATGTCATTTAACCATACATGTCTGGCATTCTTCTTCCTAACAACTGCTTCTTCACATTTTTGATTGAACCATCTGTTCTTTCTATGCGTGGTAAACACACCGAGACATTCTTCTGCAGTAGATTGAATTGTATTCTTGATGTTCAACCAAGTTTGGTCAACGCTTTCCTCCGAAGGGTGTTGCAGAGTTTCAAGTTTACATTTTATTTCATCTGTAAATTTCTCTTTGACTGTAATGTCTTGTAGTTTTTCTCTGTTATATGTTGGGTGTAATCTTTGTAATTTAGTATAGAAAGCTCTCTTAACCCTTTACAGGGCAGACGCTTGTCCATTTTGTAGCTCTGAACGGGCAAGATTTTTTCAGGTTTGGAAAAAGTTCGGGTCGCGTTAGTAAAAACATCACAAATAAGGTGTTAGTCAACCGATTTTAGTTAAATAAACAACACAATGAAGGGAAAAGCATGCAGAATATGTTACTCACGTGATTGTTGCCGGTAATCCATACATGAACACAAATATTTACGAAATACGGCATGTTGTTTGTGATTTTCCGTCACCTATACGGCAATATACAAACACATTTTCAGAATCATAATCACTTTCTTTAAAGTCCTGACTCACGACTGCTAATGCAAAGTAACGCTTTGCACTGATATCTAGCTCCGATTAATAGTCAACTTCGTGCCCTTTAATGTCATTTAAAATGAACCTAGCGAAATCTCGGCTATCACTTGAAGAATCGCCGAAATCCATTTTGAAAAACAGCGTAAAAATCCCGAAAACTATCAAAAATTGTCCTTAAAAGTCCGTTTAAATTGATGCTATCGCGTTTACAAATGGCGGCCACGTTGTCAAGCTGTAGGCAAAAGCGAAAGTAGCCGTCGGAAGTGTCGGAAAGCCGAGAGATCGCGATTTTACAATGCATAATAGTATCAGCCGGAATCGGCCGCTACGATCGTTTTCTCGCATCGGCCGGAATCAGACGATATGCCTTGTAAAGGGTTAAGTTTTATTTTAAATTTTGCTCCAACGAGGAAGTGGTCACTGTGGCACTCAGCGCCTCTATAACTTCTGACTTGCTGTATGTTTGATGCATTTCTGTTGTTAATTAAAATGTGATCTATTTGATTATAGGTTCTCTTGTCACATGATTTCCAAGTTTGTTTGTGTATATCCTTTCTTTGTAGTCTGGT
The DNA here is from genome assembly GCA_014155875.1 of Cepaea nemoralis. Taxonomy (NCBI): domain Eukaryota; kingdom Metazoa; phylum Mollusca; class Gastropoda; order Stylommatophora; family Helicidae; genus Cepaea; species Cepaea nemoralis. The sequence goes on along the minus strand of JACEFZ010027649.1, from coordinate 431,219 downwards.
ACTGCTAATCTGCAGTCCTTTGGCTTCTGCCAGGTTGATGACTCTCCATCCATTATCATTTGAAGTTGTATGTAGGCTTTCCATACCGGCCACTTTTTTTATTAGTTTGCTCTCTACCTATTTTTGCATTGAAGTCTCCCAGCACAGTCAGGATGTCCAGTTTGGGGGTTTCTTCTATGATATCTTCCAGATCATTATAAAAGTCTTCTTTAATATCATCTTCTTTCTCTTCAGTAGGTGCATGTACATTAATCATTGTTATATTTTTCCATTTACCTTTTATTCGTAATTTACTAATCCTGTCATTAAAAGCTTTAAAGTTTAAAACGTTCCCCCATAACTCTTTTTTGATGACAAATCCTGTTCCTAATTCATGTTTATTTTGGGTGTTTCCTCCATATATTATAATCATTCCATTTTGCTCTAAAGTACCCTCTCCTGGCCACCTTATTTCTTGAATTGCTGTTATATCCATTTGGTATTCAACCAGCTCCCGGGTTAGTTCTTCAGCCGCTCCAGCTCGATATCTGAGTTGATATCCAGCTGATAGAACTACATGGAAAAAAATATAAATGTTACTCATTGGTTTTCTTGTTATAGACTTGACACGTATGTGGACGTATACTGCGTGTATGGATTTTATTGTCAAGTAAACAAAAGTAGTTAAGGATCTTTTCCACACCTTCAAGTGCTTCAGGTATATGATAAGTGAAGTAAAAGAAGAGGACCATTTTTTATGCCATAAGGCATGTTTAGTATATGGTGCTAGCGCCATAATTTTATAGATCAACTGGCACTCAATGGATGATGTGGTCAGTGTCACTAAAGCTGCCTTTACTACCCAGAACATTTTTTAGGAATCATTTTAGGTTAGGCTGATCCCAGGTCAGCTACAAATAATCCCTACCTTGATGGGAATTTGAACACATGACCACCAGACTGACAGGCTTTTGTGTAGTCTATGAAGTATAAATACAGATGATAGATGGGAAGGTGCTAGCAATTAGTTGGTTCCAGTCAGTTTTATGCAAACTGAAAGAGTTTGTGTTAAATTTGAAATTACCGTAGGGATAAAAAATGCTCCACATTCAAATAATACTTGTGAATGTATGTTTTTGTTGTTTTATCTGAATTATTATTCATTTATTCACATCATATGATATATAATTCTGCAGTATGCACCTGACAAGATGCAGCAAAATATGCCAGGCAATAAATCATACAACATATTGTTAGTTGCTTATCTGTTTAAATATATGTTTTAATTTTTATTTGATACCTCTTTCTATTTATGTCCTGATGTCATATATGGCAGTATTTGTGCCTTGCCTTCTACAAATCCACAGTGTTTGTCAGTAATTTCTAGATTAATTTGTTTGTTACCCTATGGGTGGAGACTGATCATTGTGTTTTATTGTAGTACAATGATGTTAAAAAATAAAGCACATATAATCAGCCATTGTCTAGTATTCATTCACACTATAACTGATTTCAGAGCCAGACTATGGGCAGACCTTGCTAAGACTGCCCGCAAGCAGGAAGTGTGGGATGTATGTCGAGTGGCATGCAGATTTTGCCTATTATACGACAGTGGCCACTGGCAGAATAGATCAGAAGGGTAAGATTTCTGTTAACCATGGTCTAGTTTTTGATGTTTTCATTGTAGTTCTCGTTAATTTTGCTGTCATATGGTGTAAGTGATCAATTTTCTGCAGAAATTTCTGTCATGAATGGTGCTTGCCATCACTTAGGATATCAGTTATCAGTTATCAGTTGGGGTATCTTCATTGCACTCCGGACAGGTCCATAGGTGCTCAGAACCTCCCCCCAGCATATGCATCAGCGTCCGGTGGCTAATTAGTGCCAGTTCTGTGTTGGTTGACGAGGCACCTCGTTTTCCCGAATGTACCTCTCACGTCTGGCCGTGCCGATTCTTACTCCCAAGTCTTTCAACCTGGACAGCGATGTGGATTCACTGACGTCAAAGTCCTCTGTTCTCGTCATATCTTTGAGGGCGTTAATAACATCAGCACGATCCATGGGCTGGCCATCTACAGAGGGTGCAGAGCCAGCCAGTTTATCAGCTCGTTCATTTCCCTCGACTCCCGCATGTCCCAGCACGAAGATGAAGGTGACTTTACGAACAACAGACTTCCGCAGCTACTCAGTCCACTGTCTACGTACAGATCCAGCGTTGACCTTTTGAATTATGCTCATTGAGTCACTTAGTACACACACGTTGGTATAATGCTGTGATTCCAGCCATATGAAAGCCTGTGTAACTGCCATCACCTCCATCATCATGCTGCTCGTGGTCATAGAGTGGGCACCACTGGATTCTTGAACGGTTCAGGCCCGCTGAACGGACTGTAAATGCCCACACACTTCTCTGCTGCTTTACAACAGATCCATCTGTATAAGATGAGCACTTCAGGGCTATCTGAGTGTTCATAGATGAGCACATTGACCTCTGCATTGACAGCGGCAGGGTTCTGCTCTCTGCACCGTCTGTCGAGTGTGATAATGCAGGAGAAGGTGCACTTAAAAGCTGGAGGCACCGGCACCCATTAATTGCCGGGGTTGATACTGGTAAGACTGCAGACCTGTCTGACGACATCTTCCGCCTGACCCATCCATGATTTGCCTCTCTTTAGCCTGTCACCCTTTTCTCTGAATATAGTGTCATGCAGAGGGTACTGCTCATCTGCACTTATTTTTAAGTATGCATAAGCTCTCCAGATCTTGATCCTGTGTTCCATTGTCGGGAAGTCACAATAGGATAGCTTAGGGATAGCTTAGGACTAACTAACTTAGGATAGCTTCTAAGTTATATCATCTTGTGATATAATATTTTCTGTCTTGACATGAAAGAAAAAATGCACAAATAAATTATTAGGCATCGATTAGTTCTTATTTGACAGCAAGCAAATGCCTTGTCACATGCATTTTTGTAAATTTGTAAAAAGTTGGTTTATAGAAAAATGGAGGGTTCTGAAGAAACAAAGTGACAAATAAAGTATTTTTCTTTCTGCTGTCTTTCTTGTATTTTGCATTCTTATCTTGCAATTAAATTGGCTTGATTTTCCTTAAAACATATTTCTGAGATTTCTTTATCACCACATTTCTCTGCAATGGTTCTTCCCTGTCCAGTTTCACTTATCTTCCTATATATGTATCACTGTATTGTCAGTTTGTCTATCTGTCTGTATGTATGCATACATTCGCTGATCCACCCATCTATCCACCAAAACCTGTCTAGCTCCATCCATCCAGCCACAAAAACCTATTTGTCTGCTCACCTACCCACTCACAAACACAAATCTGTCAGTCTATTTTAATCCATCCATCCATCCAACCCACCCAAAATCCACCATATCCTATCTGTCTGTCTATCCATCCATTCATCCCTCATGCCTTGTTTCCATCCATTCATCCATTCCTCTGTCTATTTATCCATCTATGCATCCATCTATCTATAAATCACCCACTCACACAAACCTGTCTCTCTGCCTGCCTGTCTGTCTAGCTGTCTGTCTGTCTGTCCCTCTATCCATTCATCCATCCATGTTTCAAAACCTCTGTCTGCCCATCCATCCATCCATCCATCCATCCATTCATCCATCCATCCATCCATCCATCCATCCATCCATCCACCCACCCATCCACATTTCATCCACTTTGTCTGTTAAGCATAAGAGTTAAAGGTTTTGATCCCTAGTGAATTTGTCACCTGGACTGCATTGAGTTTGTATTTATGTAGTACAGTCTTGTGTTCACGTAGTACATACAGCCATGTGTTTATGTAGTACAACCTTGATAGAATCCATCCATGTGATTCTTGCACTGTTAAAGTTCAACAGCCAGAGCTTCTTTGATTATTAAAAAGTTAGTTGCATATCCTTTACAGAACGTCACAGTCAACCCCAACCCCAGCCTTTTTTGGCTGTTTATTTCTTAGCAAGTTTACGTTCACTAGTTTGCCATTGCTTTCTGAACAACCGCCAGTCACACCAATTTATAAAAACCAACGCAAAGTGGTATGCTGCCAGATTCCTGCAGCTGTGTTTTTAAAGTGGTATGTGGTATTACGAACTTTGCCAAAGAACCGGCTCTTTGATTACAGGTACACTATTGTAGCCCACTGGGCTTCAGCCTCACAAGTCATATTTGACTAAGACCTGACTCATGTACACAAATCGAAATGTCCATATACATACAAATTATTGTTAATCATGTCTGCTGATGCTAAGAAAAAGGAAGCATGTTAGATCACAAAGGAACCATTTACTAATGTGTCATAGCTCATTCTTTGTTATTTGTCTCCTTGAACCATTTAGAGACAAGAATAATGGATCTGATTACCAAATTTACGAAGAACCTGATGAAAAATCAATCTTTAGAAGTGAACCCCAGACATCTACATTTGAGGCAACGCAGCTGTATGACAGAGATCTTATTCGTATGATGGGAGAAATCTCTTTCATAAATGGAGAGGTTTGAATAGTTTTTGTTTTGTATTTTGTTAAGTGTAATGATGTTCACAGAGTTGTTGTTTGTAAATCCTCTAAAACTCTTAAGTTTGATGCATGGGTTTGTCAGAATGTTTAAGCCTTTATGAATGGGGTTGTATCTAATAGAGTGAACAAACTAACTTTATTTTGAAAGGGTCACAAATTAGGCATGCAGGCCTGTATTCTATTTGGCCCTTCCAACCACTCATCTTTCAGTCATCAATTATCAGTTGTATTCACATAGAAAAAAACACATTGTCAAATGAATTCTGTGAACATAAACAACGCATATTACCATGTTATGAGACAGGCAGACATATACACACACAGACACTCATACATGGTTCGTGCATAAACACATACATACATATATCTACATATACACATTCATACATACTAACACATTTACTCATGCATACACCATCTCTCTCTCTCCATCTCTCTCTCTCTCTCTCTCTCTCCATTTCTCTCTCTCCATCTCTCTCTTCATCTCTCTCTCTCCATGTCTCTCTCTCTCTCCATCCTCTTTTCATCTCTCTCTCTCTTAAGCTTGGTGTAGAGACATTTCTCCCAACTCGGTACCAGAGTATAATCTCCAATGGGACTGCTCCAGAGCTTTCATTCTCCTCTCCAAGCTCAGAAACCAATGACCTGATCTCCCTGTAGTATTCAATCTTCAGAAATGAGAATCAGGGCATCCATACCACCAAAAAGATGATGCATATTGCCAGCTCCACTGAAATCAACAAGTAGAAATCTTCAGAATCTGAACAGGACATAACAGGCTAAGATGTCACTTGTCCAACAAGCTAAACATTGTAGACACTGAGGAATACAACTGGGATTAGTTACCAGTGTTGCCATTTTAGTACTTTTCGCGCTAAATTTAGTGCTTTTTCAAGTCAGTTAGTGCGAAAATTTTCCTTTTAGCGCGGCCGCAGTAAATTTAGTGCTTCACAAAATTTTGTGGGTGCTTTTTGGTGCTTTTTTGGGGTGGGTAAAAATTACTTTAAAATTCATTTTGGGAACACTAAAAAGCCGAATTTGAACTGAAGCAAGGGAGTAAAACAGTCTTAGTACGTTACCGCGCAATATTCAACTAATTTAACTCCCTTTAATACGATTTAGCTGAAAGCGAACGCCATCTTGCAGACAAGTCCAAACGTCAATACATTAGCTTGTAATCGAGTTCATAATTTTGTGGTGTCTACATTATCCTTTCATTTAAGCTTATTTGTGTTTCACCATGAGCAAGAAATATTGTCAACATTTCAGAGAACAGTGGCTCAGTGACACGAGATTTCAAAAATGGTTGTTAAAAGTAGAAGGGGATAATACTAAGTGTTTTTGCAAATATTGCAAATGTTCAATTGCAGCCAGGTTAAATGATATTGAGAGGCACAAGAATACAACGAAACATCAGAAAGCCGAACAACCATTCAGTACACAAAGGCAAACAACAATTGCATTTGACAAACTGAAAGATGATGTCAAAGAAACAGAAGGATGCATGAGTTTGTTCATAGCTGGCCATTGTTCGCTTCGCGTTGTTGACCATTTAAGTGAACTCTGCAAGGTACACTTTGGTGACAGCAAAGGTTGCAAGAACTTTAAGCTTAGGAGAACTAAGTGCAGAGCAGTTATTTCAAATGTACTTGCACCATATTTCACAACAGACTTGACAGCTGATATTGGCAAAAGTAAATACAGCTTATTGATTGATGAGAGCAATGACATTTCTGAAACTAAGCTACTTGGAGTAGCTATTAGGTACTATTCAGAGACAAGAAAGCAGTTTGTGGTTACTTACTTAGATTTAGTTGAACTGAGTGACTGCAACGCACAGGCAATATGCAATGCGTTAAAAGATTGTTTAAACAAGAATGGACTTGAGTTGCAAAGACTAGTTGCACTCGGCACTGACAATGCGTCTGTCATGACAGGTGTAAACAATGGAGTATATACAAAATTAAAATCCGAAGTTCCTCATCTGGTACTAATTAGGTGTGTATGTCATTCCCTTCAGCTGGCAGTGTCACAGGCTGCAGCTGCTTGTCTGCCAGGAACATAAGAGTTCATGATTAGAGAAACATATAACTGGTTTTCTCACTCAAGTCTTCGTCAAGCAAAGTACAGGGAGCTTTTTGCTTCAATAAATGATGGACAACATCCGCTAAAGATTGTTCAATTAAGCCAGACACGATGGATGTCCATTCTATCTGCCATTGTCAGAATATTGCAGCAGTGGGTCGAGCTCAGAACTCATTTTGATGTAGCAAGACTCAACGAGCGCTGTTATACAGCAGAACTTCTACATTCTATGTTTAGCGACATGAAAAACTATGTGTATCTCATATTTCTCAAGCATATTCTCGGAGAAGTTCAAAGTGTGAATAAGAAATTCGAAGCAGATATACAGGATCCAACAAAACTACTCAGCGATCTTGTCCAGCTCATTGATTCTATCAGTTCAAAGATTGCTATTCCTGGGAAAAAAATAACAGAAAGTGATGCTATTCAAGATTATTTAGATCCTAATCCCAATCTAGGTTATGAGTTTGAGAAAGAAATAGCAGACTACAAATTTCCCGATGAGAAAGAAATTCGTGGAAGGTGCATCCAGTTTTTAATAGAGCTATTGACACAGCTGCGTTTACGTACACCCGATAACGTTCGAGTGTTGCAGTCCATGTCATGTCTTAGTGGAAGTGAATGTCTACAGCCAATGAAGCCCTGTATATTGGATCTTGCTAAAATGTTTGTAGAAGATGCAGCTACTCTCACCCGCATCGATTTCCAGTGGAGAAAACTTCATCATATGCAGTGGACACAGACCTCTGACACACTTGGACTGTGGGCAGAAATAGCCTCATACAGGGATGCCACCGGTGAAAATCCTTTCCAAGATCTTACAGATTTAGCTTTAACTCTGCTCATTTTACCTCATTCTAATGCGGACGTGGAGCGTATTTTCAGTCAGATGGGAGTTATAAAATCAAAATTGCGGAATAGACTTAGCATAACGAGTTTGACAGCTGTTTTGACTATTAGATATGGAATGAAAAGATATGGCAAATGTTGTCATGATTATAAACTACCTAAGGATATTCTGCGAAAAATTGGATCACAGGAGGCATATACATGTTTCTTTCAATCATCCTCCTCATCCTCATCATCGCAGGAGCAAACACAACAGGAAATAGCTACAGAAACTGAAGAGGAGTTGTTTGACTGGGATTTGGCAGATCTGGAATAAACTTCATTCTAATATTCAGTGATAATAATAAATTATAATGTGCTACTTTATAACATTTTGAATGAATACCGCCAGGGCTTGTTTTAGTGATTTCCCCAAAAAATAGTATTGCAATTTGGTGCTTTTTTGGCTCGAAAGTAGTTCTGATTGGGATTTGGCGGATCTGGAATAAACTTCATTGTAATATGAAGTGATAATAATAAATTATACTGTGCTACCTTGTTACATTTGTAATAAAAACAGTTGGTGCTTTTTTTTTGGTGCTTCCTAAAAAATTTTGGTGCTTTTTTGGGTCTATTTTGGTGCTTTTTCATCAAAGGGAGATGGCAACACTGTTAGTTACTAATGCTAAACTAATCATTAATAAAATGACAGCTAAACATTTGCTGCAAGTGTCCACCATATCAACATCATCCTGTGCCGAGCCAGATTGCGTAGGCATTCATGTATTTCCACACATCATGAATCTTGATGCACTGAACTCTGCTGATGATATTCCTTCATGCCACCATCTCAGTCCATCCAGCATCATTTCTCTTGGTTTGCCTCTACCTCTTTTACTACTGATCTATCCAGTTGTCATATATTCTCCATTCTCTCTCTTCTCATCACATGATCAAATAACAACGTTTGTCTCTTTCTTGTAGTTAAATATAATATTCTAATTGTCCATCATATGCAGAACAGATACATTTATATTGGTCTATATCAGCTTCATTTGAGGACATACTCAGTAGAGATGTCAACAACCTCACTGTGACTGCTGCTTTCTTTAATATACTCAGGCTTATGTCCGAAGGTGTATGTAGGAGATGAAAATACATTTTTGTGTTTGTATATTTACTTTTTAAGGAGCCACGAAAGAACTGTGGTTAGCATGCTTGTCTGTCAGCCAGGTGTTCATGTATTAGAATCCTCATGGAGGCAAGTTGAAAAAATCTACTTCTTTCTTCTCCTCGCTATGACTGCTGATGAATTTATTTCTCATGCTGTTTAACTAGCCTCAAGATGATTGATATATCTGTGCATCACCTTGGGCACAGCCTTACATGTATGCAGTTTCTTAAGTTGATTGCCGAGCTGTTGATACTTTAAGTAGCATGTGGTGCGCCAAAAGTTTTGCACTGTTGTGTTTTTGGTTGTTTTTGAGTATACATTTAAATATGATTTTTGTAAACTGTTTTGAATATTGTCACTACAGGCTGTGGTTCAGTTTTTGAGATCTGAGAATGTACAACTGAATGACAAACCTGTCTTCCCATGTAGCCAGACAAACATGTCAAAAAGTGGTGATGCCAAGAGTCTAGACGATGATGAGGATTGGATCACATATTGGTAATCTCATTACTTTTGTTAACAATTTTTTTTTCAGTTCATAGAATCAACAGTCATGTATCAGAACATGTTTCTACCTTTAGACTTGTTTATGAGCTGCTGGGTTCATGTGGTTGCTTGCTGTCCCATTTAATTTCTGTATTCCTGCAATTTTACTTAACAGTAGTTTTACTATTCATTAGAAAACATATAACAAATCATGTCATGTTGTCCATGATTATTTCAGATTTCAGTGCTTAGTTTGGTTATTCTTTATGTAATTTTAATTAATAGTGATTTATGTAATAGAATCTTCTGTTTACAAGAATAAAGCCATTTTAGCCATGTACAAGTATCCGTACTTTAATCATAGGTAAATAACGTTTCCCAAAGCAGTTTACTTCGATGGGGTAATTTTTCCCTTCATCATCATGTAGTAGTAGATCAGCTTGACCAAATGGATAAGAATCTGTGTTCTTAAACATCTGGTGTCTCTGATGCCGAGGTAAGCGGTTCAGCCACATCACCGGACAGTTGGACTAATATGTTGACCTATCGCCCTTGACTCTGGGACGTTAATTACAAGTACCTCTGAAGTCAGAGTGGGTTCACCTGATGGCGAGGGACACTGTTAATACGTAAAGCTAATCCACACGCAAAATTCAGTCCAGCACTACTAGAAGTTGTGTATGGACTAAGTTTGAGTTCAAAGTGAGCGAGTGAAAAAAAAAAAAATGAGTCATAAAGCAGGTCCTTTCCAGAAAGTTGCTGGTGTCACTGATGTTGCAATCTTGTAGAATCTCAGTCATTTTCTTCTTCTTGGTCCACAATATTCTAAGAACTTTTCTGTAGTGTTTGAGCTCAAATGCCCCAATTTTCTTCTTCTTCTTCTTCTTCTTCTTCTTCTTCTTCTTCTTCTTCTTCTTCTTCTTCTTCTTCTTCTTCTTCTTCTTCTTCTTCTTCTTCTTCTTCTTCTTCTTCAGTGTTCCGAGCCATTGAGGTTCTTTGCTGCAGATACAATCCGTCTCCATTCGTCTCTCTGGTTGACCTTCTCTTGCCAGTCGTTGATTCCAAGTGCTTGTAGGTCTGTATATATATTATCTCTCCACCGTCTTCTTGGTCTACCTCGGGGTCTACGGTCATTTATTTCCAGAGTGTAGGCGAGTTTTGTTTCCCTATTATCTTCCATTCTTTCTATATGTCCCAGCCATTGTAGTCTATTAGCCTTCATGATACCAGTGATTAACTTTTCTGTAGTGTTTGTATCCAAATGCCACAATTTTCTTCTTCTTTGTCCACAATATTCTAAGAACTTTTCTGTAGCGTTTGAGCTCAACGTCCCAATTTTCTTTTTCTTTGTCCACAATATTCTAAGAACTTTTCTGTAGTGTTTGAGCTCAAATGCCTAAATTTTCTTCTTCTTAGTCCACAATAGCTGGTCTCCCTGGTCTAGAGGTTACACGACTTTCTCTGTAATCTCGTATACTCTCGTAAGTAACATGACATTGCGCGAGGATTGGTTGCGGTTCTCTCCGCATCGGTAACTTACGGGGTATGTGAGCCGGTCACTCAGAAAGCAATGGCAAACTACTGAGCGTAATCTTTCCAAGAAATCAACAATCAGCTGAAGTATGCTGATGTTGACACCGATGTCCTGTAAAGGATATGCGGGGGAAAAAAAGTCCACAATATTCTATTTTCTTCTTTAATGATTGCAAAACGGTCCATGACTCACGTCCATATGACTGACTGACTGGCACCTAGCCATCTTGAAAGATGATAGTTTTTAAAATGGGATTATCTCTCCATAACTCAAAGCCTGGGCTGAATTTAGAGACCATGTGTTGCCCATGCAGCATGAGCTCTCTCTCGGCCTGTCTAATTTACTCCAGAGGAAAGATGACACCAATACGTCTGTAACAAGACAAGTCCATACATTGCCACAGGAAAGATACATGTCCTCAAAAGCTTGATTGTAACTTGTTTGCTGGTGCTGTGCTGGTTCTTAATGCTGTTTATTCTCTGCGGTGCTATAGCCAACCTGCATGTAATTTCTTTTAAATAGTCCCCCATTATTGTTGGTTATGAAGCCAAGCTATTCAAAGTTCCTGACATTTTCAATCACTTCGTTGTTAATTATGATCTTTGGTTGTAGCAGGGTTTCCGTCTGTGGACATTATTTTTACTATGTTTTATGTTTTACTTAATGATTTTCTTGATTATATTATTTAGTGGGGGAATTAGTTAATGGGGGAATGTTTGTGGGTGGCGAGTGTGTTTTGGTTGGGGGAACATGTGAGGGTAGTGTGTGTGGGTGGGGGATGTGCGCGAGGGGGATGGGTCGGTTGGTGGGGTATGTATGTGTGTGGGGGTAGGTGGGGGTGTGTGTGTGGGTGAGGTGATGTATGGATAAGTGGGAGATAGGCCTCATAGCATGGTAATAAGTCTTGTTTATGTTTACAACATTCATTTCACAATGTTTATTTTTCTTCCTATGTAAATGTATAATGCTCTTGATGAATGAAAGACGAGTGATTGGAAGGGCCGAATGTAAGACGGGCCTGCGCGCCCAATTTGTGACCCTAATAAAGTTGATTTGATTTGATTTGATTTATTTATGATTTAAATCTGATTACCTTTGTTTCAGTAACTGGATCAGAGATCTCTCAGAACTAGCAACACACAGTTTCTTACATGGCATGGTGCTTGGCATTAAGCTGGCGGAGGCATGGATGGTGTACAATGCTGCCACCTATATCTGGAACTACAACAACCATTTACTGAGTCAAGGCCGCCACACAGAAATTGTCCCACATCTTTTCATGCTTCTAGAAGGCTTGAAGTCTGTGGGCCATGCTGGGTGTGTACTTTCTCACTATGTCCGTTTTCCACGTTGTACTTGACAGCTGTAGCTATTAAAAAAAAAATATTAAAAATATTTGTTTTGTAGTTTATCGAGTATAAAAAACTAGCCACACAGTAGATATTGTCATTGGGTTATGAAGTGTTAGGCCTTGACATATCCTAGGCCATGACATATGAGGTAGAGGGGCCAGTGTCTTTCCTCAATGCATATCCTTCCCAGATAGTTCTTAGAATGTAGTCTGGTACCCATTCTTATGAGGCTAGCTTGATCCCAGAGTCACAGTGGTGGGATAAAAACATAATACTGTCTCTATCTGAGATTTAACTCAGACTTTTGTATTGCTAGCAAGAGCACTAATCACTATGCCACCACGGCTCTAAATAATTCAGTAAAGTATGCTAAATGTATACATTATGACCTCTGTTTCTCCTTATTGCGTGGGCACTTGTAACTATCTTTAATTCTTTTTAATTGTTTGTATTTTGCCCCAAGCATTAAGAAGAATATGCGCTACGGAATTTGTTGATGGCATATTAATATAGAGTTGTCTGCCTCCTATGATGTTAAATGTATAAAGTAAATTAAATGTAAGCATATAATGTGTAATAAGCAACCCATACCATCCATTATTGTTAAATTTCTTGTCTTTTTGTTTCATTCAACATACTTTTTATTTTTTTTTGCATATCCTATTTACAGGATATCGCTGTCAACACCAGCACTGCTGTCGTTGATGGCTTGGTAAGTTTACGTTCAGTAGTTTGCCTTTGCTTTCTGAACGACCTGCTCCCATACCATCACGTTAAAACCCAGCCCGACATGATCTGCTGCCAAATCGGTCACAGCTGTGTTTCGAACGCAGGTAAGTGGAATCACGATCTGTGTCCGTAAAGCCTTTGCCACAGAGACCAACAACATACTAATAGTTTTATTTAATATTTACTTTTTATATTTTAAAATCTTTTTTTTTTAAAACTTAGCAGTTTGAAATGAATGTTCTCACATATTCCTTTACTTTGCATTTGAACAAGTCAGAAATCATAATCATGTGTCATACATCCAATGAACATAACTACACTGTCACATTTAATTATTCTCAGACAGTGGGCCAGCTTCAATCTCCAGCAATGGCAGGATTCCTTTTTTTTCTTCTTCTAACCATTATGTTTCTGGGTTCAACCCAGTTTTAGATAATGGGTACCAGATAATTTTCAGACTATTCTGGAAATTGTCTAGGAAAGGAAGGTGGCGAGGAAGGGATCTAGCCAATCCACCTCATTATGCAGTGGCCTAAATTATGTGAGAATGCCAGGTCTTAGTTAGATATGACTGAGCTACCGTATAACAGTAGACGGTACTACCTGCTTCTGTTAGCGCCGAATGTTGGGTGACGCTTACCAAACCCAAAACTCCACATTGTGCCAACGGCTTTGGGTGGAGGAGCGTAATTTGGAGGGTACAAGCCTTATCCTAGTGCGAGGAAATGCAACCTAAAGACTAAATATCATGGCAGGGCAGACCAAGCCCTAAGCCTTGGTTGACAACTAGTCTATGATCAAAGCTCTGATAGGTGTATAGTTAGAGCATTGCTTTGCTGATCCGGCAGCTCATGCAGCTTGTCTTGTTCCAGACATATTAGTGTTGCCTTTCCTCTGGAGTACACAAGACAGGCCAAGAGAGAGATCATGCTGCATGGGCAACACATGGTCTCTAAATTCAGCCCAGGCTTTGTGTTATGGAGAGGTATAACTCCATTTTACAAACTATCGTCTGTCAAGCGGCAAGGTGCCAGTCAGTCAGTCAGTCAGTCAGATTATGTGACGACCTAACACTTCACACCCCAACAAGAAGAGATCTAGCCAGCCCACCTCATTATGCAGCGGCCTAGATTATGTGATGACCTACCACTTCACACCCCAACAGAATTATCTACCACAGGAATGCCTTTTAAAAATTTTAAAGCATCTGGACATATAGAGAAAAATCTAGAACAAAACCTGGCAACAGCCTCACATGTCTAAGAGTTCATTATGTGACACTAGTATCATATTTCCTGTTAAGTGATTTGTATTGAGAAATTACATGCGCAGCAAATGGCAGTAGGAGGAACATTATTTTTATATTTTTATTTTGCTTTTTTCCATTAGGGAAACTGTGATGCTGGTAAACATATGTAATGCTCTTGCTCAAGGATACATAAAACCATGGATACCTGACAACAAGTCTACAGAGAAAGCAATCAAAGAAACTGCAAGCCCCAAGGCTGTCAAAGGCAAAGGAGTAAAAACCCCTCTTATGCAGGCAAAATCCAAGTCCTCTGTCAATAGTGTTAATCCAGAGGCAATCCCTGATATAAAAAAAGCCATTGATGTAAGTTATAATAGCTGATGTGAAAAAGTCCAATTGTATAAACTATAATTGTATCTTCTATATGACTTTTAAAACAGTAGTGAACTACAATTTACTCATATCCTGTTTGTGTCCTGTTGCTCCAGTCAGGTTTTTATGGTATCACACTTAGTTACACTTGGAGAATGACTCGTGGTGATACCTGAGAAACGTATTATACAATATACGACATGACTGCTGCTGGCTGTAATAGGTGACTAAGTTAGAACTCTCACACAATCAATCAGCATGTATAGGCGTGGCTTGAGAGTTCACACCAGACACCAAACACTATACAAGTTCAAACTCTCACACAATCAATCAGCATGTATAGAGAGTTTGGCTTGAGAGTTCACACCAGACACCAAACACTATACAAGTTAAAACTCTCACACAATCAATCAGCATGTATAGAGAGTTTGGCTTGAGAGTTCACACCAGACACCAAACACTATACAAGTTAAAACTCTCACACAATCAATCAGCATGTATAGGCGTGGCTGGAGAGTTCCACCAGACACCACACACTATACAAGTTAAAACTCTCACACAATCAATCAGCATGTATAGGCGTGGCTGGAGAGTTCACACCAGACACCAAACACTATACAAGTTCAAACTCTCACACAATCAATCAGCATGTATAGGCGTGGCTGGAGAGTTCACACCAGACACCAAACACTATACAAGTTAAAACTCTCACACAATCAATCAGCATGTATAGGCGTGGCTGGAGAGTTCACACCAGACACCAAACACTATACAAGTTAAAGCTCTCACACAATCAATCAGCATGTATAGGCGTGGCTGGAGAGCTCACACCAGACACCAAACACTATACAAGTTAAAACTCTCACACAATCAATCAGCATGTATAGGCGTGGCTTGACAGTTCACACCAGACACCAAACACTATACAAGTTAAAACTCTCACACAATCAATCAGCATGTATAGGCGTGGCTGTAGAGTTCACACCAGACACCAAACACTATACAAGTTAACACTCTCACACAATCAATCAGCATGTATAGGCGTGGCTGGAGAGTTCACACCAGACACCAAACACTATACAAGTTAAAACTCTCACACAATCAATCAGCATGTATAGGCGTGGCTTGACAGTTCACACCAGACACCAAACACTATACAAGTTAAAACTCTCACACAATCAATCAGCATGTATAGGCGTGGCTGGAGAGTTCACACCAGACACCAAACACTATACAAGTTAAAACTCTCACACAATCAATCAGCATGTATAGGCGTGGCTGGAGAGTTCACACCAGACACCAAACACTATACCAGTTATCAGTATTTTATCTCCTACAATATGACAAAGGCAGACTCCTAACTGATGATCATGGCAGTTGTGGCTGTTAAAATGGCATCAGTAATATGTAGTATTCACAATCTACATGTCATCATAAAACGTTGATGTTGTGCAAGTAATCTGAAATGCATCATATAACACTGATGTGGCAGAAGTAATCATTGGTTAATGCAGTGGTTCTCAACTGGTATGGAATTCCCCCCCCCCCCACCCCTGGGGGGGGGGGGAATTAAGATTATTTCAAGATCGCATTAATACAAGAACCAGTTACTTGATATTGTTTTTTCCTCTAAATTTTATGGTTCTGTACTTCTCGCCCTAATGAAATTCGTTTTATAATGTAAGTAGACCTGCAAATTATGTTTCATGTAGATGTCTACATTTGTTCTAGTATGTGCTATTAAATTTAGCTTCCATTTGTATGTATACTGTGTAAGGGTGGGGGGGGGGGAATTTATAGCTAGGAAATTCAAAAGGTGGGGGGGAGGAGCCGTTCTGAACATATGGTAAAGGGGGGACTTGGGCCAAAAAAGGTTGAGAACCACTGGGTTAATGTGAATATTTTATTCTTTGTGTTTCTAAATACAGTCCCAGGTATGCAAGCTACCATCACTACTAAGTCATTTATTGACTAATGTGCAGCACATCTTGCTTTCCACACTGAAATAGCAAATTCTCCCCGAAATCCAAGATCTAAGCGTGCAGAATGTCTGCGGTCAAATTTTTACGATAAAAAATTGTACATGACAAACACTCAGTGAAATAAATAAATATTAACTTCTGGCCTCAGCACTTTAGAGTCCGGAGCTAAATGGAAGCAATTATAAAAAATCTCCGTATGGCTTTACAATCTGGGTCTACTTACAATCCTTTTGTGTAAATAACTGACACTATATCTCTGCTGTACGTTTGTCTACTGATTAGCATTCACACATTTTACCTAATGCTAATAATATGTAATTTATACTGTGACAGTGTTCATTTTTTGGTTATTCAAAATATAACTTGAAATCTCAGCTGAATACTCTGAATTCATGTAAACGTTACTTACAATTATATCTTCTAGTTGACTTGTAAAATAGTAGCGAAGAAGAATTTATTGAAATCAAATATTAATTGGGAGCTGCAGTTGTGCAGTGACTGGCATGCTTGCCTACTGGCCAGGTGATCACATATTCGAATCCCTCTGGAGATGGGGATTTAACCCTTTACAGGGCAGACGCTTGTCCATTTTCTAGCCCTGAACGGGCAAGATTTTTTCAGGTTCGGTAAAATTTCGGGTCGCGTTAGTAAAAACATCACAAATAAGGTGTTAGTCAACCGATTTTAGTTAAATAAACAACACAATGAATGGAAAAGCATGCATAATATGTTACTCACGTGATTGTTGTCGGTAATCCATATATGAACACAAATATTTACGAAATACGGCATGTTGTTTGTGATTTTCCGTCATCTATACGGCAATTTACAAACACATTTTCAGAATTATAATCACTTTCTTTAAAGTCCGACTCAGACTGCTAATGCAAAGTAACGCTTTGC
Organism: Cepaea nemoralis; assembly: GCA_014155875.1. Classification (NCBI taxonomy): domain Eukaryota; kingdom Metazoa; phylum Mollusca; class Gastropoda; order Stylommatophora; family Helicidae; genus Cepaea; species Cepaea nemoralis. Next base: position 414,008 of record JACEFZ010027649.1, on the reverse strand, counting down.
ACTGATTTCTAGCGCCGATTAATTGTCAACTTCGTGCCCTTTAATGTCATTTAAATTGAACCTAGCGAAATCTCGGCTATCACTTGAAGAATCGCCAAAATCCATTTTGAAAAACAGCGTAAAAATCCCGAAAACTATCAAAAATTGTCAGTAAAAGTCCGTTCAAATTCATACTATCACGTTTAAAAATGGCGGCCACGTTGTCAAGCTGTCGGCGAAAGCGAAAGTAGCCATCGGAAGTGTCAGAAAGCCGAGAGATCGCGCTTTTACAATGCATAATAGTATCGGCCGGAATCGGACGCTACGATCGTTTTATGGCATCGGCCGGAATTGGCCGCTGTGACCTGTAAAGGGTTAAAAGAAAATTGACCTTGTACTCGGTACATACTCTGAGATGTACAGGTGGCTGGCGTGATATTGACCAAATATAGGGGGGGGGAGTGGCTAACTTATGCAATAATACGTTTGGGGGCTGCTTGTATTTGTCCGACAGCTGTCTCTCCAACAGTGAACTTCACATTCAAGTGAAGGACAGCGTGTTATCGGTACTCTGGAGATTTGGTTTGTCAAAAATACTGTTTCCTTTAAGAGTTCACATGGGACAATGATGAGCAAGCATTTCATGTGGTTTTTGCTGACACAGGAATGGAGCAATTATGGGGTGACCCATTACTGTGAAGTTGGAACCGTATGACTATAAAGACTGTACTTATCATGATATTCCTGTTATTTTAGTTAAAATAAAGATCATATTTACAATTTATTTAAGTTTATAATTTATTTATAGTGTAACAATCACTGAGCTCTCATAAGAACCAAAGCTTAACTATAAGAATCTCTTACCCTTTGTTTGATAAATATCAAATCAATGAACATCACATATATTAAAATAAGTTTTTAAATTTAATTATGGCAGAGTTTAGTCTCATAAAAAACTATTTTTCTTTCTTCAAATTGTACAGAAATGTATTTTAACATATTTGTTTGGGTACTTCTTTTATTATTAGTTTCCATAATCCTATTATAGGAGATAATAAATTAAAATGCTATGACAGTGTTTTGTGAACATCAAATAAAACGGGCACATAAACAGTATCATATCTCAGAAACTGAAATACTTCTGCCATAATAAATGTCACAGAGGTTCAGAAAGAACAATGACAGAAGGCAAGCATCCTGGAAAAAGAATCAGTGGTCAGCCAGCACAGAGATGACACAGATATTGAAGACATTCTGGACATGAAAACACTTGGGACAAGGGGAGGTGACAAAGGATCAACAATCTGTTCAGCGGGCCATGATGAGAGTGACGTGCTGCAAAGAACCTGCTGCGTGATGATGATAACAGTATTTTAGAGATCAGCATGGCCATATAGATAACAACACTCATTCTTACACATCCGGTGTGCTGATGCCGAGATAGTGGGTTCAACTCCTACACCAGTCTGTTGGATTAATATTTTGACTTCTCGTCTTTAATTTGAGGATGTAAATTACAAGTGCCTCTGAAGTTAAAGTGGGTTTGCCTAATGGCGAGGGACACTGGTAATAGGGAAGCTAATCCACACACACAAATCAATCCAGTGCACTCGAAGTAGTAGCACATGTATGGATGAACTTGAAATGCAAGTGAGCGAATGCAAATCCTCCTCCCCCCTCCCCCTGAACAGAAAAACCAGTATTTTAAAATTATAGTATATAATTTTCAAAGGAAATGATGTTTATGTTATGGAGTAAAGTTTGGTAATTTCAAATATATAAATAAATTAAGCCATTGTTGTCATTATTTTAGGTGTGTGAATATGCCATGCGAGAGACAATTGGAGACAATCCAAGTAATTCAGTGCCAATATATTACCGCCTGCCCCTTTTGCAAACTTGGGTCCAAGCAAAACAGCTGGCACAACAGCAGATATCCAAGAGCTTTGGCTCAACTAGTGAGGTAGGTAAAGCATGTGAAATAAAAGTGTTGTTATTAGTTTCACAGTTATCTCATTATATTCTTCTACAGATGTCTTGTCTGTACTAGACATTGAAAATCCTGACTATCTAATCATCTCTGTACACATCGGCAACCATGACTGTCCAAACATCTCTATAAATATTGGCAATCCTAGCTCTCCAATTATCTTTGTAGATATTTACAATCCTGACCCTCCAATGTCTACAATATCTCTTTAGATATTGGCAAATTTGACTCTCCAATTACCTCTACCTCTGATATTTATAGTGATTTTATGTGTTTATATATGCTGTCCTGCTATTTAAGCTTTCCACACTACATCTTTCTCTGTCTTCCTGCTTCGTGTTTTCCCATATGTCTAATTTCTCTATTCGACCTCTTCTATTCTACCTCGTCCCTGCACATTTTATTTGTCTTTTCATTATGGTTTTGTTGAGTGATATAATAACAATTGTAGCTCTCTCTCTTTGTACGTTCGTCCATCAGTCTATGTCTGTTTGTCAGTATATATATATATGTGTGTATATATATACCGCCCTTGTTTAGTTTAGTCGATGGATCACTATCATGGCACATGGGTACTCCATTATACTCCTAACTCAAGCCTGAGTCCAGAGAATCTCAGCTCAGTGCATAAACTCCTTAGTACCGGCGAGGATCCTGAAATACTTTGGGTAGATTTTTAACTCAAAGTTTTGCCCAGGCAGCACCATTAGGCTACTCTTTTTCAATTTCTAACTGTCAAGGGATGTATTTACATGCGCAACAATACACACGTGCATCCAATCTCACTACCCATAGACCAGGGGAAATTTTGTTACTAGAAGTTCACGTGAAAAAATCCCAGCCCTCACCGGGGCTTGAACATGGGACCTTCAGCACTCGAGGCGGACACCATACCTCGAGACCCCTGTGTGTTAACGGGACCCTAAAGGAAGCAGAGAATATTAACACTGCAACCTACCACACATGTTGTAAGAAACTGCTAAGAAGGATACTCGTAAGGGAAACACTATATTCACTATGTCCAGATTGGGGATAAGGGGCAAAAGAAGAAAATATACTAATGTCTATGGCTGCTAAGAAACAAAACACAAATTTCTCTTTTCCTGGCAATTATTCTAGAAAAAAAGATTATAAAGCCATTATAAATTAATTCCTACTTGTTTCTAACAGCAGAAAGTATGTATCTTGAGTTTTATTTAAAGAAACAGAAACTTATTTTTTAAACATTGGAGCACAACCCACTACTGGAAATGCTGATCGTATTTCGGTACGAACCTCAATCCCGGAAAAATCAAAATAAATCAATTTGATTATTGCTCGCTGGACTTTAGGCGGCCTGGTGTGCCTTGCCAGTCGAGAAGACCTGAACATTCGGGCCACATTGATTGACGGATGTCAGTTGCGGCGATCGGGCAAACTTTGAACTATAGCCTAAGATGGGTGGCGTTGTGATATTCTAGTGTGATAATTTGGCCGCGTCTAGTGCATGCCGCGTGGTATAGTGGTTACACACCTGATCCGGGGTTTGATCCCGGATCCAGTCAAGGATATGCACTACAGATGAGCTCAAACGAGAACAAAACTCGAGTCTAGTGCTTCTATATTGACATGGACAAGACCTTAGGTTCTTACCGGAATACGATCAGTGTTGCCAGTAGTGGGTTGTGTTCCAATGTTTAAATCTCAAATCCCGGAAAAAAACGAAATAAATCAACATATTTTTAGGCAGTTATTTCAAAGTTTAAGTTCATGTAGGAATTTAATGGACAAAACACATGTAATCTATTATAATGTTTTGTTTTTTTTTTGCTTTTTGTTTACACGTTCACATGCTTTGAACACAAGTGTAGTCCATACACATACTAGTGTACTGGACTGTTTCTTGCAAATGGATTAGATTTCCTTATTCTCAATGTAATCTCCGTAATCCCGTTTATCATGCAGAGTCTCGTAGCGGGCGAGAGCTGGAAGCAGTTCTACCCCCACTGGTGACTTGCGGGATAACTGAGCCGGCCGCTCAGAAAGCAATGGCAAACTACTGAGCGTAATCTTGCCAAGAAATCAACAGACAGCTGAAAGATGCTGCTGTTGACAGCGATGTCCTGTAAAAGGATATGCGATATATATAATGTCCATTTCCATAAGGCGAAACCATTTTGACTTCTGAGATACTTGTAATTTACATCTCCAAGTCAAGGAATTGGAAACACAGCTGCACGTGATTTAGCAGCAGACCACCACCTTGCGTTAGTTTTTATAAAATGGTATAAGTGCCGGTTGTTCAGAAAGCAATGGCAAACTATTGAACGTAAACTTGCCAACTAATCACAAACAGCCAAAAAATGCTGAGATTGACTGCGATGTCCTGTAAAGGATGTGCAGCTAACTTTTAAGTCAAGGATGAAAGTCAACATTTTAGTCCCAACTGGCTAGTGTTGGGGTTGAACCTGCTACCTCGGCATCAGCTCACTGGAAGTGTAAGAGCAAGCACTCTTATCCATTCAGCCATGCTGACCTCCATTATAATGGTTTAATTCTAAGGGTCTAAATATAGACATTGTGAATTCCATATTATGTCTTCAACAACAGGAAAACAGTGAAAGCCCAAGTCAGATGACCAGGTCAATTGTTGCCTTGGAGATGTTTGTGCTCACTAAAAATGGAATGATGGAGTTCAAGGATGTTCCTACTTTAGAAGAAGTAAGTATGAATCTCCATGGTAGCATAGTGGCTAGACATTTACCTCCTGGCCAGGTGGTCATGGGTTCAGTATAGTATGGAGAAGGATTTTTAAAATCTATCAGGACTTCTAGGTACACCTTGGCTAAAATGGGCATCAAGAAAACGCTTAAGAAGTGAAGGCATTTGGTGTGGTATTGAGCACATCACTCCTATGAAGTGTCTATAGAATATGAGTCTAGCACCAAATTTCACTCTGTCGTAAGGCATTTAAATGTGTCCTTAACTTTACTATTTAACAAATTGTGAAGGTACGCAATTTATACAAGTTGTCATGTTCTGGTGCACTGTTCTTTTATCTTTTTATGTTGGTCACTGTACTGGCTGAGAGTGTCTGATTGTAGATGGTGCCTTACAGCCTAGTGGTATGGGTGTCAGAGTCTAGAATAGTGCAGTGATGCAGTGACATCGTTACGCCCGCCAGGCGACTTAGTCCCCAGCAGGGATGCCGTAACTTCGTTACGCCGCCAGGCGAGTAGTAGTTACCTGCCTGCGAGGTTGCTGGCTGACGAGACGGCCAGCGGTCAGGCAAGGACGACGCAAGACGCACGCATGCCTCGTGAAGCCACTTCAGGTGGGAGGCAAGTTGCGAGCTATAGGCAGACAGCTCTGGGACGTTGACTCGACTGGACGCATGATGAGAGAAAGGCGTTGTGTGGTTGTGTGGTTGTGAGAAAGTCGAGTGTCTGGACATCTTGAGAGATAGACTGTGAGCTGTATTGTGTATGTAAGTGTATTGAAGTATCAAGTATATCTTGTAGTGATCATCGTACTGTATATGATCTGTAAATAAATCCATTGAACGTTGTGTCGTTGAGTCTCAAGTCAAATCACGTTGTACTTGTACTGTCTCACATGTGTTAGGTTAGCGAGCCAAGTTTAAGACCCTGACATGTGTGGACATGGTGGCATTCGTCCGGCTTTGAAATGAACATGTTTATGTGATGAACATTTAAAACTAGAGTTTGTGAACTTAGAATTTTTGTCAAACTTTATAGTATAAGTAAATGTGATCGTGGAAGGCCCATTTTGATAAATTACTACATTATTTAAACATGGAGACTATTTGTAAACGTACAGTGCATACATATTGTTTGATCTTGTAAACGTGTAAAACATTTGTGATTGTTGAACTTGTCACCGTTGTGATCTTGTCTCCATCTTGTAAACTTGATGTCTATGTCCTTACTGAATGTCATCTTGATGTAAGTGATGTGTCATCAATGTTGTAGAGTGTTAAGATATATTTAGATTGTCTTTGTGAATTGAGTTGTGGAACGCAAACAGTTTTGGGAAAGAAAGTGACTTGTGTTTTGAAAAAAAAAAATTGTTGACGGACATACAATTACACTCAACGCCATACAAACCTAATCAATACTTAGTGACAAGCAGGCACACTACATCAAATAGACGCTAATTTATTTCCTCCAAAAACAAAGCAGGTTTTCCGTACCATCTGAAACCCTTGCGCGTAGAGGTCATTTGTGTTTTCGAAGTAGCGACCCTACAGTTCCTAGCCCGATTTCCAACCGTTCTTCACCGCATCCAGGGCACTTGAGTATATTTTTCTTTTCATATACTTTAAGGATGCAAATTTAGGCACATATTGTCAATAGAACACAATTGTAAATTGTTTACTTTACTAACCACTTATAACAAATTGTGTGGCTGGTATTTCATTTGCATTTTCCATCATGTCGTCATTAAATGATTTCATCGATATGGGGTTAAAATTACAGTTAACAGAAGATGAGTTAACGAAGTGGAGTGAGAAGAAATACTCTGAATACCAAGAACGCGAAGAAAGAGCAGCTGAAAGAGCTTTAAAGCAGGCAGAGACTGAAAGGGCTGCCAAGCAAGTAGAGGCAGAAACAGCCTTAAAGCAAGCAGAGGCAGCAACTGCAGCAAAGCAAGCCGAATTAGAACTGGCTGCAAAGACAAAGCAAGCCGAATTAGATATTGAATTAAAGAAAGCTGAAATAGCAGCTCAGAGTAAGAGAGAAGAACTGGAGGTACAGTTAAAGATGAAACAACTTGATACTGAGACTGCCATTAACAAAGAGTCTAAGAAATCTTAGAGACTGGAGAAAGAAAACCAGTACAAGAAATATCAAGGTATTGTACGTAATTATACCTCGGGTGACTGCATCGCAGCTTTTACCAAAAATTTTGAAACTTTAATGGAACATTACCAGGTTCCACTGTCTGAATGGAATATTGTTTATATGAGGAGTTTATCAGGGGAGCCTCTTAAAGTCATTGAGACCATCCCCAAAGACCTCAGAAAAGATTACCATTATCTGAAAGCAAAGATTATGGCACATTTTATGTTAGATGAGGCAGGTTACAGAGAACAATTCAGCAAGTTGAGCCCAAAACCGACTCAAACGTTCTCTGATTACCTCTGCTTAGTCCGAGATATATTTACCAAATGGACTTCAGCAGCTAAAATTGACAAAAATTATCAAAGATTAGAAGATCTGATCATTAGAGATAAAGTCATTTCATCCATTCCATCAGCATTTTCAAAATTTTTGCAGGAGAATGAATGCACTAGTGTAGATGAGATTGAGAGACGTGGTTCGGCGTATTACACAGCCAACAAACATTATTTTGCCAGTGAAGCTACTGACATAAATTTTGTAGCATCGGCTAACTATGACAAACCCTATAGTAGGCAGAAACCTCATAAGCCTACATCTGAGAAGTATAATCACTGTAAATATTGTAAAATTTCACATCATCAAGGTGAGATGTGCGACAAGAACCCCGCATATCATACTCATCTACAAAACATGGTAAACAGACAAGATAAGGAGCGTAGATCCTTCAGAAATTTGCGTAAATGTTTCCTCTGTAAGGCGTACGGACATTATCGCCATGATTGTAAAGGTAGGCAAATTACCAACAAAGCAAATGCCGCCTTATTTGACAGTTCATCGTCAGATGAAGAACAATCAGAGAAACATCCTGTGAACTCAGCACAGGCTTTTGACATGTTTAACGCAAATAAATGTACTGTTTGTAACACCTTTTATGAAGATGGCATTTTAACATGCGGCCACTCCATTCCTATTGCCAATGAAGAAGCTAATTTGGTAGTAGATTCCAAAGGCAGGATAAACGTCCATCACGGATATGTGAATGGCAAGTCTGCTACAGGCCTTCGGGACACAGGAAGCTCACTAATTGATCTGAAGAGAACGTTCATAATGCCTACAGACTATACAGGCAGGCACGTAACATGCAGAACATTCTCAGGCAATATTGAAAAGTACCCACTAGCATGGGCATATATTGAAACACCTTTCCTCACTGGGAAAGTAAAGTGCGCTGCATTAACAAACCCAGTGTGTGATATTATAATTGGAAATTTACCAGAGGTGAATGATAAACCTCATGACATAACATCTCTGTGTATTGATGATAGCATAACATCACCATCAAATGTCATCATTGATAATGTTACACCACCTAATGAATGTATGGTAGCTAATGTAGCACTAAGATCTCATGACATCATTGATAACATTGTTTCATCACCATCTGATATCATTGAATGTGTGAACGAAGTAACTAGATCTACTGCTAGAGTGCAAGATGAAAGTAATCAAACTGAGGCTATACAAATGCTTAGCCCAGTATCACTACCTACTAACACCATGAAGGAGACTTTTGTAACAGCTCAAAAGGCTGACCCTTCATTGTCAAAATATTTTAATCTGATCGGCCAAAAGCCAAAGGTAACCAAGAATGCAAAATGGCATTGTGCTGTGAAAAATGATATCCTCACTAGGTATTATACCAGAGGTGATAACACAACAGAGCAAACTGTTTTGCCAACTAATTATCGTAAGCAAGCCTTACATCTTGCCCATGATATACCTCTTGCAGGGCATATGGCATACGCTAAGACCAGATCAAGATTATTAACACAGTTTCATTGGCCCAAATTTTGCAATGACATTAAACAATATTGCAGAAGTTGTGACATCTGCCAAAAACTGGTAAAAAAAGGTAAACACCCACAGGCAAAGTTACAAGTTACTGACTTAGCCAGTCGACCTTTTGAGAAATTATCTGTCGACATAGTGGGCCCTCTCAATCATACAACAACTAGAGGGAATAAATATATTCTAACTGTCATTGATCAATGTAGCCACTGGCCGGAAGCTATTCCGCTAAAGAACATAACTGCCAATGATATAATGGAAGTTTTCTTCCATATATTTTCTCGGATAGGATTTCCAGACACTATCCAATCAGATAGGGGCACTCAGTTTATCGCCGCATCTACACAAGCTTTCACCAAAATGTTGGGAGTGAAGCAATGTTTCAATTCCCCGTACCATCCTCACTCTAGTGGAATTATAGAAAAATTTAACGGCGATTTAAAGCACATGCTTGCAAAAGTCACGCAAGAGCACCCCAATAACTGGGATGTATATCTACCAGCTATTCTTTTTGCTTATCGCGAGGTACCACATTCTAGTACCGGTTTCTCTCCTTTTGAACTTATCTATGGTGCCAAACCACGTGGCCCATTGACGATTTATCATCAAATGTTAACTGACTCCACTCCAGTGCTTAAACCCATATCATCATACGTATATGTTACATCATTGCGTGAAAGAATCATCAAATCTTGTATAATTGCAAAGAATGCACTAAAATTATCTGGTGCGACTTATAGACAGTATGCTGACAAAGGTAACAGGACAATAACGTTGACACCTGGACAGGACGTTCTTCTTCTATTACCTAGTGACAGACACTTATTGACTGATTCTTGGCAGGGACCTTTTAAAGTGACGAGACAGATTTCACCTGTAGACTACGAGATCCAAATAAAAGACAAACACAAAATATTCCACATAAATATGCTAAGACCATACTACAACAGAGACAACGAACAAGACGATACAACAGCTTGTACAGTGATAATAGATCATGAAGATGACGAGGCTAGTGACGAAATTCCAACACCTGCATTAGACACGACAAACTGCTTGAAGGAGATCAAAATCAACCCAAAGTTAACTCAAGCAGAAACAGACAGTTGCAAACATCTAATACAACAGTACAACACCATCTTCTCTAACAACCCAGGACAAACAGAATTAGTACAGCATCACATCACACTCACGTCAAACACACCCATAAGATGCAGACCATACACCATTCCATTACATTACAAAGAACACTTACATCAGGAGATCATCAACTTAGAGAAAAACAACATCATAAGACGATCCCAATCAGACTTCTCATCTCCAATGGTCATAGTACGCAAAAAGGACAACACAATAAGACTCTGTGTCGACTATAGAAAGCTCAATAAAATAACTCTTCTAGATCTGGAGCCAATGGCAAACTCTGACGATCTACTGACAGAACTGACAGACGCTAGGTTCTTTACGAAGGTAGACATGACTAAAGGTTACTGGCAAATAGCGGTAGACGAACAGAGCAGACATCTGACAGCTTTTGCCACACCTTGGGGACTGTACGAATGGTGCAAACTTCCATTTGGGCTTGTCAATGCCCCAGCCACATTCGTACGTATGACACGACTTTTACTAGTAGATATACCTAACATAATTTGCTATATAGATGACATCTGTGTTCACACAGAGACGATGACAGACCACATAAAGACATTAGAACAGACATTTGAACGCATTAGACAGCACGGACTGACGGTAAAGCCTGCGAAAGTAGACACAGCCTACCAGGAAATATCCTTCTTGGGGTACAAAATATCCAATGGCTTTGTCACGACAGACGATATCATTGTGTCCAAGATACTAAAACTCTCACTTCCGACTACGAAAAAGCAAGTCAGAAGTTTGTTGGGACTGATAAATTATTACCGGCAGTTCATTCCTGATTTTTCCGAACTGACCGAAGTATTACTAACTTACTAACAAAAGATAAACCGGAGAAAATTGTAAGCAATGAATGCCTAAAATTTGCATTCCGTAAAGTATTATCTTGTTTTTCTGATAATAGCTTACACAATCCCATCCTGAAATTGCCCAATCTCCATTTACCTTTCAGATTGCGTACAGACGCGAGCTCCGTGGCGATTGGAGCAGTCTTGTTGCAGGAGCATAATAACATCCTTCACCCTGTGTACTTCGTCTCCAGGAAACTGAAACCCAGAGAACGGGCTTGGTCAATACCTCAGTTGGAAGCCCTAGCTTTAGTGGTGGGTATAACTAAATTGTCCAGATTCCTTCTAGGACGCCATTTCATTGTGGAGTCTGACAGCAGCCCGTTGCGATTTATAAATTCAGGTGTACCTTCAAACCAGATGGTAGCGCGCTGGTCTCTTAAGCTCCAAGATTACAGCTTCGAGGTTCGACATATCCCAGGCAGAACCAACACGATTGCCGATCTTTTGTCCCGTTGTCCGACCGACCCAGTAAGCACCAATGTCTGAGTGCAGTGTGTAAAATACACTCAGATTAACACAGCCATCCATCAGTGAATATTTTTTTTCCATTCACAAAAAGCTGTGTAAAGTCTACGATGTGATGTGATAGGGATTACTCCCAATATATATAGTGTTCTTATTTTACTAATTAATGTAGTGATTGTCGTGTATAATTGTGTAGTGTGTGGTAGAAAGCGAACTTTATTAATTGTATATATTAAGAAACAAGAACAGTGCCACATTCGCTCAAAAACTTACCGTAAGCGAACTATCCAATTTGACAGTGGTATCTGCGTGTGGAACTTTCCAGTGATATTTTAAATCCGTGTGTGAAAGTGTGACCTAAACATTGACAGCTACACCACTGCAGTCATTCGAAATCCAGAAGGTTTTACAGTGAAACATCCAACACATGAACGATTAGAACATTGTACATTCCGTAACTACATCAGACCGGAACAAGTGTGTTCTTCAAGTTTCAACATCAGCTGTTTAGTTTTCGTGTGTACTTCCGGATTAGTTAGAAATTTAGAGCAAAATTAGCAGACGACAAATAAAAGTTTAAAAAGCTATGACGATTCTAAAATCTTTAGGAATCAACAAGTTTGAATACACGAATTGTGTGTTTATATATTTATGTAGTGTAATCTTAGAATCATATCTTGATTAATGTATTCATACTACCGACTTTTTCTCGTTAGTATGAAGAAACATCAAGCGATGACGCTAAGAAATAGAATAATTATTGTAAAATATTATATTTCATAAATTTTGAAGTTATTCCCCTTTCATTTATTTGTTATTACATCATTACACAAAGGGCCATAATTTGAAATGTATACTGTAATGTGTTGTATATAAATAGCCATGTTGTTGCCCGATTGTTAACACACCAGGAAGCCATCTACTGGGCATGGCAGAGTGTTACCGACATTGCAGACCAACACAAGAGTTCCTGGCCAAATGAGGTCAGGGTTTGAGCGTTTAATGCGACTTTTATAAAGCCGTATTTCGGTCTAGCCAGATGGTTTTTGGTTTCAAGAACCATATTATTACGTTTTTTTTTGGAGGCTGTGAGGTAGATACTTGGAAGCTGGTACTACCGATCTGACTGGGTCAATAATGCAATTGAAGTAATCAGCCATCGGGAGGATGAAGCCTGACAAGTGTTAAAGGTTGAACACCACATGTCGTTGAATACAACTTCCATTTCTTATATGTTTCTATGGCAGATGTGTATTTCTATGTATTCTGATACCAATGTATATAACAACAGAAGGGTTGACTCTGACAAGGTTAAAATATTAATCCAGTATGTACATATATTATACATGAAAGATGACATCTTTCATGAAGTTGCCCGGGGGAGCATGTCAGAGTCTAGAATAGTGCAGTGATGCAGTGACATCATTACGCCCGCCAGGCGACTTAGTCCCCAGCAGGGATGCCGTAACTTCATTACGCCTCCAGGCGAGTAGTAGTTACCTGCCTGCGAGGTTGCTGGCTGACGAGACGGCCAGCGGTCAGGCAAGGACGACGCAAGACGCACGCATGCCTCGTGAAGCCACTTCAGGTGGGAGGCAAGTTGCGAGCTATAGGCAGACAGCTCTGGGACGTTGACTCGACTGGACGCATGATGAGAGAAAGGCGTTGTGTGGTTTCTGTGCCTGAAAGTCGAGTGTCTGGACATCTTGAGAGAGAGACTGTGAGTTGTATTGTGTATGTAAGTGTATTGAAGTATCAAGTATATCTTGTAGTGATCATCGTACTGTATATGATCTGTAAATAAATCCATTGAACGTTGTGTCGTTGAGTCTCAAGTCAAATCACGTTGTACTTGTACTGTCTCACATGTGTTAGGTTAGCGAGCCAAGTTTAAGACCCTGACAATGGGTTTAATTCTAGGGTGAAGGTGTCTGATAGTGGATAGTATTTGACAACATTAGAACAGGTTTTATTCTAAAGTGAGGACATATGAGTTTTCAAATTCCTTTGTTCTTTGTCTTAATAGTGTACTTGTGGAGAGGTTTCTTGCAGTCCATCTCTTGACGTTCTTCACCCATATGTAGTATTGTGTTTTTATAGCAGACTTTCTTTTCACTTTTTCCTACACCAAATCCTGTAACAAGGAATTGTCTCTTTATGTGGTCACAATATCTTTATTGTCTGATTGTTGTCTCTTTCAGTAATGTTTTCTTTAATCTCAGGTTTTGTAATATTTTTTTGCTTGTTTTCTTACTCTACCATGTTATTGCTTCTATTTTTCAATACAGCCACATTTCAAAAACTTCAAAATTGTTTTTTTTCAAACGTGTTTGACTCTGTTAATGTTACCAAGAAAAATATTGCTTCTCATGTTCCTCTTTTCTTTTGCTATTCATAAAAACATCAGTGAAAAAAGACATAACTGTAGAAATGTGTACAGTTGGAAAACACAATTTTATGGTCAGTTTTACAAGAGAACAATTACAAAGTACAGAGGATGTTGTGGTGACATGTCTTTTCAGCAACAAAATAAATAAATAAATCACAACAACATGAAACAGTGTCGGAAATGACACGAAACATAACTAGATTAAGGCATAACGATAATGACAATTAACAAGCAGAATGAAAGGAAATATAGGTACTTAACTTAGTGGCTCAAAATATAAAAAAAGAGGAACCTCCGACAAAAGTCAGTATATACAGGCAGAAAGTGAACAGGTGTGCACACAAGTTGAGGTGAGGCAGTTACTGTCACATTTGATAAGGAGAGGCATAAACATGGTCTGGTGAAAAAGGCAGGAGATTAGGAGATAGGAGTTGCTGATGAGGGGGTAGGACAAAGTGTGAAGAAACCAGAGAAAAGAGCTAGATAGTAGTAGTAGAAAATGAGGGAACAGAATAGATAAAAGAAGTAGTGGGGATCTCTAAAGAGTTCATAGTGGATGTATCCAGAATGTCTGAGCTTCTGACAGTGCAGGTTGCTCATGGTGCATATATGTAGTATTGTAATAGTGAATAGTACAACATCAAAGAAACACAGAGACTAGAGGGAACGAATAAAAGTAGGAAGTCACGTAGCTGAAAGGTTAAGGGTGCTCACTCTTAAACTTCTGGTGCAATGATGGCGGTGTTAGGGGTTGTCGTCCTTGGCTTGGGGACATAAATTAAAGTACTTCAGAAGTTGGAGTTGGTTCCCTGATGGACGGGCGACACTGGTAATAGGGAAAGCTAACTCACACACAAAAGTCAGCCTAACATGACTGATAACAACGCTGGTCAGTTCTGTGCATGCATAGGACAAAGACAGTGAATTAGTTGAATAAAATATGCTTTCTGTATTCTTATCCTGTAGTATTTTAACTCAATGACATATTCTACCTAGATTGCTTTGATGGTTGAGTGGGTAAAATGGACAGACAAGTTTGTGGAACTGACACTCTGGACTCGGCTGACATCTTTGGCCTTTGAGTCTCACATCCACAACTTGGTCATGCAGTGCAGCTCAAAAGCTCTAAGGTTTTCAGCATTAGGGACTCAGCCTCGAAACAGGAAAATGGACCTGTAAGTTGCGAAAATTCAACTATTTTTGTGGCTAGTGATATTATTGCATAATATTATTTGTAATCTTCTGTAATACGTGAATGATTCTTGTTTATATAACTAACATATTCACTTTGCAAATGTATATATGCATTTTAAAAATCGATACATATCTCAAAATCACAGTGATCACCCAACCTCAGTATTCCATGACCAAGTATATGTAAATGTCTAACACTTCACATCCTTTAGTAGTATTTGCATGAAACTAACTTTACCTTTGTTGTTTAATGTATGCCTGTAGTATATAGATAATGGCCAAAGGCACGTAGAGGTTATACAGTATTAAAAACCGATGACACAACACCAGCAAACAAGTTAAAGTAAAGTTGTTGAGAACGTGCATCTTTACCGTGACAATCTTTGAATGTGAGTCATGGACATTAGGCAATCACCGAAGAAGAAAATTGGGGTTTTGAGTTTAAATGTTAAGAAAAGTTCTTAGAATATCATAGACCAAGAAAAAGAAAAACTGATATTCTACCAGATGTGAACATAGAAGAAAACTGGTTCATAAACAACATCATGTCTCAGAAACTGAGATACATTGGCCATAGTAAATGTTACAGTGGCTTGGAGAGAAAACAGCGATGGAAGGTGTGGTTACTGGGAGTAGTGACTGGAGTCTACTAGCATGAATATTGACACAGGGACAATTACAGTCACAGTGAGAGAGAGAGAGAGAGGAGAGAGAGAAATGAGAGAGGGAGAGAGAGGGAGAGAGATGAGAGCAGAGAGAGAGAGAGTAAGATGAGAGAAGAGAAAGATGAGAGAAGATAGAGAGAAGAGAGACAGAGATGAGAGAGAGAAGAGAGAGATGAGAGAAGAGAGAGATGAGAGAGAAGAAAGAGAAATTGAAGAGACGTGAGAGAGAAATGAGAGAGATGAGAGAGAGAAGAAAGAGAAGAGAGAGAGAGAAGAAAGAGAGAAGAGAGAGAAATGAAAGAAAGAGAAATGAGAGAGAGAGAGAGGAGAGAGAGAGAGGTGAGAGAAGAGAGAGATGAGAGAAGAGAAAGAGATGAGAGAGAGATGATAGAGAAGAGAGATAGAAGAAAGAGAGTAATGGAAGAGAAGAGAGAGAAATGAGAGAGAAGAGAGAGAGAAGAAAGAAATGGGAGAGAAGAAAGAGATGGGAGAGAGATGAGAGAGAAATGGGAGAGAAGAAAGAGAGAAATGAGAGATAAGAGAGAGACAAGAGAGAAGAATGAGAAGAGAGAAAAGAAAGAGAAGAGAGAGAAATGAAAGAGAGAAACGAGAGAGAGAGAAATGAGAGAGAATTGAAAGAGAAGAGAGAGAGACACAATAAAAGAGAGAGAGAGGGGGCGAGAGGAGAGAGAGAGGAGAGAGCGAGAACAGACTTGCATCATGGCAGGGTAAAGATATTACATAGCTCATATACAGTTCTAGAGAATGGGAGATATGGAGAGGCATAATTTCCCACACCAGTTGGTAAGGCTCTTGATAATGATGATTATCAGAGATTATGATGATTTTGTTTTACACCACATTTTAAACTTTCTAACCTATGGAATCTTTGTTCTTACTCTGTTCTCTTTCTCACTGGATACCTCCGGCAATTCAATTATTAATTTGTTGGTCTGTTCTCCATTTATTTCCTTTACCAGCAATCAAAATTCAAAAGAACAGGAATTGCTGAGCTATGCTAGTGTCCTTCGCGGACAGAGCCTGATGGAGACCATGCAAGGAAGAGAGTCTGTGCGCAGATCTGCTTTGAAAGCTTTCCTGGACAGTGCCAAGTAGGTAGAGCATGAAGTGATCAGTAATTTACCATCCAGATCCGGAATCTGAAACAAGCAGTTGTCATTGTGTGTATGTATATAATATTAATAGAATTAGAGGCAGAAGTGAATACAATGCGGAGAACATGGATGATGCTTCATAGGACAGCTAAAGATTGGACTGCTTGGAGTGAATTGGTTAAAGGCCTATGCCACAATGGGGGACAAAGGGTGCTGGAAGAAGAAGAAGGGATTTGCTCTGTAACACTTTCTAACTGAAGAAGTTGATACTTAAAGCAATAAGTGCTTGCATAAAAAAAAAAGTTAAAATAAGAACACAGAGCACTAAAAACATTGGTGAGTATGAGAAAAGCCATCTTACCTCATGTGCAATGAAGGGAGCTTCAAACTGCACCTCCAAGTGGCAGAGGACGAGTAATGCACATCTATGCAGGAAATGCATGCAGCTCTAGGATCCGAGTATCCACTGGCATAAGTGGACAACTCTTCATAGCAAATCAGAGCAAGGCACTCACGTGTCTTGACAGTCAGAATAGCTGCTAAAGGCAGATGTAACATACCCCTCTTATATGTGGAAGGTAAGGGAAAACCAACGATTGTTATGAATACCTTGGGTGGCCAGAGTGACTGACAGCAATTGCTTGGAAGAGGCTAATAGCAGTAAAACATTATACACAAGGCTAAGAAAGAGACTGTTCTTTGATCATATAATCAGAAGTGAACCATTGGAGAACATCGTGCAGCTGGAAATATTAGCAGTAAAAGAGGCAGAAGCACGCAGAAAGAAATTATGTGTGATGTTTTCAGATGATGGCATGGAAAAATAACAATAGAATTTTGTGAATAGAATATCCTCGGAAGTAAAAGCAGTCATGATATTGGTTACATGCTCCATTGAGTGCTGATTGGTCTATAAACATATGAATTCAGCACCAAATACTGAATATACCTCAAGATGTGTAAATGTATCCTTTACTTTTATTGCAGTTCATAATATGTAATGTCTTTGAACATATGATTATTGTTCTGATCACTTGATTATTGTTCTGACTGCTTGATTATTGTTCTGACTGCTTGATTATTGTTCTTACCACTTCTTTATTGATTTGACGACGTGATTATTGTTCAGACCACTTGATTTTTGTTCTGACCACTTCTTTATTGATCTGACCACTTGATTAATGTTCTGACCATTTGATTATTGTACTGACCACTTAATTATCGTTTTGACCACTTGATTATTGTTATTTGAAAGATTTGCAAGAAGTGCGGGGAGCTATGAACTTGTAATGGCAGCTGCCAGACACTTTTGGAATGCCAGCCTTCCTTTGATGACCCAACAAAATGGGCGGGAGCATCTTAGAGAAGCACTGAGGATCATGCTAGATTGTATTGCTGCGAACTGCTGACACAACTAAGAAACAGGTACTTCAAGAAATCACTCTTCTGTGTGTTGTTGCTAATTTTGTCCTGTAGGAAGAAGCCTAAACCTTCTTTTCTGTGGTATAGTTGATAGTGCACTGACTTACCAGTACATCAACATGTGTTTAATTCCCAGTTGAGGACTGATTGTTGTTTATGTAACAATGTTTGGTTTTGAACAGAGGTAGTTCGGTGGATAAGGCAGTTGCTTGCCTGTCCAGCTATACTGGGTTTAAATTCTCACAGAAGTGAATGCCAGAAAATTTAATGGTATGATAAGATCAGCTGGCATGATATAGACATCATCCATTGAGTGCCGATTGGCTAAAAATTAATGGATGAGCACCATGA
Organism: Cepaea nemoralis; assembly: GCA_014155875.1. Classification (NCBI taxonomy): domain Eukaryota; kingdom Metazoa; phylum Mollusca; class Gastropoda; order Stylommatophora; family Helicidae; genus Cepaea; species Cepaea nemoralis. Next base: position 395,740 of record JACEFZ010027649.1, on the reverse strand, counting down.
CCCCTGCTTTATACATTCTGTATTTTGTGTGCTTTGATATCTTTTTCTCTCCATTGTTTACTGATACACAATTTTTCTCATGGGGTCTGTGGCTTAAGGGCTAGGGAATCCAATTTCATAATTCCGCGATATATGGATCGAGGGTTCAAAACCAGCCACAGGTGGTTTGGGAGCAGGTTGCTTTCCATTGATTTTGATGTTATGAGCGTTAAATGTTCAGAAAGCAATAACAAACTGCTGCGTGTAAAATTGCCTAGTAAATCACTCACAAATAGCCAATAAATGCTGGGGTTGACTGCAACATCCTATAAAAGGGACATGTAACTAACTTTATCTTTCTCACAAAAAGTAGAAGGAAAACAGCAAAAGAAGGAAACAAAAAAATACATGGCAGTCTGAAGTAATAGCACATTTCTTGTGCTAATTTTAAATATATATTTTAAACACAAATCAAATCAAATCAAATCAAATCAACTTTATTAGGGTCACAAATTGGGCGCGCAGGCCCGTCTTACATTCGGCCCTTCCAATCACTCGTCTTTCGTTCATCAAGAGCATTATACATTTACATAGGAAGAAAAATAAACATTGTAAAATGAATGTTGTAAACATAAACAAGGCTAATTACCATGTTATGAAGCCCATCTCCCACCTATCCATTCATCACTCCACTCACACAACAACCCCACCTACCCACACACACGCGCACCAAGGGACACATACACATCCCACCTACCCACAAACACCCACACCAAGGGACACATACATACCCCACCAACCGACCCATCCCCCTCCCGCACATCCCCCACCCACACACACTGCCCTCATCTGATCCCCCAACCAAAACACACTCGCCACCCACAAACATTCCCATACCAACCCACACATCCCACGCCCATCCACATACACATCCTACCCCACACATCCTTTCCCCACCCACACCTCAAACCACCCACCCCCCAGCCATATCTCCATCGACAACATATTCCCCACCCATGCACACAACCCCCCACCAACCCACACATCGCACATCCACTCACACATCCCCAAACCATACACACACATCCCCACCAACTAACATGTCCCTACCCCCCCCCCCACACACACACATCTCCCTAACCACCCATACATCCCCAATCCACTCACACACACCCCACCACCCACACATACAACTTCCACCCACCCACACATGCCATAACCTAATCCCCCACCACACAATCCCCCACCCACACATCACATACACCCCCTACCACGCACTATTCCCAACCCACGCACCACACACACATCCCTCAGCAACACATCCCCACTTACACACCACACACATATCCCCCACCCAGATACCACACAATATTCCCACCCACACAGATACCCTTACCCATCCACCCCACATACCCCACTCACACACCACAAAATTCCCCCACCCACACACACATACCTCACCCACACAATATCCCCAACCAACACACCACACACCTCTCCCCACCCACACACGCATTCCCTACCCGTCCACCAACAGACACTCACTCACGCAAACATCCTCCACTACGCACCCACACACCCCCACCCACCCACCCCCAACCAAACATCTCTCGATCACAATACCCCTACCCACACACATCCTCCACTCACTCACACATCCCACCCCGACACATACAACTCCCTCACCCACCTACACATCCCTAAGCCACTCACACACCCCCATCCACACATTCCCCATCCACACACACATCTCCCACCCACACACCCCCACATACTTCCCCCAACCACCACAATCCCCTACTCACCCACACATATACCCCACCCATACGCACAATCCCCGCACCCATCACACACATCCCCCACACCACACACTATCCTCCACCCATACCACCACAAACATACCCTCCACCCACACATCATTCACACATCCCCCACCAACACACCGCACACATATTTCAAACCCACACACAATACACTTCTCCCCACCCGCACTTGCATCCCCAATCCACCCAACACAATTCCCTACCCACACAACCCCGCCTCCCACACATACTTCCTCAAACCATCCACACATCTCCACCCACATAAACACACATCCCCCGCATCCGTCCCATACACATATCCTCCACCCATACACACATCCCCCACACCCATTCCAACACCCCTACTTTCACCCCCACACATCCATTCACACATCCCACCAACACCCACAAATACCACTACCCACCAAAACCCACACACCCCAACCCATCCAAACGCATACCCACACCCACACAACCCCCACCCACACATATCCCCACACTCACACACATCCTCCACATACACTCACAATTCCTCACATCTAGACACATACAAAATGTCTCACGTTAGTATTGAAACTAGCATGAACAAACTCCCACACTTTACTCACACACATACACTGACACTTGTCATGAGCAGTCTCAGAAAAATGTTAAACATGGAGAAAAATGTGTACATAAAATGTATGTGACGTAAAAATAGTGATGCTCTCTCTCTCTCTCTCTCTCTCTCTCTCTCTCTCTCTCTCTCTCTCTCTCTCTCTCTCTCTCTCTCTCTCTCTCTCTCTCTCTCTCTCTCTCTCTCTCTCTCTCTCTCTCTCTCTCTCTCTCACACACACACACACACACACACACACACACACACACATTCACTCTCACGCTCACACATTCACTCTTCCGCTCATTCACTCTCACGCTCACTCATTCACTCTCACGCTCACTCATTCACTCTCCTGCTCACTCATTCACTCTCCCGCTCACTCATTCACTCTCCCGCTCACTCATTCACTCTCCCGCTCACTCATTCACTCTCCCACTCACTCATTCACTCTCATGCTCACTTGTTCTGTCTCTCATTCACACTCACTGACTCTCTCACTCAAACTACAGTAATGAACATGAGTTTATATTATGCATGATAAAATCAAATGGTATTTAACTGATAATATGACAGATGAGAATACACAAACATATGGATTCGCGTGTTACATAACATGCGTGTTACACGATATGCATCAGCTCAGCTCTCTCTCTCTCTCTCTCTCTCTCTCTCTCTCTCTCTCTCTCTCTCTCTCTCTCTCTCTCTCTCTCTCTCTCTCTCTCTCTCTCTCTCTTCTTTCATATACACACACTCACACGCATGCGCACGCTCACACACACACACACTAACACATCAACTCTCCCACTGTCTCACTCTCTAACACACAATCCTTCGCACACACACACACTCACTCTCTCAATCACACTCTCTCACACATACACATACACATGCACATGAATGCATGCACGCACGCACACACTCCCTCACTCACTCTCACACATACACGTACGAATGCATGCACTGACACATTCCCCCACTATTTCTCGCTCAATCACTCTCTCCACACACACGCACGCACGTGCGCACACACTCTCTCCCTCTCTCTGACACCCACTTTCTCTCTCTCTCTCTCTCTCTCTCTCTCTCTCTCTCTCTCTCTCTCTCTCTCTCTCTCTCTTGCTCCCACACGCACACACATATATAGTGAACAATTATAATTAAACAATTATAATGAACAATTATACTGAACAATTATACCAGTAAATGAATTATGGTGGCATATAGTCGGTATGGATTAAGTATTGAAAGAGTTTTCGGTTAAATGTGTAGGGACTCATTGGAGTTTTCAGATCTGGAGGCAGATCATTCCATAAGTGAGCACCAGAATAGGCGAAACATGTTTTGTATAGGTCCAATCTAGGCTTTGAGACATGTAACAAATTTAGGCGCTTGCTGTTCATTGCATTAGATTGAATCAGCGGCAGAAGATACTCTGGGGTATTTTGAGATATAATTTTATTCACTAATTTGGCTTTGTTGAAAAGGAAGCGCTTTTGTAGTGGTAGAAGTCTTAGATGACTGTACAAAATATTACTTTCAACGTGCTTTATGCCAGAAACCAGACGAATAGCGCGGTTTTGTAGAGAACATAGTCGTTTTAAATTAGATTTAGGGCAACCATCCCAAACTGTGGAACAGTAATCGAGATGTGATTGGATATAGCATGTATAGAATATTTTTCGAGTGCTTTCGTCCAGAAAGTGCTGAATTTTAGCAAGTTGGTAAACTTTTTGTGCTATTTTCTTGGTAAGAGCGTGAACATGAGAGCTCTAGTTCAAATGGCTGTCTATTAAAAGCCCTAGTGTTTTATGTTCAGTCACATTAACTATAGGTAACGTGCCCATGCGGAGTTCGAGCGGTGATCCAGTTATGGCTAGTGTCTGTAGTTTTTGTCTGGTCGTTATTAGCATGGATTTGGTTTTGTCGATGTTAATTTGCATGCGGTTTTCATTGCTCCATCTAGTAAGATTATCAAGTTCCTTTTGTAAAGAATTCTCTAATTCACTACGGTTTTCTTGACTAGTATATATAGTACAGTCGTCTGCAAATAGATCACAAGTTGTATTGATATATAAAGGAAGATCATTAATATAAACTGCAAAAAGCAGCGGACCTAGTATTGAGCCCTGAGGCACACCAATATTAAGCTGTGTGGGTCTTGATAGACAGTTGTTGAAGGACACGACTTGTTGCCTGTCGGATAGAAATGACGTAATTATGTTCACCATGTTGGTGCTTGTCTTCATTTGCTTTAGTTTTCTAATTAAAATATCGTGATCTACCATATCAAAGCTTTTTTAAAGTCTACAAACACCGCTCCACAAATTCTACCGTTGTTGATGTTTAAGTGCCAGTTATCGGTCATTTTTGTTAGAGCACTATGGCAAGAATATTTAGGTCGAAACCCAGATTGACTGTTAATTATTAGATCATTGTTAATTAAATGGTGTAACGTTATTTTATGAATGTGTTTTTCTAGTGGTTTTGATAGCGACGATAGTAAGGAAATAGGTCTATAATTACCCAAAACGCTATTATCGATTGAGCCATTTTTAATTAGCGGAAACACTTTAGCAATTTTAAATGCAGATGGAAAGTAGTTTTTGGCCAGGCACTGGTTATATATGAACGTTAAGGACTCGCTAATGACTGGTGCAGCACAACGAAGAATTCTATTACTGATACCATCTAGGCCGTGTGAGTTTGTTGATTTGAGGTTCAAGAGATATTTATAAACGTCTGCAACAGACATTAACGGAATCTCAGCGGGAATATTTCTGGTGCACTTCTCCTCACAGAATGATGCCAGTGAACTTAAATTACACGATGAGTCTGGTATTGAAGACTTTAGATTCTCTATTTCTGATTGAAAGAACCAACTGAATTCATCGCATGTTATAGAATTTGGTATTGCTGATTCTGTAGGGCGTTTCTTATTGGTTAGCAAGTTAATAGCCTTCCATATATTTGTACTGTTTGAATTATCTACAATCAAATTTTTAAAATGATCTTTTTTTATCCAACGAATTTCATATTTAACTTTATTCCTTAGTCTGCGGTAATTGATGAAGTCTTTATTTTTGTGTGCTGTATCTCGCTCTCTCATGATTTCCAACACTTCTCTAGTGACCCATGGGGATTTATGTTGATTTTTGACTCGAACTCGAACTCGAACAACACATGTACTATAAGGTCACTAATACATCTCTATGTTGTTTCAACCAGTAACATGTAGTAATATTAACCTTTTCAGCCATATTTGACTATGGGTTGGTTCGTCCTATGAGGAGGAAACATCCAGTACTACAGCCTGGCCATTCTTTTGGATGGTTCTTTTCTACCGTGCTTATTATCTCCTTTTATCTATTTCATGATGATTCCTTATCACTGGCGCATTGCCGTCTAGATAGACAATAGTTTGTAACATTTTGCTTAAAATAAAGGAATAATAACTACAACTCATGGCAGTAAGATGAGGGATGGAGTTATACCTCTCCATATCACAAAGCGTGGGCTGAATTGCAGAGACCTTGAGTTGTCCATGCAGCATGATCCCTGTCTCAGCCTGCCTAGTTAACTCCAAAGGAAAAGTAACACTAATACATCTGGAACAAGACAAATTGCAGACGCTGCAGGATCAGCAAAATAATGCTCTAACAGTCCGCCTGTCCTAGACCAGTTGCAGACCAAGGTTTAGGGCCTGGTTTGCCCTGCGTGGTCCAGGTCTCAATGCTGTACAAAACTGTATGTTTATAAATAATCAATATTTTGAATATAAGCCTACTGATATTTAATTATCACAATCATCAGAAAACTCCCACACAAGCTGCAAGCAAGGACAGAAATGATATTCAAGAATGTTATGAGATAAGTGAGGAAAGGAAAGGCAATATAGGTGATAAGGGACTTAAGTCTGTATTAAAAAGTTCAGGAGCTGTCAAAATGCAAAATGAAATAAATGAAGATGATCTGAAACTAAGGGCAGCCATGTATGGAGTCTTGTTTCAGGCTTATGCTGATAAGGTAAAGATATTTGTTTGTTTAGATTAATTGCTGAATTTATCAATATTTCAGGCTAATTACTTGTAAATTTTTTCTGTACTACAACTTTCAATTGACAATGTGTTTTTGCCTTTGTGAATGTAACATGCAAAATAGTTAATTGATGTACGAAAGATGATTGACTGGAAGGGCCAAATGTAAGACGGGCCTGTGTGCTCAATTTGTCACCCTTTGAAAATAAAGTTTGTTCGTTTGTACGATAATAAATTAATAATAGTACTACATGTTTACTACATTTTAGATATAAACATAATGTATAGATTTTCTGTGTGTAAGCATCTAGATTAATTATAGAGTTTTTAGACATTAGTAATGTCACTGAGAAGCGTCTGGCTGAGTGACTATAATGCCAGGACTCCCATTTGTGAGACCTGGATTTGAATCCTCAGTATGGTGATGGATTTTTTTCTGTCAGAGGCAAAAATAATGCCCCTCACCTGCACAGTTGGTGGCAACTGCACTAGCCAGGCGGCCTTAATTCCTCATACTTAAGACTTTCCTGTCCAGCACGGTACTATAGGCAGTAATGACAGTGACAATTTGACAGTATTGTCACAGTTTATGCAATGATCTGTCTCCTAATCCTGTTATCACTGACTAATGAATACATACTAATATATTTGTGAATGTGTAGGGTAAATGGACTGAAGCTCTTGAGGCCATAGACAAGGCTATTTGTGAACTGCCACGAACTAACCACAAACTGTGAGTATAATTTCAAAAATAGCTTCCACAATTATTTCATTGTCTGTCAGGAGGGGAGCCAGGGATTTAGGTATCATCTGCAAACGATGTGACATGAAATACATTGGCCAAACGGGCAGACGTCTTGCGGATCGTTTTAGAGAACACCTCAGAGACATCAATCAGGGCGCTGACAAACCTGTCCCCAACCATTTCAATTCCTCCAACCACAATGGAGCCGACGATGCATGTGTCACCGCATTAAAACCCTGCTTCTCAAATAGCTGTGTCAGACTTAGAATTGAATGCCAGCTAATCAACAATCTGGGATGCATCCACCCGGCAGGAATTAATACTGTCGTGGACGCTACAGTATAACTGTGGCATCTTCCCCCAGTTGTTTACACTACCTATTACTGTGCTGTCCCCCCCCCCCCCCCCCCCCCCCCCACATTTCTATGTTTTCGTAGCAGACTGTTCACATTTAATTGGCTACTCAAATCCTTTTTGGCAACCCATTTTCAATTCTGCGCCACAAGCGTTTTCGCATCTGGCCAAGTCACATTTTCTGCCCCACATGGAATTATCAGGTTGTGCACTATAAGTGATAGGTCGTGTGTTTGTGTTTTTGTCGTTGTTTGTCGTCAGCTATCTGTGTTGTCATTGACAAAGATTCTTAGAATCGAAACGTCTGTGTATCGTATTGTATGCGTTCGTGTGTATTTTATCTTATTTTATTATTCATTTTTATATTTATTGAGTGCTTCTGATTTCGGATTTTTCACCTGTATTTCACGACACGTGGATCTCCTTGTAAGGTATGTGCAACGTTTGTTAATGTTTAGTTCGTTTTTTCTCGCAGGAATTTAAAATACCCATTTGTTTCCATTTCATATTGTTATATCCTGCTGCAGCCGCTGCTTTTTCTCTCTATTCCATATCAGGGATTTAGGGATTTAAGATAAAAAAAAAAAGAAATTGAGAATGTGTGAATATTTTTAACATGATCAAAATAAATTGTGTATTTTATAAACATTAATTCTTGTTGTCCCACTTAGTTGCCACTTTAGAGGAATATCTGTCTGGATGAGACTGAACTTAGTAGTAAGTGTATGGGATAGTTGATGTATTAGAGGAATAACTTTCTGTATCAGAATGTGTTGTGGAAGTTAGTGTATTGGATAGTTGATGAATTAGAGAAATGACTGTCTCGAACAGAATTAGTTATAGTTGTAAGTGTATGGGATAGTTGTTGTATTAGAGGTGGATCAGAATAAGTTACTGTATGAATTGGAAACAAATAGGTATATTTAGCTCCTGCGAGAAGAAACGTACTAAATACAAACACGTTGCACATACCATACATGTTCGTGTTTGTGTTTAGTATGTTTCTTCTTGCAGGAGCTTCTTCTTCTTCTTTCGTTCGCTTGAAATATGTCTATATCTGCAATGTCGTCTCTTGCATGAATTTAACTGTCTTTTTTCAGTTCACACAGTGGTCCATAGAGTTTATCTTCCACTGTCGTCTCTCTAGGCCAGAAGGTTTGCCTAGATATGTTATATTTTGGGCAGTCTTGGAGTATGTGCTCTGCTGTCTGCGACGCCAATCCACATGTGCACATGGCTGTTTCACCAATCTTGAATTTTGTATACATGTGGTTGCGTAATCTATTGTGTCCTGTTCTGAGGCGCAGAATAATGACTTGTTCTGGTCTGTCCATAACGTGGTAGTCGTCTTGAGCAGGTTTTGGTGGCTTTCTGACTGATTTGATCATTCTTTTCTTTTGGTGGTATGTAATGGGCACATCAGGCTGTTCTTCTTTGGCTCCTTCCTTAGCCAATTGATCAGCTCTGTCGTTTCCGGGTACTCCACAGTGGGATGGTATCCACTGTATGGTGACCTTATGCTGACTGCTAAGTTCAGAAAGTAGTGTCCTTAGTACTGGCAATTTCCCAGACAGGAGCGCGTCGAGTACTGATTTTGCATCTGTCAGTAGCACCACAGGTTGTGTACCATGGTTGGTATCTAATAATTTCTCTGTTGCTATCTTGATTGCCTCAATTTCAGCATCATAGTTATGGCATTACTTTCCTGTCTGTACTCTGGCTGTGTCCCTAGTATATTATTTGGATATTCTATGTACACTCCCGCTCCTCCATTTCGAACAGCATTTTGTGCTGACCCATCTGTGTAGACTCGGATCCAGAGGTCCTGTGGGTATTCTTCATCAAGGAAGCTGAGAGTGGCTGTTCTGTTCTTCCTTGTCAAATATTCCTCTCACTTTTGTCTGGATTTGTAATGATAGTCTATGCTCATCTTTCCATGGAGTTCACTCTGGAATAGTTGTTAGGGGGATACCAACTGTGGGCAGATCAGTGGTTTCTCTGCAGAGTCGTTTGGCCTGGTGGATAAAACTACTTCTTTTCAACCGCCCCATAGCTAGGTTTTCAAATCTGTTCTTCATAGGGTGGCCTGGCAAGCTGAGGAACTTTTCTGCTTGTATTAGCGTTTTCGTATCTCTGCGCTCACTCAGTGCCTGTGTCCTCCCCATCTTCTCCATTTCCACTATAGGGGTTGATCTCATCCCTCCTGTGGTGACTCTAAGTGCTTGATTTTGCACCTTGTCCAGCTCTTGTAGTGTGGTTTGTGATGCTGAACACCACGCAGTTGACCCATATTCCAGGTGTGGTCGTATGCTCTGTTGGTAAACTTTGCTAAGTATTTTCGTACTGGCTCCCCATGTGGTTCCACTTAGCTTTCTCAGGATGGCTATTTTCCTTCTGGATTTTGCTACTGCTTTGTTGATGTGCTTTCTCCATGTCAGCCTGCCATCAAATGTTACTCCAAGGTATGTTGGTTCTTTATCTTCTCTTAGGGGTGTTCCATTTATCTGGATGATCCCTGCCTTTTGTTTTGGAGAGAGGGTAAATAGGGTGGTGCTGCACTTGTCAGTGTTTATGCTGACACACCATCTATTTGCCCATGCAGCAAATGTATCTACAGCTCTTTGTAGCAATCTGGTGGCCACTGATGCATATTCATTTGTGCTCCATAGAACGAGGTCATCGGCGTACATTGCCGCTTTAATTCCATGCGGTAGGTGAGCAACAAGATCATTGATGAAGATTAGAAAAAGTGTGGGGGACAAGACTCCGCCCTGGGGGACACCGTGACGCAGTAGTACTTTCTTGCTCTTGAGTCCGTCTATCTGTACTCGGGCTCTTCTGTTGTGCAAGTATGCTTTCACCCATTTGTACATTCTTCCATTGACTTCGCAGTTTCTCAGTTTCTTCATCAAATCTTCTTTCCAGACTTTGTCAAAGGCTTTCTTCAGATCTATCCATGCCGCTAGCACCAGCTTCTTCTCTTGGAATGCATCCTCAATTTCTTGAGAGAGGTAGGTTGTCTGATCTTCCGTAGAGTAGCACTGCCTAAAGCCAGCCTGCTGTGGCACAAGGATGTTTTTACTTTCAATGTACCACTGCAATCTGTGATTAATGATGCGCTCCAGTGTTTTGCAGTGACAACTGGTGAGGCTAATGGGTCTGTAGCTGGAGGCAATGGAACTGTCTTTCCCTGATTTTAGGAGGGGTATCATGATTGCTTCTCTCCAGGCTTGTGGAACACTGCCTAAGGTCCAGCTGTTATTGAAGATCTGCAACAGCTTTGTTTTGGCCTCTGTTCCTAGGTTCCTGATCATTTCATTGGAGATACCATCAGCTCCTGGTGACTTTCTCATTTTCAGTTTTGATATGGCTAGCTCCAGTTCTCTGATTGTGATGGGTGCCTCCAGGACCTCATGTACTATTTCCTTCTGTCCTGTATGTTGTCGTTTCTCTCGAATCTCTTGTTGTTTCTCTGGACTAATTTTGATATTATTATCTTGTGCGAACGAGTCCGCAAAATGGTCAGCTGCTTGCTTTCTTGTTAAGATTTTTCCATCTTTATGTAGCGCAATTTTTGAGTTTCTCCCTGTGCCCTCATCATTAAGCTGTTTTATTAGCTTCCACAATTTCCTTGTGTCTCTTTCAAAGTTCAGAGACTCCGTTTTCTCCTGCCAGCTTTTCCGTCTAGCCTGCAGCTTGGTCCTTTGAAATTTGGCTTTTGCATGCTGGAATTTATTGTGGTGCTCTTGGCTGGGTGTGGCCTCTGCTTGCTTTCTACACACTTCCACATCATTATGCAACTGTTCCAGTTCACTACTCCAGTAGGGTTTATATTGTTTACGGGCTCCTCTTGGTACTGTTTCTCGCGCTGCCTGTAGTATGCATTTCCCAAACTCTTCAACTACTTTATTTATGTCTTTCTCAGTGTTCAGGTTTCTAACCAGTATGCTGGTGCGATGCTTGTACATTGCCCAGTCTGCTTTCTTGTAGTTCCACCTTGAGAGGGTGCTTCTTGCAGGAGCTAAATATACCTATTTGTTTCCAATTCATATTGTTATATCCTGCTGCAGCCGCTGCTTTTTCTTCTAAGTTACAGTAGTAAGAGTATGGGATAGTTGTTGTATTAGAGAAATGACTGTCTCTAACAGAATCAGCTACAATAGTTAGTGTATGGGATAGTTGTTGCATTAGAGGAATAACTGGATCAGAATGAGTTACTGTTGTAGGTGTATGGGACAGTTGATGTATTAAATGAATGAGAAGGAGTTACTGTAGTATGTGTACAGAATAGTTGTTACAAATCCAACAGTGAATGGTCTCTCACCCTAGGGGCCCAATGGCATATAGTGATAGACGCAAGTGCTCATCAGCTTCTACCCTACAGCAATGTGAGATAAAAAAAAGTTATGGAAACTTTAGTGGTAAATGTGGTTAACTGATTCAATGCCAAACAAAAAGTAAGTTTGGACCAAACATGGTACACAATCAAATAAACAAGTATTGTAATGTAAATATCCATTCACTGAGCAGTTAAATTGCGGAAGATACCACGAAACAAAAGAAATAACATGATGACCCTAATATGGCGATATATCATCCTTTTGTCCAAATGGGAGGTCACATGTGGCGATATATTATCCTTCAGTTCAGGACTGAATCAGTTAAGTAAAATGAATTCAGTGCAGTAGTATAACTTAGATGTTAGAATAACAGTTCACTGGGACAGAAGGAGTTCACTGATTAATCATGACAATTGTCTAACAAAAGCTCAATATTTAAGAAGATTGGTTCTCATCTCATCTTGTACCTTGTCGGTGTCGAGGTGAAGCATAAACAGCGGGAGAGTGCTCATTTATGGGATTCATGTATTGAGATTCCCATGGGCTTTGCTATTCCCTCTATCCATCGTTTATGGAGCCAGCCTCTTCTTTTGCTTCCATTTGGTCTGTACGTCATTACTTGTTGTGGTATACTGTTAGTTGGTAAATAGTTATATGGCCAAACCTTTTAATGTGCTCTTTTCTGATGAAACCTAGCGCTGCTATAATCCCCACTTTAGTCCTGATTTCTTCATTTCTTCATTTCTCTCTTCTTGATACATTGAGAATTTTTCTCAGGAATTCATTTCTGTTGTTGTAATTTTTCTTTTCTCTTTTTCTTTCATGTCCAGGTTTGGCATTGGTTGCATAGAGTTGGTAGGAAGATTGTGTTGTAGAGTGCTTTCTTAGTAACTATTGATACACGTTTGTTCTTTAGTATTGGTGCCATTTCTCCAATGAGTTGGTTAGCCTCATTTCATCTATTTTTGATTTCGTCTTCTGATTTGCCAATTGATGATATTATACTTCCTTAGTACTTGAAGCTCTTTATTTGTTTCAGGGGGTGTTCTTTTAGGTGAATCTTTGCTGTTTTTTTCTTTTCTTCTTTGGTTATAGTCATTACATTTGTTTTACTTGTGCTAATTTTCATGTTATGAAGATGTGAAGATTTCATGTTATTAAGCAAATAGACTTGAGGAAAATGAAATATTCTGGGCATGAGAAAGACATCAATTTCTGAAAATGATAATTATGAAAGGCATTGCAGAAGAAGAAGACAATGGATTCTAGATATTAAAGATAATTTACACACACATCTGGCTCATGATAAAGAGTAAAACAGTCTTTTGCTTCTTTAACCTTTATCCCTCATTGGTATACACACACACACACACACACACACACACACACACACACACACACACACACACACACACACACACACACACACACACACACACACACACACACACACACACACACACACACACACACACACACACACACACACACACACACACACACACACACACACACACACACACACACACACACACACACACACCCACCCACCCCACCCCCCCACCCACCCACCCACCCACCCACCCACACACACACACACACACACACACACACACACACACACACACACACACACACACACACACACACACACACACACACACACACACACACACACACACACACACAAAATGTTCATTATTAATTCATTATCCATGAATTCATTTGTTTTCTCAGACTGATTTTCAAACACAGAATCCTGATGAAGGCAACAATTGGACAACCTATCCACATGGATATACAGAGATTCAAGGTATGTTCCAACTATTGGCATGATTATCTGGAAAGATTCTACAGCAATGTGTACATGCAAACAATGACCATACCTACAGAAGACATATTAGAACATTGAAATGTTTTAAACTGTGGTAAATATGTAAAATACAAAGAATAAATCAACATAACTTAAATTGAAAGGGTCAGCTTTGCAAGAACATAATTACAAGTGACTTGGCAGCTAGAAAGTCTTCATCAACAACAACAACAACAACAAAAAATACAGCTACATTAAAAACTTCACAAGCATATTTAAAAAAAATTGCTACTCATCTTGAAAATTCGGGTCTTCATGCCTTTCTCCTCAGAACAAAAATCCTCATGTGTCCCATTTTTCTCCTCAGAACACAAAAATCAATATCTGTGCTGTGAGTTGAGAAAGTCAACTGACTGGAAGTGACATTGTCAAGGTAGTGCAAGGGAAGAGGGGATAAAATGGTGGGAGAAGAACAAAGGTTGTAATCATCCAATGCCTTGTTGGCTGGCTTGGGCGATCATGTCTCTCCACAAATTGCGATCTCCGATGACATGGATCAGTTCGTGTGTTGACTCCCTTCCGTGCCATGACACAAGACTGTCAAGAATCTTCTCACACTGCCTTCCTCTATCTCTCCGCATATCTTTCTGGTTGTCACTATGTGTTCCAGTTTTTGTCTTCTCATAATATGGCCAAAAAACGATGACTTTACAACTCAGCTTCCCTCAAAATGTCCAGATTGCTCATTTTGGCTGTCCAATTAATGTTCAGCATTCTTCTATAAAACCACATCTCCAAGGCTTCCATTGATTTTTTTTGCCTGTTTACTAATTGTCCAGGATTCGCAACCATATGTTGCAATTGCTTCTATGTAACATGCAAGAACTATTTTTCTCATTTTCAAGAAGGTCAACCTCCAAAGAAAATGCATGTGTGAGATAACAACATGTGCACAGAAGCAAAGGGAAATCATGGGAAAGACAGCTGGGTGAAATGAACACTGATGAGAAAAAAAAATCTAATAATTAAATGGAACTGTATTGAACACTGAGTCTGCAGTGAAAGACACCCAGACTGAAAAATGAAACAATTTTCAAGAGTTTTGCACTATTTTTAATGAAATGAGCAAGGTGTAAACAACCATGACCTGGATGTCAGACACCCTGTGGTGATCTGCACTGTGTAGAAACAGGGTTATGTGCATTACTGCTAATGTCCAAGAGGTGCCTGTCTAAATCTGTCTGCTAATTGTGAGCCTGTTTCACCAAATGTATTTAATGCCACAAATGTTACAAATGATGGTATAAATAACATTATGGCTCATACAGGAGATAGCTCATGAACGTTGATAGTGGCACTGGGGAATGCCATTGTGGAGTCTTTAGCATATATGGACACATCTTGCACTGAGATCAAAAACATGCCACAATGCTTGAATAGAACTAAAGGTTGAGCTAGTGTGTATGCTCTTGGAAAACTAAGATCCCCAGTTTGGAACCAGAGAGGAATCAAACTTACAACTAAATTTAAGACTTATGCAGCAGTTATTCTACCAACTCTTCTGTATACCCATTAAACCCATTACTGCTGACATCCAAAAAGTGTCTTAGCCCTGTGTAGATAGTCAAAACTTCTGGCACTGTGATTCTGGAAACAGTGTCAGTTTGATGAAGCTACACTAAGTTGTGCCATACAAACATGAAAAATTGAGCTACGTACATCTGATTGAGAATCAGTCATCTCCATCCACTCTAGAACTGACAGATAAAAGAATGGTATTCTTTGACAATGACAGACAGACAAAGGAAATAGTAATATGTTCACATTTTCATCTGAGTGAATGCCCTTTATTAAGTTAGTTGTGTATCTTTTACAGGACGTTGCAGTCAATCGCAGCATTTTTTGGCTGCTTGTGATTCCTGGGCAAGTTTACGTTCAGTAGTTTGCCATTGCTTTCTGAATGACTAGCACCCATACCATTTCATAAACAACCAATGTAAGGCAGTCTCTGCCAAATTGCCCACAGCTCTGTTTCGAACACAGGTATGCGGGATTACAAATTGCGTCCGTAATTCCTTCACCATGGAGCCAGCCCTTTATTAAACAAACTCTTAATTTTTCACTAATGTGAACAAAATCCACCATATTTAAATTCTGCTTTGTTAGAAAAGAACAAGAAAGCAATAATGAATCAGACCCAACCAAGCAGGTCCGCATGGCCGAATGGATAAGAATACATGTATTTAAACATCTGGTGTGCTGATGCCAAGGTAAGCGGTTCAACCCATCCACCAGAGAGCTGGACTAAAATGTTGACCTGTCGTATTTGACTTGGGGACGTTAATTACAAGTATCTCTGAAGTCGGAGTGGGTTCGCCTGATGGCGAAGGACACTGTTAATTGGAAAAGCTAACCCACACGCAAAATTCAGCCCATCACTGCTATAAATAGTGTGTATGGACTATGCTTGAGTTCAAAGCAAGCGGGTGCAACAAAAAAAGAAAAAGACCCAACGAATGCCTGGTTGAATGTAAAATCTGAAAACAGATCTGGCTTATAAAGATTTTTGCTTGAGGAATCAGGTAAAAGAAAACAACAAATAAAAGACCCTTTTACATGCTGAAAGGCGTATTACATACATAGTGCTTGTCCCATATTTTTAAAGACTAATTGGCACTCAGTGGGTGATGGGGTCAAAATCATGCAGGCCATCTTGACTTCTCAAGACATGTCCTGGTACACATTTTAGGCTGGGTGGACCTGGGAACCCAAGTCAGTAAAAACATCTGCCTCGGTGGGAATTCTAACATTTGATCACCAGCAGTGGCAGACTGGGTCTATAAATATTGATAGCCAGGAGTTAAAGCTACTGAAAGGTCATTAATATTTTAAACATATTGTCTAATGTTCAAGGGGACTCACTTCACCAGAGGTCAACAAGACCTACTCTTATTTCAACTTCTCTGACAATTTCTGTGAACATTCTTCCAGGATTTTTAAATTTAGTGTGTGTAAAATGATTGTCTCATGTCTGCTTTCAGGATGAGCCAGAGGACATCCTGGCTCAAATGTGGCACAAAGTGGCTCTCATTGCTAAAACAGAGGCAGATCAATTGGCTTGTTATCAATCTGCAATTGAAGCATTAGAGGTTTGCACTGTGCGAATTTCTAATCTGAATAGATATTGCTGTCAATCCGCTTTCTTTCATATTGGAATTCTGTATGTAATTGAATGTTTGGCAAGCAGGTGTTTTAGAAGAGAATGAGAAGAACAGGCTATCATTAAATGTTAGCAGAACTGAATGCATGGTAGTTTCCAAGAGAAACAAATTGCAGAATTCGAAGAGAGCAGAAATTCCAATAGTAGTTATTAGTTGCATGTCCTTTTATAGAAAGTCACAAGCAATCCCAGCATGCATGGGTTGTTTATGATTTCTAGGCAATTTTATGTTCTGTAGTTTGTGATTTTTACCGGCTCCGTGGCTGAAGGCTTGCGAATGCGGTTCGTGAGCCGGGTACCAGGCGTTCGAGTTCAGCTGCGACCGATTTGTGCAGCAGACCGTGTCGCGTTGTGTTATAACGTGCTGGTATGGGAGCCGGTCGTTCAGAAAGCAATGGCAAACTACTGAATGTAACACTTGCCTAGTACATCAACAGCAGCTGAAAAATGCTGGTGTTGAATGCAATGTCCCGTAAGGGATACGCAACCAAAAAAAAAAAAAAAAGTTTGTGATTGCTTTCTGAATGGCTGATGCTCATACTTTGGGAAAATCAACACAAAGAAATCTACTCCCAAATTGCCTGTGGCTAATGTTAATGTACGGAGTAATAGATGGCCAGTCTTTCCTTCACTTAGCAGGCAATGAGTGCAGACGTTGAAGTCTCGGTTGGCTCGCTCATGACATTATCAGTGTAGCCTCCTAGTGACTACACGCCTGCTATATTTTTCTTATTACCTTGTGCGTAATTATTGTGCTGTTTTGTTATGTTCTTTTGTACAATAGCTATTAATTGTAGTTGTGACATGGAGTGTAACAAGAAGTTAATGATACAGGAATATAGCTTGATGAATTTCGTTGTTGGATACATAGTTATGTTTCATAATAATATTACATCTATTTACTTCTGCTTAGAATGAATCTAGTGGATACCAGAAAGCTGAATACCTACTGGAGCTGGGACAATGGTTGTATTCAAATGAGTTTTCAATAGAAGATGCCCAAGACCAAATAGAATGGGCTATTGACATACTCCTCAACATAAAACCTGTGGATTCACAGGGTAAGAAACACACTGCACATATATATATATATATAACTTACTGACTGACTACTGGCTAGCATCTTGCCGTCTTGACAGATGATAGTTTGTAAAATGGAGTTATACCTCTCCATAACACACAGCCTAGGCTGAGTTTAGAGACCATGTATTGCCCATGCAGCATGATGCCTTTCTCAGCTTGCCTAGTTCACTCCAGAGGAAGGGTAACACCAATATGTCTGGAACAAGACAAGCTGCAGAAGCTGCCAGATCATCAAAGCAATACTTTAACTGTCCGCCTGTTGGAGCTTCCATCCTAGACCAGTTGTCAGCCAAGACTTAGAGCCTGGTCTGCCTTGCCTTGACATTTAGTTTTTAGGTTGCATTTCCTCACATTAGGGTAAGATTTGCATCCTCCCAATTGCGCCCCTTCGCCCGAGGCCATTGGCACAATGTGAGTTGTCAGGTTTGGTGTGCCCCACCCAACATTTGGTGCTAATAGAAAGCTATTATTACCATCTACTGTCATACGGTAGCTCTGTCATATCTGACGAAGACCTGACTGTAAATATATATTTAAATACATTCTCTCTAAGAATGAAATGTTAGTCTCAGAGGTAGATCTTGTGTTAAAAATAAGGTTAATAATATTTATGAAGCACAAATTATAGATATATTGATTACAATAATATAAAACAGGAATGCAGATATGACTCTTCTTCTTTTCCCTTTCATTTGCTAATGGAGCATAGGCCTTCAACTAACTCATACCAAGCCCTTTGTAGACTTGTTCATGATTGGTTGGATTTTTAAAAAGTTTTTTGTGAGATGAGGTAGCCTCTTATGACATACATGGGAGATTACAGATGAACTATTCCTTGCTTAAACAGGGGATGTCCATCCCTAGTACAGAAAAGACTGGTACGGTGAACAAGGCAGATGATTCTGTATAGATCAATGGCTTTGAAAACGAAACACCAGAGTGTGTGGCACACATTAGGCATGCTTGAGACACAATAGAGAACAAGAATGGTCATGGTGGAAGAGATTGGGACCTCATCACTTAATACTCCAAAGACAGCAATGGAATTACAATAAAAGCAGTGATATGAGTAACTCTTGGCCCCGCCAAAGAGGAGCCTGTTGTAAATGTACACAGAAAAAAGGCAGCGAATAATGATGAATGCATCCAAAATTCTTTTAAAAGCATGCATTTTGAAAACACCTACTAGAAATATAGAATAAGATGTCTGAAAATTGGTATGCAGAATGCATACAGCTGATTCCAAGCAGGAGAATTCAATAACTTTATTTTAGAAGTTAAAAAATAGGATACTCTTGGTATATTAGAAACAAGATGGACAGATGCTAGTTACATTAGGAGAAATAATTATATATTCATTAACTCAGGAGGAGATCTTCACAAGCGTGGAGTAGGAATTTTAGTAATAAGAAATTTAGAGACAGTTATTAGTGGATTCCTGGCCTATAAGGATTGAATGATACTACTCAAAATTAAGGCAGGACATTTCAATGTAGTAATTTTACAAATATATGCTCTAATGTTAATATACAAAAAAACAAAATCTATGATAATTAGCAACTCTTTTGTTGATTTGTATGAGGATTTGGATGGTTCATTGTGAATTTTCTGGAAGACTTATGTTCATACTATGAAGTCTAATGTATTGGCATTATAGTTGAAGCTGTGGTGAAGGGTTATGAACATAATTTGCAATCCCGCATAAAACGTTAAAAGCATACAATGGTATGAGTGCCGGTCATTCAGAAAGCAATACCAAACTACTGAACATAAACTTGCCAAGAAATCACAGTCAAGAAATGCTGGAGTTGATCCCAACGTCCTGTAAAGGATATCCATTCATCATGTGCCATGCCTATAAGTGCGAGCGGTCATGTTTCACCATCTCACTCGATCACCAGAGGTGTGGTTCAGCTCAGTGTTCTTATCTCGACCATACCACGTGGCCAAGCCATCTGGGTATTTACTCCTTTGCCTTCCCCTTGTTCGCATGGCACAGGATTAAACCAGTTTATGATTCAGCACAGCACACGCAGACTGGCTGGGATTAGGCCTTGGCTGAGAATGTTTCCTCCACGGGTTTTAGGCACTTCATTATCAACAGACTCCATCTCAACATCTAGAGGGGTATGAGGAGTTGAAGCATCCAACAATCCTTTAAAGGTGGACAATAATGAGAAAACATGTACTTTCTTATAGCTCTCTCAGTGCAAGTGCAGGCAGCAGATCCCAACATTGACCCTGTTAAGGATATTGGTATTATTTCATTTGCCTACAGATGTTGCTCTTATTGTTAACATATGTTGAAATAAAAGCATGGGCAAATTTGATGAAAAGAAACTTTAATGAACTAGAAATTAACAATCAAATAATTATATAATAACATGAGAGCTTGTAGTAAATAACTAATGTTTACTAGTGCAGCTACAAATATTAAAGATAAACATATTTAGAGTAAATATTTAGAGTAAAGTAGGTTTATCCTGCATGTGAAAATTATACATAACACTAGGAAGTAAGTAAGTAATGTTTCTTCGTTACTTGTAAATTATTTATTTGAAAACTTGCTCATGCTTGAAATTATTGATACATTACACTCTTCTCTCTCTGGTTTGTTTATTTGTTGGTGTTGTTCTATTTATTTGTTTAGTTTTACTTATCACAGCAGACTTTGACAACAACTGAAGTCCTGAAGAGTATTTTAAAGTGTCATAGGAAGTTTGTGGTAGAATAAGTGTGAACAACAGTAAATAATACAAATTTGATTTGTTTAAATCAGTCTGTGGCGCGCGCACACGCACATGCGCACAACACACACACACAGACAGACAGACAGACAGACAGACAGACAGACAGGCAGGCAGGCAGGCAGGCAGGCAGGCAGGCAGGCAGGCAGGCAGAGATGGATGGATGGACGGACAGACACGCACAAACACACAAACATTTACAGGCAATTAGGCATATACACACAGACAGACAGACAGACAGACAGACAGAGAGATGGATGGATGGACGGACAGACACGCACAAACACACAAACATTTACAGGCAATTAGGCGTGTGCGCGCACGCGCGCGCGCACACACACACACACACACACACAGAGGCAGGCAGACAGACAGACAGACAGAGATATTGCTTATTAAAATTAGAATAATTAACACTGCATTTATACATATTTACCCGACCATTTTCTAAATCTGATATATGTATGCACATTCACACATACACACATGCACACGCACAACCACACTCATACACTCTACCCATTTACTAGTAAGTAAAGTAAAGTTTCCTTTTACACACTTAAGGCACAGTGGGCATAGATGTGCTCGTTGCATATTTTTTTATGCTGATCGGCATTTGTATACACTTACTAGTATTTATGACAAATTAAAATTTATGTTTTTATTTGCAAATTAAAACTCTGTTTGCTTTTGAAATTTTGGTTGCATATTTTTAGTTATTGAGTGTTGCATGTTTTGTTCTGTATCTTTCAGCAACCAAATTTTTGGGAGGGAAGAAAGGAAGAGGTAAACAAATTGGTTGGCTGTATCATATGAATATTGAACATGTAGAAATAGTATATCATGAATTTTACTTACCTCTAAATTTAAAAAAAAAATAATATTTAAATTTTTTCGTTAAAAAAAAGCTGCTGTACAGTTATTTACTTCATGCATGACGTTTCCGTGCTGCTTATCAACTGTGTAGATCTTCATGTTATTTTCAGTTTAGTAGGTCCACATTTGTTTGTAATAGAAATAGTTACATTGTTTTGAAAATGTACTTTCTCCATTGTATAAGAATTTGTTTGGCAGCTGAATTCTTTAATTTGTTTGGCAGGGGCTGAATGGTCTCGAGGTATGGTGTCCGCCTCGAGTGCTGGAGGTCCCGGGTTTAAGCCCCGGTGAGGGCCCGGATGTTTTCACATGGACTTCTAGTAACAAAATTTCCCCTGGTCTCTGGCTAGTGAGATCGGACACCCGTGTGTATTGTTGTGCATGTAAAAAATCCCTTGGCAGTTGGCAATAAAAAAAGGTAGCCTAACAGCGCTGCCCGAGCAAAATTTTTAGTTAAAAATCTACCCAAAGTATTTCAGGATCCTCGCTAGTGCTACTTAGTTCGTGCACTGAGCTGAGATTCTCCAGACTCATGCTTGAGTTAGGAGTAGAACGGAGCACTTATGGGTTACACCCATGTGCCGTGATGTTGATCCGTCGACTAAACTAAACTAAACTTGTTTGGCAGCTGAATTCTTTAAGTAAAAGTAAAGTAAAGGATCTTTTTACAGTCCTGAAGTGCAGTAGAGTAGTTTACAGCAGCATGTTTCACACTTTCTTGGTAATGCTTTTGATCCATGAATATTTCATTAAAGATAATTATGACCATATGTGGCCTTAAATAATTATTCCAGGGTATAAATTCTGTGGGAGCCGTGGTAGTACATTTGCCTGCTAGCCTGGCTGTCCTATGTTTAAATCCCTCTCAAGGCAGGGATAAAAGAAAAATTGACTGGGACCCAGTCTTAACTGGCAATGTGGTCAAAATCACTCATCTGCTTTACTTCCTGAGACAGTTACTGAGAAATAATGTCCTTTGCAGGATGTTGCAATCAGCCACATTCCCAAGGTGATTTACTAGGCAATTCGTTTACATTCAATAGTTTGCCACTGCTTTCTAAATTGAAGCCAACAATGAAGTGTAACTAACCATTGTATGGAATGAGCCCCCGTACCCCACTGTCAGCACACCGGAAGTTCATGTGTAAGCGCATTAAGCCCCACAGCCGAGCAGACCTCTGAGTCTCAACTATCTATTAATATGTCCGGGTAAGTTGGGGATTTTGATTTATTGGAGGTAAATATAAACGTCATAACTCTGAACACTGCTGGATGATTGCCTGGGCAGGCCTTAATTTTCCCGGTCCATGTCAAGTCTCCCAGGAATCACCTGCATTGGTTAGTACCATATTTTGTGTGTAACCATTTCACTGATCTTTATATTGCCAGACTTTCCTGTCTATTTCCTATCTAATTTCATACTAAATTCTGCTGTGAATTATATGATTATTGTTGAACATATGTTGATTTATATTTTATGTACTTTTCTTTACGAGTACTGTTGCTCTTCGTGATTCACAACAGGCAGCAGACATGCTACCCAAGTACAGCAGGCAATGAAGAAAAGCAGTGTCGCAGTTGGTAATTACCTGGATTCTTAGTTTCATATGCTTTTTTTCACATAAACATGGGTATTTGGTATGAGATTAAATTTGTAAGTATGAGATAGCATGCCATTGTAAGATTGCATGTCAGTGTAAGATTACATGTCAGTGTGAGAAAGCATGCTAGTGTGAGAAAAATATGTCAGTGTGAGACTACATGTTAGTGTGAGACTACATATCAGTGATATAATTTATAAATAATATCTGCATGAGGCAGAGCGTAAAGAAATTATCTATAGATGGAAAGAATACTGCAGCGAGTTATATATAAAAATAAAGATGGTAAAGACAAAAATTAAACAATGAAAAAGCAACAGAGAAAGAGCCAAAACTTAATAAGTCGAGTAGACAATAACACCCCCAAGAAAGGGAAATACTAGGGTATGATAACACTGTTGCAGAGTTGATTAAAACTGGAGAACAAGTGTCTGAAAATATAATGCATTATATAATAAACAGAACTATGGCACACATTGATATAACCTTAGAATATACAAGGGGTCTTCAAATGAAAACCTTAAATGTTTTTTTGTTTTTTTTTGTGTGGTGAATATATTCTGAAAAAGTAAAAAACAAATGTACCATTTTTTAATGTTGTCACCACTGTGTTTAATGCAAGTCATCCAGTGCCAGTAAAATGCTTGGGTTCCTGTAGAAAAAATATTCTATTGGTCATGTGTGTAAGCTACTCATGCACCACCTGCTGTACCTCTTCATAGGACTAAAAAAGTCTTTCCTCCCAATGACTCTTTGAGTTGTCCAAATAGGTGGAAATCACTTGGGACTAGGTCTGGTGAGTACAGGGAATGTGGTACACACTGAAAGTGGAGGTCACTGATGAAAAACAGATAACAGAATGCTGCTCCTTTTTGGTGCATGTCAAAATTGTGATGGCCATCTTTAAACGGTCCTTGTGATGTCACAGTGTTCGTTTGCACTGTGATGTCACGTGTTGAATACTCTTGACATCCTTAACAAAACATTGACAGGTTACAAGACAATGGTATGGTTATTGTAATTTCTATCACGCTTTTAAGGTTTTCATTTGAAATCCCCTCATACAACTAGAAAGTCCTTTCACTGGAACCTGCATGGCAAATGAAATAGAGGGGGGCCTAAAGCACACGGAGAAGAGAACTAGAAACAGAGACAAATAATATGGTGAGGACATGTTGTGAGCAGCAGGAGATAGCATGAAATAGGACAACTTGGTGATAGTTAATTGAGGGCCCTTGCCTCAATAGGGAATAAAGGGCAGAGGTAAAGGATATGTAAGTGGTGTCAATTAAACATTGTACATGAGTAAATGTGAGAAGTAACCATCACTATGGGCACATTGTGAGAATTACTGATAAATTTAAGTGAATGTTCATAATTAAACATCAAACATTGGTATTTGTCTGCACTGGAAATGTATATGTAAATATAAATCACATTGGTAGGTGGATATGACTGCTGTCAAGCTAAGCCCAACAGTACATTAATGTCTAATGTGACTGAGGAACTTGACAAAATGAACTAATCAAATAAATCAAGTCACATTTTCTTATATCTGTGTGACAGTTTTGTGACTTCTTTTTGTTGTTTTTACTTCAGGAATGATAAAACCTGGCTGTAGAGATTCCTTGAAAAACACATTAGCCATACATCCGTATATTGAAGCATAAATACATACAAAAACATATAAAATTTAACTAATTAAATAAATCAAGTCACATTTTATGTTATATGATAATACATCTCCATGACAGTATTGTGACTTAATGTTTGTTTTATTAACTTCAGGAAGGAAAACACCTGGCCATAGGGATTCGTTGAAAAGCGCAGGCAGCAGTTCTACATCCTTACACACAAAGGGAACCCGATCCAAGACTTCCCAAAGTTCCCTGACAGAGTTGAAGGGTGCTCCCAGTGTCAGCCTTGACCAAGATGTTGAAATCAATGCTGGAGATTATATACCAATGATTAAGGTGGCAGAAATAGGTGAGTGTTATTATACATTGACTGTACATTCTGCCTGACTGTACATTCTGTAAGACTGCTGTTTGTCCATCTCTTAATGTTATCTTCTCAATTGTATCGTTCTTGTATTGTTCATTTTATATCATTCTTAATCAATGAATCAATCAGGTGCCGTCTCTACAATGAAGGTTGGCTGCAATGGATCTCCAACACTGTCTGTCTCTTGCCTTGATTGTACATTCTGTCAGACTGCTGTTCGTCCATCTCTTAATGTTATCTTCCCACTTGCATCGTTGTCTACCTATTGCATGCTTGCTTTCAACCTTACCCTCCAGTATGGTTTTTATAAGAGTGTTATGTCTTTTAACTTACTTGGCTGAAATGTTTCACTTGTTATTTTTTATTTTTTTTTATCAACTCTTTTTTCAGTTTTTTGAGTTGAGTGCAGTGATGTCGGTTCATAACTCAACTCTTTTTTCATTCCCAGTTTTTCTAGAACTGCTGTATTTGATTGTTTTTGTTTCCATGAAATACGACATGTTCTTCTGTATATTAACATCTCCAGGTCCTCTACCATAATATTAAACCACTGTGTTTAAATTGTTACTCTCAGACATTTGTTATATTAAATCACTGTGTTTAAATTATTCCTCTATTGCCTTGTATCTGAGATAGATTTTACATTAAAACACTATTTAAGTTGTTAGTTTATCTCCAATCTCATAGAGCAATTATATTAAATCACTATGTTTAAGATATCACTGTGTCTCCTATTTCAGGACAATTTTTATATGAAACCAGTGTGTTTAAGTTGTTACTTTACTATCTCAGACAGTTGTTTATTTTATCTCACCATGTCCCAAGTGTTACATTAACACTTGGACCAGACTGTTGGTATTCTGTTTGTCTCTGATGGGCACAGTTATTATTATAATTATATCTGGGATAGAAAGAGTTGAAAACTGGCCACTGCAGAGCACCCAACTGCAAATACTGTATCTGTCTTTCACACAGAAGATTACAGTGGACAGAACACTGAATGTATTGTTGTCACCGCCTCACTTGCACAGATAATAAAGGGCTGCAATTCCAGCCCAAGGGAAACCATTGAGTCGAGCAGGACCCGAGTAATCTAGAACCTTCTCGAAAGGAGATGGTCACCAAGTCCATGATTCCGTGGACACTGATGTGGCCCGCCTAATGCGGGGGCCACAAGGAACTCGGACAGAGTTACCGCCCGTGTCGAGTTAGGACACGCGGAGACCGGCAGAGGACCAAACGGACTGGAGAGAGACAACAGGGGCCTGCCTGAGAGGGACTCATGGATAGTGATAGATTATACTAGGGCTAGATAGTGTGCTAGATTGTGTTGTATGACAACTATATGTTTGATGTTTAACTATCTGTGATATGTAAGATAAGAGAGCGCGGGTCTGTTTACCCACTGCGCCAACTTGTACACTTCATACAATAAATGTTCTATATCCTAGCGAACAGTGTATTGTTGCCTGTATGAACCCGAACCATTATTTAGATAAGGAGTAAGACCATGACAGGCTTTTGGGGCTAGTTTTCCGGTTTGGCATAGAAATGTTTTCTTAAAACCTGTAAATGCCATGTAAAATTAATTATTTAAGCATATCACATTGATTTTTGATAACACATTGATTTGTTTAAATCAAAGAAATTATTACCGTTACAAGTTTACATAAAACTAGTAGCTATCTAGCAATAAAATAGAAATAATCTGAGTCCCTCGGCAATGTCTCACCATTGCCTCCGCAGCGCCTCTGTATTTTGATTCTGTAAACTATTTTTTTTTATTGACATGTTACTATTTTGACATTTTTTTTGTGTGACAGTGACTAATGTTTTCTCGCTCCACGAGCAGATTGTTCCGCAACAAATGCCGCGTCCAACCGATGAAACCTTTCCAACAGTAACATCGAGGAGCTTCAAAATTCAGAGCTAAGTTTCACCTCATACTCATTGTACTTCTAAGCTGTACTTCTCATGTTTCATCAATGTATTATTTTGTATCATATTGATTTCTGTGCATATTCATAAACTTGTCACCAACATAACCTTGCATTTTGATTTACACATTAATAATTAGGGGAGTAAACCAAATTTTCGACCACATAACATATTTTTTCTAAGGGATTTAACTCTATAAACTTAACAAACAAATAAAACACAAAATGTCTAGTTTAGATCAATGCATTGAGCAAGGAATAAAGTTATGTTATAAAGAAGAAAAACTGTCAGAATGGGCACAGAAAACACACGCAGAAAACATTGCCCGTGAAGAAAGAGCGATAGAACGAGAAGAAAGGAAACTGCAAATGGAAGCCGAGGAAAAGAAATTGCAAATGCAAGCAGAAGAAAGGAGACTACAAATGGAGGCCGAAGAAAAGAAATTGCAAATGCAAATGCAAGCGGATGAAAAGAAATTACAAATAGAGGCCGAGGAAAAGAAATTGCAAATGCAAGCAGAAGAAAAGAAAATGCAAATGCAGATTGAAGCAGAAGAGAAAAAGATACAATTGCAGGCCCAAGAAAAACAGATGGAGCTTGAGGCCGCCGCCAAACAGGCCCAATTAAATGCCGAGACACAGATTAAACTAAAACAGATGGAAATGGAGGCCAACGCAGAAATATCAATAAATAAGTTAAGAAGCAAAGAAGAAGAACAAAAATATAATAAATATAAAGGTCTCGTGAAGGCTTTCTGTTCTGGAGATTCCATCTCCGCCTACTTAGAAAATTTTGAGTGTCTCATGTCTCATCATAAAATCAGTAAATCAGATTGGGCATTTATTCTAATGAGAAATTTGGCTCTTGAAACCACTGAAAGTAATAGAGACAATACCACAGGAAATGCGAAAAGACTATGAGTACCTAAAACAACGCATTCTCCAACATTTTTCTTTAGACACTGCAGGTACCAACAACAATTTGCCAAATTAGCTCCACAACCAAACCAAACTTTTATAGATTACGTCAGTACAGTCCAAGACATATGCACAAAATGGATTAACTCGGCTAAAACCAACAATAGCCATGATAAACTTAAGGAACTGATTATAATAGATAAAATAGTTAAGCACCATCCCCACACCTTTTGCCAAGTTCTTAAAACAAATGGACGGTAAGAGCATTCATGAAATCGAGGCGAAGGGAATGCATTTTTCACAGCAAATAGGGATATTTTTCAACATAACATAAGTCACAATGATGCAGCAGCTGCAGTAGTGAACACCAAATACTCCAAACAATCACAGAGTAGATTTAAACCACGATCCAATATCGGTAAAGTAGTAAGGTGCCAATATTGCAGTTTTCATCACGACAGTTACGGGATGTGTGACAAATCACCCACCTACCCTGAACACCTCAAAAGATGGTGGAGAAGGCAAACAGCTAAACGCATGGCTTACCACAGAGCAATTAAATGTTATTTCTGCAATAGCTGGGGTCACTATAATAAGGATTGTGAAGGCCGAAAGTTATTGAAACAGGCCAATGCGGCATTAGTAGAAACGTCGTCTGACGAAAGAGCTTGAGTCACTAAATGAATGTGAAAATCAACACGATAATGAGAGCGAGCTTGGGAATGCTGTAGACCATCATAAACACCATTACAAACAATAAGTGCAACACCTGTACGAAGTTCCAACTTGACACAACACTACATTGTGGTCACATAGTCCCAATTGCAAATGAAACAGCTAACGCTGCCTTAACATCTACAGGCAAGCTAGTTTTTTTTACAGGGTTTGTTAAACAACAAAAAGTGCACGTTAATTCGTGATTCCGGCGCAACGCTTTGTGGGGTTAGGAAAACATTAATAGACGCTAAAGACTACACAGACAAACATGTGACGTGTCGCACATTTTCAGGTACGATAGAGAAATACCCCATTGCTTTGGTCGAAATTCAAACACCGTTCATATCGGGGCGAGTATTGTGTGCTATCCTTGAAAATCCCGTCGCGGATATTATACTTGGTAATTTACCCACATACATCCATGCTCTGAAACAGAGATCAAAAGGTGGGAGCAAAAACACGGTATCCACCACAGAAATAGCGGCACAAAAGAGAAACACCATTCTTGCTTGTCTCAAACTGCCAAAATACCAAGGGAGACAACCACTGAGGTAATTCAGGAAGAATTTACCGAGGTGTACAATGCAGGGGTGGTCGAATCAAGAAATGATACGACCGAATTAAAACCTCGAATTGAGGATGCTACCAAAACTACCAAGTACCGAACCTGTAAATGTGCAACAAAACACACAACACACAAACGCAATAACACGACAGACAACCCACAAAACCAACACCGACCAACTGCAGGAATCATTAGAAATGGTAGCGCCAAACTCAACTAACATCACTTTTGGTAATGAACAGAAAGCAGATACAACACTTGCACCATACTTTAAATTAGTAGGACTTAAAACCAAAAGTCACTAAGAACGCATCGTGGACATTTAGGCTACAGAATAACATCTTAACGAGATTTTACACAACAAACCAGACCACGACACCAGCAAGTAGTGTTACCACAAGCACATCAAGACAAAGTGCTAAAATTAGCCCATGACTCCCCTTTTGGCGGTCACATGGGGTATGAAAAGAACCAGGGCTAGAGTCCTCACCCAATTTTATTGGCCAAAGTTTTGCCAACATATAAAAACTTTCTGTAGATCTTGTGATGTATGTCAAAGACTGGGAAAAAAAGGGGAAAAAAAACCCTACAGCAGAAGTCCAATCAACGACAACTGCCTCGAGGCCTTATCCAAATCGTGGCAGTTGACCTAAGTAGGTCCATTGAATCACATATCGAATAAGGGGAATAGGTACATTTTACTCTCGTTGATTTATGTACAAGGTGGCCCGAAATGCTGCCATTAAGATCTATCTCCTCTAAGGATGTGATGGACATATTACTAAATATTTCTCCCGTTTTTGGCTTCCCGGAGAAAATCATTCAGATAGAGGTACACAGTTCATATCTAATGCCACCCAATCAGTAACTAAGTTACTAGGCATCAAGCAAGTGTTTCACCAGTCCCTATCGACCGGCCGCAAATGGTATCTGCGAAAAGCTTTAAAGGGGACCTGAAAAATTGCTACTAAATACAGCTGAAAATCCAGCCGATTGGGGGCATACTTCTCCCAACGGTCTGTTCGCATACAAGAAGTCCCTCAATCAAGTCGGGTTCTCTCCCTTCGAATTTATGTATGGAGCAACCCAAGAGGACCTCTCCCCTTTATAAAGAGATCATCTCACAACCTGTAATAGCCACTTCCCTTTCCACTATGATTTGGTCACTGATACCAAGACAAATCATACGTTCTTGTATATTGGCCAGAACATCACTACAGGAAAAAGGGTTTTAAATACAGGCAGTCGCCAATAGAAGTCAAAAACCATTGTCCTCATCCAGGTCGGATTTTTACTCTTACTACCTGACAAAAAATTTACTGTCAACCTCTTGGCAGGGCCCTTTTTTAAGATCATTCGAAAATTTCAGAAGAAAATTACGAAATCTCTTTAAATGGAAAGTTAAAAATATTCCATGTAAATATGTTGAAAACCATACTATGCTAGACAGGACAATGAGACAATGAACAGACGCAAACAAACTGTTGACGGAGACGAAACGACAATTTCCCAACGGAATAACACCGCGACAAACGAAGCATCGTTAACGAGCACACGCTTACGAGACGACGGACAATGACGAAGACAGATGGACAATTACCGACAATCTGTGATATTGACAATGACAGGACAAATATTGACGACATATTGACGATCGACTCTCGACGACGACGACAATGACATTGAAAACAATTTACAAACTGTAGCATCTGTGATAAATCAGACAGACATGGACAACACTGAAAATCCCTATGCCAATTATGACTGACGACGGAGAGTATAAGGACATACAGATCTCTGACACTTTGACACAACAACAGCGACAGGACATTTTACAACGCTCCTAGACGACTATAAAGACAATCTTTTCCAACAAACCTGGACGCACTGATAGAATACACATTCAATTGTGTTAACAGATCTGAGACCGGTCAAATGTAAGACCATATTCTATTCCTCTCCATTACAGATCTAATTTAGATAAAGAAATTTTAGATTTAGAGAAGAAATGGCATTATTCAAAAATCTATGTCTCAATATTCTTCACCGATTGTCTTGGTGAAAAAGAAAGACCAGACAATCCGCTTGTGCATCGACTATAGAATATTAAATACCAGAACAACAACGGATGCAGAGCCTATGAACAGTTGTGAAGATCTTAATTTTAGATATGGCTCAATCATCCTTATTTTCTAAGACAGATTTAGCGAAAGGATATTGGCAAGTTCCTCTACAACCCTTCTTGTAGACATATAACAGCATTCGCAACGCCTCTAGGGTTATACGAATGGCTATATCTTCCTTTTGGCCTGAAGAACGCACCGGCCACATTTGTGAGACTAACAAGATTGTTATTACACGGAATTAATGACGTAGTTGCTTATATTGAGGATATATGCGTCCATTCTTCTGATATGACTTCTCACTTACTCACCCTTAAACAAGTCTTCCACCAAATCTCTCTTTTTGGACTTACTATCAAACCTTCCAAGGTTGAAATAGGCTATACACAAATAGACTTCCTTGGTCATAGAATTTCTGAAGGAAAATTGTTGACTGATGATAAAATTGTTTCCAAGATCCTTAATCTAGAAGTACCTACCACAAAGAAGCAGGTTAGAAGTTTACTAGGTCTGATTAACTATTATTCTAAATTTATTCCACATTGGGCAGAACTCACCTCAGTCTTTTCTGATATGTTACTAAAGATCATCCATCAAAAATTTGTAAAAGTACCAGCTTAGATGATGCAATTGTTAGGTTGAAACATATTTTTTCTAATCCACCAGTCTTAACGATTACCCAACATAAATTTACCCTTTATTTTGACCACAGATGCGAGCGCTATCGCAATAGGAAGATGTTTAAATGCAGGAAGTGGATGGCGTTCGACACCCGATCCTCTACGTAAGCCGCAAAACTGAAGAAGGCTGAGACTCGTTTATGCCACAGTTGAATTGAGTGTTTGAGCCTTTTGTTCTGTATATTGAGACTATCTAAAGTTCCTCTTGGGAAGCCATTTTGTGGTCCTCACAGACAGTTCGCCATTATTAGTACTGAATCATGGGTCGCCCAAAAAACAACAGGTTACAAAGATGGTGTCTTCTACTTCAAGACTTTGACTTCGAAATTCGCCATATTAAGGGCACCGAGAACATAGTGGCTGACCTTTTATCACGGCAGACAAATGCGCCACTAGAATGACTCTAATCACATTGGCCAGTAGCCACACTATAAACTGTGATACTTTTATTCCGTTACATATAACAGTGTGACTCTACACCTGCTAGAGTACTCTCAGTGATTAGGTTAATTACGTCACCCTTAAACATACGTTAAGAGCTATATTGTAAGAACTATACCATCAAATGCCTAAGCTCTACAACGATTCCAGCAAGAAACATTAACTGTGCGGTCATTTCAACCAATTATATCAACCAGTGAACTATCTCTGAACAATGTTATATTTCATACGGGACAGTGCGAGCAATCCATACTTGCTGTTGCTACAAAACTTTGCAAACAACCGAAACAGAACAACATCAACGACAACACTCAAGAGACAGCCATACTAACTTTAACATTCATGGCATAACACACGAACGAAGGAACGTCAACGCGCACATCATCGTTGGAGTTATTTAATTAATTAGTTTACTATTAAATATGTATTATATTTCCATTAATGATGTTATAAATTGTGTTAACCTATAACTTGTACATATTCTACTTTAATATTACAGACGGTACCATTCATATGCTAAATAACCGTCCTATACAAGTGTCTCTAGTTAAATTATAACCTATTTTTCATTCATCGTACAAAAAGTACGTATTTTCTTAAAGGGCAAATATCGCCTAGCCCATTTTTTCTAAGGGCAATAACGCTTACCTCAACTTTAAATATATATTTTAGCCAATTACTATTTTGAATGACAGATGAGTGAATGACTGCGTGAAAGGATTAAATGAGAGAACGATACACTTGGCGGACAAATTGTACGCAAAACATATTCATTGTAATTTGTCTGCGTCTTCCATGTAAAAGTGCATAACTTGTCTAATTTGTCAATACATGTGTAGAACTTAGTTTAATAGGGAGTTAATTTAGTAGTTATGTTAATAGACTTAGATTAGCATTTAGGATACATCTAAGCACCACTACTTGGAATACCTAGTCAGGTATTGCACACAGTGCAGTATTACATGATTGAGGTTATCCCAACTCGTGACGCTTGGAATTACACCACACATTCAGCACGCACGTTACACAAACCTCAAAACTCAACACTATCAATTTAAAATACAGTCACTTTATTAGAAACATCAACTTATTAGTTAACACACTAACAAGCCAACAAGTACACATGTAGTCTGAAGGGGATAAAAGAACAAGGTAACTACATATTTAGCATTATATAACATACGGGAGTAAAAGTGTATATAAATACACACACAGATCAAGATTTGAAGGTGTACTTATTTAGCCAAGACTTCGGTCTTGTTAACCCTCTATTATATAGGGGTTATTTGTCTGGGTACCATTCGGGTACTATGAGAAGGGCAAGTTGTAAATACAACTACTAAAATGCCACGTAACTTCGGTCTGATAAGCATATTTAAGCACACGAGAGACAGGGATCTCTGCACCACATCAGACAAGTGTTGTATGGTAGAATACATGAGTTTTTAGTGCTAATAGGTAGGTTACCAGGTTACTATCCACCAAACTACAAACACCAACTGTATGTGATTCGGTGACAGAATTAGAACGGATCTAATTCCCAACAACAAATCATGTCACGGGGGAGGAGGGATCCTGTCACCGCCTCACTTGCACAGATAATAAAGGGCTGCAATTCCAGCCCAAGGGAAACCATTGAGTCGAGCAGGACCCGAGTAATCTAGAACCTTCTCGAAAGAGATGGTCACCAAGTCCATGATTCCGTGGACACTGATGTGGCCCGCCTAATGCGGGGGCCACGAGGAACTCGGACAGAGTTACCGCCCGTGTCGAGTTAGGACACGCGGAGACCGGCAGAGGACAAACGGACTGGAGAGAGACAACAGGGCCTGCCTGAGAGGGACTCATGGATAGTGATAGATATACTAGGGCTAGATAGTGTGCTAGATTGTTGTATGACAACTATATGTTTGATGTTTAACTATCTGTGATATGTAAGATAAGAGAGCGCGGGTCTGTTTACCCACTGCGCCAACTGTACACTTCATACAATAAATGTTCTATATCCTAGCGAACAGTGTATTGTTGCCTGTATGAACCCGAACCATTATTTAGATAAGAGTAAGACCATGACAATTGTCAACATTTACTCTCTGTCAAAGTCCTTCACACAGACAATCACAGAGGACAGAACCCTGAACATTTCATCAACACATACACTATGTCAAAGTCTTTCTACTTAGAAGATCTAAGAGGACAGAACCCTGCATGTATCATCTGGAACTATATTTAAACTTACAGTGACCTACCTTGCCACATGGTGATGATAGAGCTTAGACAGAAACTATGCTACTGCTACAGTCTCTTGATGTGTGGCAATCTGTAGATGAGAAAGAAGTGAAAGCAGGAGCACTGGTAACATTCATGCTGGCATACACTTTGCTTTGATTTATAATAATTTTTAAAAAGTACAGGTAAATGGGAGCTATAATTGCGTAGTTGTTAGACACTCTCCTGCCAGCCTGGTAGTCATGGGTTTAAATCCACATTGGGGCAGATTAAACACATTGACTTGGGCTCCCAGGTCGACCCAGGCTAAAATGGGTACCAGGAAATGCCTAGAGAAGTCAAGGCAGCTGGCATGATACTGACCACATCCCCCCCGAGTGATGATTGGTCTATACAAATATGGCTCTAGCACCATTTGCCCAGTGGGCCTTAAACATGTAAAAGTGTCTTTGACTTGTTATTTTACACTGCCACCTGGTGTGGACAGAGTTTAGACAGAAATGATGTCACTGCTGCACTGCAGTCACCTGCAGTGGGAAATCAATAGATGAGGAAGAAGTAACAGTGGGATGGGGACTGGTAACAACCATGCTGGCATACACTCTAGTTTGATTGGTGATAATAAACAAAATAGTACAGTTAATTGAAGTTTTTAATTAGTGTATTTTTTTAAAATTAGGAGTTTTGCCAGTTAACTTAGAGCTGACAGTCAATGACCTTTTGGAAGTGCGCCAGCTGGATGCTCTTATTAGGTCACATGTTTTGCTGGCAGAAATCCACGGCAGAGAATCTGATCAATACAGAGATGTTCTTATTATGGCTCAGCAGTTTTTAATGAGGCTCTGGAAGGTAAAATATCATGTGGATTGTGTAAATAATCTCAGTATGTGATTTGTTATCAAGATTCATCTAATCTCATCTTGTTCCTCTTGTACATGAAGTGTCGATGTGAAACATAAACAGTGGGAGAGTGTCCGTTTATGGTCTTTATATACTGGGATTCCCATGGACTTAGGCTCTCTGACTGTTATTTACAATTTACATGGTTGTCGTCTTCCTCTGCTTCCATTTGGTCTGTACATCATTGCTTGTTGTCAACAGTCAACTGGCAGCCTAGTTAGGTGGCAGAATCATTACACTTACATTTACTTAGGGGGGGGGGGGGGGCTGAGTGGTCTCGAGGTATGGTGTCCGCCTCGAGTGCTGGAGGTCCCGGGTTCGAGCCTCGGTGAGGACTGGGATTTTTTCATGTGGTCTTCCAGTAATAAAATTTCCCCTGGTCTCTGGGTAGTGAGATCGGACGCCTGTGTGTATTGTTGCGCACGAAAAAAATCCCTTGGCAGTTGGAAATCGAAAAAGAGTAGCTAACGGCGCTGCCCGGGCAAAATTTTTAGTTAAAAATCTACCCAAAGTATTTCAGGATCCTCGCCGATGCTACGGAGTTCGTGCATTGAGCTGAGTTTCTCCAGACTCAGGTTTGAGTTAGGAGGAAAACGGAGCACTTCTGGGTTAAACCTGTGTGCCGTGATGTTGATCCAACGACTAAACTAAACTAAACTTACACTTACTGTTTTATAATTAAATCTAGCGTTGCTATTACCCTCCACTTTAGTTCTTATTTCATAATTTCTGATGTTCTCTCTTGTTGATGCGTTGAGTATTCTTCTCAGAAATCTCATTTCCATTGTTGTATTTTTATATTTTCATAGACCAGTTGTCACTCAATAAATGATGTGGTCAGTATCACGCTGACCATCTTTGTTTCACAGGACATTTTCTGGTACACATTTTAGGCTTGGTCAGTCTGAGAGTTAAGGTCAATTTTCAGAAGTTGTCCTATTTCAGCTGTACACCAACTGTCACGTCAGTTTTTCTTGTTATGTTAGAAACATTTTTATGAGTGTCTGCACATTTGTGCTAGCTAGCTGGGGTATAAGCTCTCAGTGGCTTCTGTTGGCCAATGTGTTAAAACAACATCTGCTTATTTTTTTTTGGGGGGGGGGGGGGGGGGGAGAGGGGTGGGGGGGGGGGGGCTGTAAATATTGTTGGTGTGTGGATTTTGCAAGCACTGTTGGCATGTGATTTTGATACATCTTGATAGTGTGTGATTTTGTGAAGTAAAACTTGAAGGTCACGCTACTAGACATAATGCCCTTCTTCTATGAACATAGACATGTTCTCTCTTGCTGATTATGTGTATGTTCCCAGGTTCTTGTCAGCACCTTTGGTTCACGTATGAAAGACATTGGTAAAACGGGTTCTGTGCCTGCCAAAGATGATGGTCACATGACTTCAAAGCACATACCAGTAAAGAAGGATGAAAAAAAGGAGGAAAAGAAAAAAGAAGACAAGGTAAAGTTTGCGCAAGACATTTGTGAGTATGGTGATAGACAAAAGTAGATCTGAACTCACTTAGTCCCAGACAGATGTAACTTGAACTCGATTCTAAACAGTTGTAACTTTATACTAATAAATGTTTGAGTCTGAAAGAGAACTTTATACTAATAAATGTTTGAGTCTAAAAGATAACCTTATACTAATAAATGTTTGGATCCAAAAGAAGTATGTATACAATAAATATTTGGGTCTAAGAGAGATAAGGTAATGTCACTATGGAAGGTATTCATCAATAGGAAAAGAAGGGTTTGTGTGAAAACTGGATTAGGCTCAAGGAATTAAGAGAACGATATATGTATGAAGTAGAAAATACATGCATGTCAGTTGCTTAATCGCCCATGTGCTACTGGAACCCCCCAAAACAATACAGAATAGTAACACTGTAACCTATGCAGGTCGCAGAGGTTGACTAAAGAGTGTTGGTGTGAGACTGGCTACGTATACTGTAGAAAAATATCAACACCCATTCAACCAGCTTACAATGAGCTTGGTATGTGTGGTTGTGAGTGGGCCTATACTCCACCAAGAATCTTAGAAGCAGATGAAAAAGGAGGATGAGGAGAAGAAGAAGAAGAAGGAGAAGAAGAAGAAGTTACTTATTACTGAATGAAATAAAGAATACAAACACAAAGTGAATACTTTTCTGAGAGGATCATCATCAAGTGGCACGCTTCTTGCAAAATATTGCTTTCATCACAGCCCAACAAAGAAAGGCTCGATCCTTTGCCAGGGACCTTGTCTCATGCATTTTCATGCCAAAAGTGTCTTCAGTGTTGTGTGCCAATCTGCATGCTGCTCAATACCTGCCTCTACTTCCTGGAACCATGTCTTACATTACTGTTCTTTCAAAACTGCTGTGGCATTTAATATGGCCACAGTGTTTCACATTACTGATCCCAAGACACTTAACAGCTGAAAAATATTATGAGAGAATTCATTCAGTTGCATGTCCTGTGCAAAACTTCGCTCCCATAACAACATTCCAGAAAATTCCTTGGTCATGAGCATGATGTCCTGCGTCCAATATACCCACCTGGAGATAATCTGTCACATCCTGCACCCATCTTCTCTCAGGCCTTCCTCTTTTCCCGGGCATATACCCCTTCATGATTGTTCTCTCCAAACTTTCATGATGTTTCAAATGAACAAAATAGTTCATTTTTCTTTGTTTTATCGTCTTTAGTAGCCAACCCTCTTTAATATTCAGTTCTTGTCATATGGAAATATTTTTTTCTTTTCTGTATCCAAGATATTTTTAGAACCCGACTATAACATTTATATTCAAAGGCATTTATGTGCTGTTCAGCTTGTTTAGTAAGTGTCTAGGTTTCACTGGCATATGTTGAAATGGGAAAGATGCATGCGCTTAAAAATTTAATAGTTGTAGTTCTATCTGTCCCACTCCGTTATTCATTTGTTTTAGTTTCTGAAGGGCTATAGATATTCGTTGTTTAATTTCTTTCATTATGTCACCATAGTTGGTAATATGAGAAGATATTTAGTGGAAAACACAAAATTGTGTTTTAAAAAGACATAAGTAATTATGCATGATCAGTTTGCAAGAATTTGCAATATGTAAATTTGGCCGGTCGCATAATATGATTCTGAAATATAAACAAAGGATAAACATGAAAATTAACCTATAGAGGCACTTGAGATGTGTTATAACAAAAAAAATGACACAAACCAGCTGGATTGAAAAATGTACAAATTCTGAAAAATATAACAGACCAAAGAAGACCTCTTAAAGCCCAAAAAAAGTGAAGACTCCCATAGCTTGGTCTCACCAAGATACGCGAAGAAACATGCATAGAATACTAGAGGCCAAAATTCTGGATGAGATTTGGCTGTACTTGGTATCACCAGAAGTGAGAAAGGAGGGGTTAAGCTATGTAACGTAATCTGGTTACTTATGACTGCATAGGCAAGGTCCCTCCCTGATATAACTTCCTACTTGTGGACAATATGTGTGAACCCCCACTAAATGTTCTCCAAATGTGTGTACATATTTAAACTACACAAACATTTATCAACATTTAGAATGTATACAGACAACTGAGTTTAAAATACAACAACTGTGTTTATTATTTCTAGTCTGGATGATCATATGATGATGATGATGATTATACTATGGTATACGTAACTTAAGAGGTCACATAGGTCATGCTTCCCCCCAGTGAGACGCAGTTCACTGTCAGATTGAAGGAGTCCAGATTGGTCCCTTCACAAGGCTAAGTCACTTCCTGATATGGGTTGTTGACTGTCCATTGCTCCTAAGAGATCTGGAATGAAACAAGCGGAGATGGGTAGTATCTACGTCTACACATCTCAAACACATATGTCTATACATTCATATAAACATACATTCAAGTCATAATATATGATGGTATGATGATATATAATGGCATGTTACATAAACATATATCAGTTCTAAATAAATAAATATATATGTATATATTCATAAACTATTTAGAACATCTATAGCTCAAAACATACATAATTCACATCCATTTATGTAATGGAGTGTTTCCCATATAAGTTCACCTCACTTACTCTCTCCCTTTCTGATTCATTCATACTGTCTTGTCGGAAGGGCTGGTCGCACAGTCCTGTCGAACATTAAATGCCTTCCCTGAATCTGTCTGGGATATTGAATGTCCTAAGTCATGTATGTCCTCATGCAGACATCATGCAGACAAGGTGAACTGGTGCCATTCCTCAAACCAAGTGGTTTCACACAATCTTGGTAGGCACTCAAAGTGTTGGTCCAAATAATCAATGTTAATTGGACGCTATCAAGAGACTGGTAGCTCTCAGGAAATTCTCCTAAGTAGTCAGTCTCCCCAATGTTTAACATACAGGAGGAATCTAAATGTATCTCCTATACCTGCATAAGCCACACGCTCATGTAGCTTGGATAATGGATTTCTCCAAATTATCACATACAACAAATCAGACAACCAAGTGGTGAATGAAAGAAGAAAGTAGTTCTCAGTGTAATAGTAAATCTAGAAACTGGAACAGAGTAACACAGAAAATCTACCAGTGTAAAGTTTGGGAGAATAAACAGAAACAGGAAACTATACAGGCCTTCAGACTAGCAGATAAACTCATAATAATGGTATTACCTGGGTTATAGCTAGGAAATTCCATCATAATACTTAGTACAGAAGTCCAACAGAACGAAATGTTAATATTTCTCCAGTAGGTATCCTAAGAATGCTATTGTAAATGCGTCTGAAGATTGTTGTCACTGCTCATAGTTTTATTCTCTCCATTCCTGGCTAGTTTCCTAGTTGGCTAATTAATATGCCCCATATTAATTAACTCCACCTATTTTCCACATGGACTGTAGTTATTTCTGCCAATCAAATTGACCAATGCCCCGCCACATTCCTGAAACAATGAAACATGCTTTGGCGGTGATGCAGTTGCGTCATAATTACATTCCACTCTGCTATTGCCTCCTCCTTGGTTGCTGGCAATAATGTGTCAGCCATGTGTTCCTACTTTGCTGCGTATTGCAGTGAGGTGTTAAGCATCTGGTTCTAATTGCTCCTTTGTGGTGGCAACTACAGACGTTGTCCCGGCTCCACAAAGTCTGGACTTTTAGGTAGGTGTTAGGCCTGCATTATATTGCCGTCTTTAGATCACACGGGTTTCCCCTGAGTAGCACTGCCATGTAATATTTCAGACGGGTCTGGCTGACCATCTTATCTCCCATTCTGCCGTGGCTGGTTCACACGTTAGGTCCTGTTGAACTAAGGTGTTAGGTGTCTGTCCCTATTCCAACCACAGGATTGTAAATTAACACGTCAATCTCAACTGACTGGCTCCGCGATGTATCAACGTCGTCCCCAGCCCAGATTTCACACTTTGCCGTCTTTCTCTTCCCTTGTACTGAAAACAGTGAGTTTTCAACCTTTG
The DNA here is from genome assembly GCA_014155875.1 of Cepaea nemoralis. NCBI lineage: Eukaryota > Metazoa > Mollusca > Gastropoda > Stylommatophora > Helicidae > Cepaea > Cepaea nemoralis. Next base: position 354,610 of record JACEFZ010027649.1, on the reverse strand, counting down.
ATAGCAGCCCGCCGACTGGTGCCGTGGTGTCTGGGTTTTACGTTTGATCTGGACATCAAAGCTTTCTCAGACCTAGCATTACAGAAATGATGGTGCGTGCGTGGTCAAAATGTATTTTTCTCTTGTTTTCAATCTTATTGCATTTCTATCAGGTTCTGGTGGACGTTTATGCTTTTAGAGAATGATAGAAAAATATTGTGGGCTCTTTAATTCCTTTCAAACTTGTGTAATTCTGAAGCTGCCGGGGCTGTCCCATCACAAATGGTTTATTTACAAATTGTATACATTCTTTACGTTAAGCAGTCTGATCTTGAAATATAACTCTTGTTAAAAAAGGATATTATTTCCCTTACATATTCATAACTGTTTTTGTAACTACAGCAGACCAAGCCAAAGAGAAAGTACCCTGCAGATGTTCTACCATCAGATACAGAGACCTGGGCAACTTATGAATGGCCTGATGAGGGCATTGAAGCATTTAAAACAGAAGATCTCAAACATATGGCCATTAATCAGGATAACATTCAAAAACCGGTAGGTTTTAGAGTAAAAAAAAGTTTTGCATATCCTTTACAGGACATCGCTGTCAACATCAGCATCTTTCAGCTGTATGTTGATTTCTTAGCAAGATTACGCTCAGTAGTTTGCCATTGCTTTCTGAGCGGCCGGCTCACATACCCCGTAAGTTACCGATGCGATTCGAACCACTGCTGATTCTCACCGTCATCACGTTACCTACGAGAGTATACGAGATTACGGAGAGAAGTCGCTAACCACTAAGCCACGAAGCCGGCTAGGTTTTAGAGTAATGATATGTATATGTATATGTGTCTGTGTGTGCATACATGGACGTGCATGTGCATGCACACTGACAAACATCCACAGCACTCTGCATACACACATAATTTACTGCTATTATTATGCAGGAATCATGTGTGTTGTGTTTCATAACTACCTGTGTGCAAAACCTGTTTTCTGTTGTCACAGTTTAGTATTACATAGTTAGTTGCATATCCATTACGGACGTAGCAGTTCAAGCATTTTTTTGCTGTTCATGATTCCTGGGCAAGTTTATGTTCAGTAGTTTGATATTGCTTTCTGAACGATCGGCACTCATACCATTTCATAAAAAACCAACGCAGCTGGGTTTCGAATGCGGTAAGCGGGATTACGAACTGCGTCCGTAACCCCTTCACCATGGAGCCAGTAGTTAAGTATTACGGTTATATAAAAGAAAACATATAGAATATAGTTAAATGAATAACAGTTTAGAAGTAAACACAGTAGAATACTGTAGTTATTGACATAAGGGTCAGAATTCAGAGTATTATGGTATTCACAATTTACGAGCGTACATTTGGTCTGTCAATACATGCTTCATGGGAATTACATCTTTTGTAAGAGTGGATGAACTCTTGGGTTCAATAAAAACAGAGAACCAGAGTCAAAAAGAGAACTTGCTTTTTGTGTGGGCTTATAATTGTAGGAGTAGTTCAGATAATTAAACAAGTAGTCCGTGAAATACATTGTGATATTTCATTGGACAGTGTGGAGCATTTTGTGTGATATAACTGGCACAGGAACAGAGCATAATGGGGACGACCCGTTGCCGTGAAGTTGGAACCGCGACTAACTAACTAACTAACTAACATTTAGAGATAGCATATTTATGTTCAATAGTTAGATTTCACTGTTGATTACCAGTTAGAGAGTACACTGTTTACATTATATTGTAGTTAGCTGGTAGTTTTATGCAGTAAGTCATTGTCATTGAAGGTTAGAAAAAAAATTCTTGCATGTTACATAGAACCAGTTCAAACATGTGTCAGCTGTTCCTGGACAATTAATAAACAAACAAACAAAAAAATCACTGGAGGCTTTGGAGATGTGGTTTTATAGAAAAATGCTGAAAATTCCTAGGACAGCCAAAATGAGCAATCTGGACATTGTAAGGGAGGGTACGTCAAGAAGAGAACTTATCACAAACATCAGAATGAGGCAGTCTTCTTTTTTGGCCACATAAGCAGATGACAAAAACTGGAACATGTTGTGGCAAATGGAAACAGAGGAAGACAGTGAGAGAAAACTCTTAACAGTTTTGTGTCATGGCATGAAAGGGTGTCAGCACATGAATTGATACATGCCATTGGAAATCGTAAGATGTGGAGAAGCATGGTTGCCCATACCAGGCAAGATACTTGATGATGATGATGATGATGATGATGATGATGATGATGATGATGATGATGATGAATGAGAAAAGAGGTATAGGAGACTAATAGAAGTAGGACATTATGTACAAATATAAGAAAGACAGCTTTCTTTGGTCATGTAGTGAGAAGAGCAGCATTCAAAACCATTTTTACGACTGGAAAGATCAGTAATGGAAGAAGCTAAGGGCAGATGAAGGGAAATTATGCTGGATGGACTTGGATGATGACATGGAGGGATATCATCTGTGATATTGATGCAGAACACCAAGGACCAAGATCTATAAAGATACCTGAACAACTATGCCAGTTTGGCAGGGCACAAGATGATGATGATGTTTTTATTAAGTAGAACTTGTATACACATTCACACTGCCTCTAGCTTTCACATGTTTTACTAGAAATATGTCTATTTCCTCAGATGCTGACATTTCATTGTCTGGAAAGGCTTGTTACACAGCTGCGGGATGTCGGATACCATCACTTGGCCTTACCTGTTCTTGCTTTCCAAGACTTGCTTGCACGGATCGGTTGTAAAGTGTAATGCACTGGTCATGCTGGTGCATTTGAGGTGAACTTGTCTCTTTTTTAATGCTAGTTTGGAAACATTTCTATTTTAATTGTGGAAATTCCACTGATTTAATGCTATTTTAAAGCATTTTTTGTATGGTGAAGGCTATACTATCTTATAGTTAGAATTATACTTTTTAATAGTGCTTCATCAGATCTTGGTTCAACAACTCATGGTAGTGATTTAAGCTTTCTTTTGTCTTTATTTGGACTTTTTATTTTATTTTAAACATTGTTTTCTACTTTCACTATACTGTTTTCAAAGCAAATGGTTTGTTTTTTGTTATCTTCATTATTTATTATTCTATATTTATATTTATTGTATTGTATGCTCATACTTGTCTGTTCTGCTCACTGTTTCTTGTACTACACTTACTGTTTGTGCGTATTTGCTTACTCTTGCATCCAGTGCTTGTACTTTTACTGAAAGTATTAAAAAGAGCCAAACAAGTGAACATAATGGCTATATTAACATGTTTGGGATAGAATGTGGCATGAGGAAACATAGTTAAGATTGTTGAAGATGAACAATATATGCACAAACCTGTTTTATTAATTAATTTTGTGTCAATGAAGTTGATGATTATTTCATCAAATATAAATCTATAGTCTGTGATGGTTTTTTTTTTATCAGTCTCCTTCTTTTTATAGTCCATCCTCATGTGGCTTTGGTCCTTATGTCTGCCCACAACTTTCTGTCTCATGTACTGCCAATAATTTCTTATAGTATACCAATGTTCCTCCATGCCATGATGCCAGACTACTTAGAAGTTTAAATGATTTATGAGTGGATAAAATAGTTTGTGGAAAACTGAAATTGGTAATGGGAAGATGAAAGATAGTGTAGTTGATAGGAAGCTATGCTGATAAAGTCATGAGTGTGGTGGGACAAGGAATTTGATGCCTGCTCTTGTTGTCCACCAACAGAGGACAAGACTGGTAATCTAATCCTCTATGCATTCAGGCCTGCAAAATGTGATTGTCCTATCACATCATGGATCCATGGAAGGTTTCTGCTTTGGGGCATGTTTTTTGGGGGGTTTTAATATGTTGCCATAAACATTTACAATGAAGTAGGTCAAACAAATTTAATTAAGAGGAATATGTGACAGAGATGTGTTTTGTCTCCAGATCTTTTTTTCCTAAATAGTGAAAATATTAGAAATTTAAAAGTCATAAGAGGAATCAAAAAACAAAAACTATGATAATTAGCAGTGAAACGAAAAGGTCATCAATGAGCATCACAATAAACAGGCAGACACTACAACAGGTAACAAGTTTCTCCTATCTTGAACATATAATAACAGATGATGGCAGAAGTGAAATAGAAATCAAAATGAGAAAAGGAATGGCCAAAAATGCTCTCAACGGCATGAAATAAGTATTAACATCTAGAGAGATTAATAACGCATTAAAAATGAGAATTGTCAAATGCTACGTATATTTAATGCTACTGTATGGCGTGGAAGCCTGGACACTGAACAAGCAACTAAAAAGTTGCATAGAAGCCCAGGAGATGTGGATATACAGACGATTATATCGTATTTCATGGAAACAAAAACAATCAAATGCAGAGGTTCTAGAAAAACTGGGAATGAAGAGAGACTTGATGAAAGAAATAAAGAGGAGGCAAGTGAAATATTTTGGCCACGTTAAAAGACATGATACTCTTATAAAAACCATACTGGAAGGCAAGGTTGAGGGCAAGCGAGCAAGAGGTAGACAACGATACAAGTGGGAAGATAACATCAAGAGATGGATGAACATCAGCCTGACAGAATGTACAGTCAAGGCGAGAGACAGACAGTGTTGGAGATCCATTGCAGCCAACCTTCATTGTGGAGACGGCACCTGATTGATTGATTGAAGAGGAATCACCATCGGATAACATAATATAAATGATATGAGATATGTGGATGATATAGTATTGACTGCAGACAGTGAACAGGAACTGCATCATTTAGTGGTGGAAGCGGGTATTGTATACAGTGAGAACTTGAGTTAGAATTACATTGTAAGAATATATAAACTGTGGCCATCTCTGAGAAGCAAGTTATTGGGAACATTCTTAACTGATTCACTTTCGTGCACTACTTTACAGACATAACGGAACTCCCTGTGACTGCCATCCACCACTTTATTGACAGAATGTTGACAGATCGTTATTTGTTTCATTTCTCTTATTTTAAGAAATGTTTAGTGCCCGGTAATTGAAAATTTACACACAGAATAGATATGCCTTCAAAATGTATCAAAGACACTGGATTAAGCTTTGTGAAAGTGGTTTGTTTTTTAATTATGTTAGTAATGGCAACACCCTATGGTTCTCGACTTGTCGATTAACGCCAACTCATGTTAAACAATTTTAGATTATAGTTATTCTGATTTAATGGAATTTGTGAAAGATTGTAAAACTGATAGCATGTGCAGTAATGTGGTTATTCAGTTAGTTAGTTAGTTAGTCGCAGTTCCAACTTCACAGCAACGGGTTGTCCCCATTATGCTCCGTTCCTGTGCCAGTGAATATCACACAAAACGCTCCCCACTGCCCAAGGTGAAAAGTGGAAAAGACAGGAGTCTCGACAAACAACAGTCTGCACAGATACACTGTGCATAATGCCGCCGCCAGAATGTCAACACAATATTCCCCCACGAAACTCAGAGTTCATCTCTGATGGAATCAGCAGTAATTTTCCCATCTGTATGTTTCCTAGATGTTCACCCACACAGTCCACAAAATACAGTTCATCATCGATGGTAGTGGCAGTCAACCAAAAGCCCAGCAGCCATGCATTTCTGCATAAGGCAAAAACCGGTCAACTCTGGGACATAGCCATCTGCCATCACTCCGAACATGCAGTCACGTTCTAAAAAACCTCGGGCAGATTCAAAAGCATTTCACACAAAACTTACAGCTCACAGTGTCACGCCACGCACTCACTCAGTAGCAGGGCGACGGAACCATTATTCAGTTAAATTATTTAGCATTATGGAAAACAAACCTAACACTACTAACAGTGAATGTTCTTCATCAAATGATGGCACATGTCGAATTATGCTTGCTCTAATAGGCCACACTTGTGTCCCTAAGTCTGCTTTGTCTATCACAAGTTCGCTTAGGAGTATTTAAATAATTAAATTGAAAAGAATAATACTTATAACTAAATAGAAAATAGTGTTTATATTGTAATGAGTACAAATCTGCCTCATATTTTCCTGACTTTTTCCATTTTGTTTGAAAATGATGTGCTTCAAAATATGGCGTTTTACTTGTGTTTTGATGGTGTTAAGGAGCAGTTCTTGTGATATTGGTGAAGAAAAGTGGTGTATTTATCATTATTAATTAAATTTAAATGGATTATCATCAAAGATTGACGAGTAGTGCCTTGATAAGTGGACATTTTAAATAACTGTCACCCCTGTCTTCAAATTTTCTTTTACAAAATCTAACATTATTTTTATTATATTTCTAACCTGTAGCAGTAGTAGCAATACTAACCTGTTCCTTGTGCAATTGTCTTTAATTTTATATATAATACATTATAATTGCTATAATTTTAACCATTTTTAGATGATTACTGTGACACACCCCTACTTCCCAGTTTCTGCCATGAATTTCTGTTTGGTCCAAACACACTTTTTGTTTGGCAGTGAATCAGTTAAAGAGATGAATCAGTACAACTAACTTAGAACAGTCATAACATCTGACAGAAAATGCCGTGTAGAGATTAGAACACGAATCGCTATGTAAAAATTGCTTTATGCAAGATGGAAAAAATATATACTGACCAATTAAAAAGTTGTCAATTGCAGTGAGAAAAAGAGTGTTGAAGTGCTGTAAAGAATCTATACTATTGTAAGCATGTGAAACATGGACAATAAGTATAGCATGTGAAACATGGACACAAAGCATGGAATTTTAGAAACATCTAATGACAATGAAAATCTGCTTTATGGGGAAAATGCAAAAAAATACTCTTGGATTGTTAGAAAAGAGAATGAGGCAGTCCTTCAGGAACTAGATGAAAACCATAAATTAATTCAAAAAATTGAACAACATAGAGAGTGAAGTGGGAATTTTGATATATAAAGCTCATAATTGGGCACTCTCCTGCTGTTTATGCTTCACCTCGATACCACGAGGTACAAGAGGAACAAGTTGAGATGAGATGAGAGAGTGACGATATTATGGGCATGTTATGAAGAGAAATACATTTTAAAACTTAGTAGCAACAAGCAAACTTAATGTGAAAAGATCTAGGGGAAGACAAAGAGATAATCACCCAGATGGCTTGGCCACATGGCATAGTCAAGACAAGAGCACAGACCTAATCCAAGATGATGTTGATTGAACAAGATGGCTAACCATGATGATGAATGCATATAATTTTACATAGTTAGTAACATAGAATGCATTGCTGTTGATTGCTGAATAATGTAATGATCCATTTTTATAAAACAATTATTCAGGTCTTTTGAAGTGTGCCAGGAACTCAACATCAAAGCTGGTATTTCTTATCACCTGAAAATTGTTGGACCCATGTCTATCAATGTCGAGGATCAAGCTAAGTAAGTTTATGCCATCTCATTCTCCCACTTATCTCATTCCATGTGCCTGTGTGGCCATAAATGTCTAGTAATTTGATGTGAGATTACTATGTGAATATGTGTTGTATATTTCAGCTTTAAGGATTGATCTCATTGTTTTAGTTTATGTTGTATGATTTTAGCAGTATGTATCTGACAAGATGCAGCAAAATATGCCAGGAAATAAATTGTGCAATATATTTTTTGTGTCGTTATTATTCAAATTTATTACGGGGAAACATTTTTTTGAATTTATATTTTTGTCTAAATTTTGCAGATATCAGTAAGAAAATAAGTTTTGGAATGCAATTTGCTGTTAGAGATATATTTAGTGTGATATTACATTATTACTACTTAGTAAACACATATTTCTGGGAAAACATTTTTGTTCACAACTGCAGGCTATAATTTTTAATTCACGAATACTACTTAAATCTGATTTACTTTCAAAAACACAACAGTCCATTATGTGCCACTAGGCACTATCACAGGCATGCAGCATTCTAGGAATTTTCAGAGGCGTCTGTTATACTCTCGGGTAAACTGCAATTATGTAAACAAAGATACATGATAGTCTCTTTAAAACTACTGTAGTGACAATGAAACACTTGACAGTGTATGTTATGTATTTCAGATAAAGGGATTCATTTTACATTGTCCTCATATATATTGAAAAAGTTATGTAGTATGCATTGGAAGAGGTACAGGGCAATATGCCAGGAAATAAATTGTGCAATATTTTGTTTGTGTCTTCATTATTCAAATTCCCAGTGGGAAAATATTGTTTTAAATCACTTCTGATTATTTTATGTGCTTGTTTTTCTTGAGATATTTTCATGACAGTATATTTTTTCTATTATGAAAGATCAAGGATTGAAATCATGCAGTGGCACGAGAAGCAGATATGTGACACAGATGAACCACATGACATGACAAGCACTAAAGATGGGGTAAATAATTCTTCTGTAGTCGGAAAGTCCAAAAAGTAACTCCACAAAAGTTTGATAGTACCTGTATGACATAATTTACATATACATTGTTTACAGTTACTTGAACATATACTAATTTCTTGTAACATTCGTAAAATTATAACAATTCACTGTCACTTTCTAGATGAACAGATTCTCATGTATTCATGGTGAAAAATCTTAACAATGTGTAATAATCTTGCTTAATGCCATTAGAGACATATTCACTTTACTTTGTAGTAAACAACTTCACCAGTATTATAACTGTAACATTGACTATATTTCTGCTAACTTTAAACATTCACTATATTTTCAAGCAAACATTACACAAAAACATGTTGCATTCAGACTCACTGACTTTTGAGGTGTATAACTAGGTGTGACGCACTCCCTTAAAAGAGGAACCAAGAAGAAGAAAAAGACTATATTTCTACTAACTTTAATAACCATGAGCTAGATTTTTGTTAACTTTAAACATTCACTATATTTGCATTAACTTTAAACATGAGCTACATTTCTGCTAATATTTAAAATTCACTATGTCCCTGTTACTTTAACCAACTTTAACCATGAGCTACATTTCTCTGTTAACTTTAACCATGGGCTATGTTCTTGTTTACTTTAAACAAGAGCTACATTTTTGTTAACTTTAAACATGAGCTATATTCCTTTTAACTTTAAATACGAGCTATATGTTTGCTGGTCAGATTTAAACATCTTTTTTTCTATTGATCAGATTTGAACATTATCTGTGTTAATGCTGATCTGATATCAATATTAGTTATATTTCTGTTGATCAGATACCAACATTAGCTATATTGTTGCTGATAAGAACCTTTAATTTGTCTCCAATTATTTACCAGGATGAATCTTCTGAAACTGGCTTACATTTTTGCAAGGTTGTCAGTGGAGTGTCCTTGAGAGACACCTGGACAGACATAGCGGAGGTTTGATAAGACAGGTAATATATTCAGAATTACATTATGGTTTCTATTTTGTAACATAAACCACTTCAAATAATCCCATGAGATGAAATTCATTTAAAAGACCATTTAAAAAATATCATATTAGGTATATCATATTTCACTGAACATTACTGGAGACATTTATGATCTGTTTAAGTCCCCGCTAATCACTGGTATCATGAAGACTAATAGACTGCAATGGCTGGGGCATAGAATGGAAGATAATAGGGAACCAAAACTCGCTAACACTCAAGAAATAAATTACCGTTGACCCTGAGGTAGACCAAGAAGACGGTGGAGAGATAATATACATACAGACCTACAGATGAATGGAGATGGCTTGTATCTGCAGCAAAGAACCTCAATGGCTCGGAATGCTGAAGAAGAAGAGATTACTGGAGGTTACATATAATTTAATATGAATGAACTAATACTGCTGTTGTTGTTTGTTCATTGTTGCTTAAGAGGACTATATTGTTATCTTTCAGCGGACTGAGATGACAATATGCTTGCAAACAATTTGAAAATGCGAAGTGGTGGTTATCTTTACAAAATTACAATTTAAAAGAAAAAGGACTGGAGTGATAAGCCTTCATCAGTATACAACAGTAAGAAACAAACCACAACAGTTACAGTACACAAATAAATTATGAATAACATCGTCTTATCATCAGATGATGGTCGGACGCTGTCAGACAACCATAATGAGGCCATTTTACGTATAATAATTAGTTGTTTCACAAGCTAACAACATGGATAATTGCACTGTTACAATGAAGGCGTCACTTGAGACATAACAAGGACAGATGAGACAAACTACTGTGCTGTGGTATGATGGTTGAACAGTAGAACTTCATATTATACAGCCAAATTAAGGTGATGATTAGACACTGGACACGAGTCATATGAATATCTCTCGATGAGACAGCTCTGACACAAAAATGAACAGTCTGTCGTGATATGCCTCTCTTGATTGTTGAATTGTACCCTGCTATTCATGAGTGGTTACCCTTAATAGTCAGTAGTTTGTTGTTATAGTTAATTCTCTGTTGACAATAGCTTGTGTTTGTTTACATTTGTCTCAACTCAATCTCTACTGTTTGTTTGTATTCATCTTTAAGCTATTGTTCGTTTAACTCATTCTGTCCTCTCTGCGATTAACCCTTCATCTGAGTCTTTCATTGCATTATTTGTTTAAATTCTTAAAAACTGTTCTAATACACAATGAAGTCAGAGAAAATATATTATTGGAAATAATGCCTAATAAGATCGTAACCCAAGTAATGAAATAACAATAATTTTACATAAATCAATGATACTGTTGATTAATTATGAGTTAGTAATATTTTATAGATAGGAGCTGAGACAGTGTCCTTGCTTAAAGGGTAAATAAAATGCGTTGAACTGCAGTAAAGCTTGACAAATACAATCAGTAAATCAACCAGAATTGAAAGTGGAAACGGTCAGCCTTTTAAGAACACAATCACAGGTGATAAAATGGATGTTGTGGCAAGAAAACCATCAGCAGCACATGAAAACAAAATGACAGCGATACAACTTCATTCAGAAAACTACAACACATCACTTAACTGAGGTGAAACATTTACTCACTACATTACTTCTGTCACCTGACTATGTGGCGAAGGGGTTACAGATGCAGTTTGCAATCCCGCATGTTCGAAACACAGCTGTGGGCGATTTTGCAGCAGACTGCCTTGCATTGGTTTTTTATGAAATGGTATTGGTGCCGGTCATTCAGAAAACAATGGCAAACAACTAAATGTAAACTTTCCCAGGAATCACGAACAGCCAAAAAATGCTGGGGTTGACTGCTATGTCCTGTAAAGGATATGCAACTAACTTTAACTTTCCAGTCAGCTGACTTACAGAGCATGTGGTGCGCAGTTTGATTTTTGTGCCATAGGATTCAAATATTTCTGGGATATTAGTTGTCTTTATTGTAGGTATTTAATGTAGTGGTATCAGTGTCTGTTTGTTTTCATGTGTTGATGAAGGCTTTCTAGTCACAACATTTATTTTATAATTTGTGATTATGTTCTTATAAAGCTGGCCAATGCCACTTGCTGTTTTGGTTGGTTTATTTTGGGTAAATACAAGAAAATAATGCATTGTGTTCTACAGGTTCACTACTCTCCGTGGTGATGATGTTGTGAACGCGATTCATAATGCCGCTTACCTGCGTTCGAAACACAGCGGTGACTGATTTAGCAGCAGACCGTGTCGAGCTGGTTTTAATGTGTTGATATGGGAGCCGGTCGTTCAGAAAGCAATGACACTATTGAATGTAAAAACTTGCCAAGACATCAACAGCAAAGGTAAAATGCTGGTGTTGACTGCAATGTCCTGTAAAGGATATGCAACTTTAAAAAAAAACTTCCATAAACATACCAGAATGGCTGCTCACTACTTACCGGGCCACCCACTATTCATAGTGTCTATCTTGGCCATTATTATTCACATCTCATATTTGCTTTCTGAATTATTGTAATTTTCAGCCAAAAAATTTGTAAAATGTTTTTCAGAGTCTTTATCAGAAAGCAAGAGAATTCTTGACTGAAGCAAACATGGTTGCTGAGGTTAGTTTTACTTCTGTCTATTTATGAACATGGGTTGGAGAATCATTTTATTAAAGTGTAAAAAATGGCAAATTGTAGTAAAAATGCAGGTAAAGAAGCAACCTACAGCTTGCCTTCGTAAACTAGCCAGACAGAATATCATGGTGGCAATGTTATTACTTAATACTTAATACTTACCTTCTCCTGCATTATCACACTCGACAGACGGTGCGTGAGCATTTACAGCCCGTTCAGCGGGCCGAACCGTTCAAGAATCCAGTGGTGCCCACTCTATGACCACGAGCAGCATGACGATGGAGGTGATGGCAGTTACACAGGCTTTCATATGGCTGGAATCACAGCATTATACCAACGTGTGTGTACTAAGTGATTCAATGAGCATGATTCAGAAGGTCGAAGCTGGATCTGTACGTAGACGTACTGAGTCGCTGCGGAAGTCTGTTGTCCGCAAAGTCACCTTCATCTTCGTCCCGGGACATGCGGGAGTCGAGGGAAATGAACGAGCTGATAAATTGGCTGGCTCTGCACCCCCTGTAGATGGCCAGCCCATGGATCGTGCCGATGTTATTAACGCCCTTAAAGATATGGCGAGAACAGAGGATTTTGACGCCAGTGATTCCACATCGCTTTCCAGGATGAAAGACCTGGGAGTAAGAATCGGCACAGCCAGACGCGAGAGGTACATCGGGAAAACAAAGCGCCTCGTCAACCAACACAGAACTGGCACTATTAGCCACCGGACGCCGATGCATATGCTGGGGGGAGGATCTGAGCACCTATGGACATGTCCGGAGTGCAACGAAGATACCCCAACTGATAACTAACTAACTAACTTAATACTTAACATATGGTTAATATTTAATTGCAATGAAGGTTAAATGAGAGAAGTTTGACTTCTTTGTTCTGGATTTTACCTCATCTAGTTTGGTTCCTGCGTGCAATATGGCAGGGCCACATGTCGAGAGCTTTGAAAAACCATAAACATTGTAGTTCCAGTGATAACCCCCAGAGATCTCTGGAAAAATTGCACTTATAGACCAAATCACACAGCCTGAAAATGTAGATGTGAAAAGAAAGGGGAAACTACGACATTATGCATCCCAAGAAACACACACACACACATGGAAAATAAGCTCTTAAGGAGGAATGTAGCTAACATCTACTTATGACTAAATAGTCCAGAATTCTCCTAAATATAAGGGGGCAGTCATTTGAAATCCATTCGTGCCGCACCGCGCATAATTATGTACATTGAATATTATCATGGCATAGTCATGTGATAAGTACTGACCAATGAATAAAAGAGCACGTGCTTATCGTCCCATGATGCGTGGGTTCTGTTTCTGACCGTTGAGAAACTGGCCGGGTTGATCCAATATCCATCCAAAAAAGCTTAAAGAGCGATGATTCAGTTTCTTTCATTTGAAGGATGTCGACCAGTGGACATTCATCAAAGAATGCAGGCAGCGTACGGTAACAAATGTGTGTCGAAGACAACAGGACTGGGCACGAATGTTTCGGAAAGGATGTCAGTTCATGACAGATCTTCGGCGGCCGGGTCAACCGCATATTGTTGCAACAGAAAAAACAATCACCAAAATTGATGCAGCAGTACAGATGAACTTGTCGATGCATATGTTCGCTAGCGAAAGAATTTGATGTGTCAATTGGGACAATTCAAAAGGTCGTTCATAAGAAACTGCAATATTGGAAGGTGTATTCACAGTGGGTACCACGGATGTTGACCGACCACCAAAAAGAGGAACGCATGGGATGGTGTTTGAACGACTTGCTGTGTTACAGAGTGGAGGGTGATGCATTTCTCTTCAGCATAGTTGCAGGTGATGAATCATGGTGTCACCACTTTGAGCCGAGCAGCAAAAGAGAGAGCATGCAATGGAAGCATGCTGGATCACCAAAAGCCAAAAAATTCAAGTTACAGGTTTCCGCTCGTAAGGTTATGCTAAGCGCATTTTTTTACCATGAAGGGCTATTGTTGGCTCACTTTAAAGAACCTGGTGTCAACATCAACTCTACCCACTACTTGCAAACACTAGACAAGTTGCAAAAAGCCATCAAGAATAAACAACCCGGCATGCTTTCTCGTGGTGTGTTGTCGCAAAGAGTGTGCAGGAAGCATTAGCAAGGAAGAAGTGGGAAATTCTGCAACATCCAGCTTATAGTCCTGATTTGTCACCATGTGATTTTCATTTGTTCGGACCTCTAAAAAAAGCTCTCAAGGGGCAACAATTTCACACAGATGCAGACGTAATGAATGCGGTAAACGCTTGGTTCAGTGAGCAACCACAATCCTTTTTTGCGGACGGCATTCACCGCCTACTTAAGCAATGGGATGCTTGCCTGAATGCCTACGGCGACTTCTGACCAACCCATGGTGCATAATTCATTCAAAATGAATGCTTTGTTTAATTCTACAACACCTGTTAATGTTTCTTTCATGCTTTCGTAATAAAGCCATTGGAACGGGTTTCAAATTAACATCCCTAATATATATATGAGTTTATTAACTGAGATGTCATAATTAATGGTGGTAGACAGTACCTACAATTACTTCATCATGTGCCATGCCTATAAATGTGAAAGGTCACAGTTCACCATATCCCAGGATACCAAAGTCTTAGGTCAGGCCTGTGTTTTTGTCCTGATTATGCCGTGTGGTGGCCAAGCCATCCAGGCTCTTTGCCTTCCCCTTGCTCTTTTCCTTTCAAGTTTGCACTAAGTTTTCAAGTTTATTTCTCCTCATAAATGTCCCAAAAATCTGTGACAGTTACAATACAATTACTTGATTATTACTTGTAAATTTGTGTCAATGGATGTTTTGCACATTATTGTCCGTATCTGATTTATTCAATAGGCCTTCGGTGACCAGGTGTTGCAGAAGAGAATAATGCTGCTATTTGCCAGACTGGCTTACTGTGAGGCCCAGTATGACTTAGCTATAAATTTATGCCTAAAAGCTCAGGTATGTTTTTGATTGTTGTATGTTAGTTATATTACTTGTATGTTGATAAGGATGCTTGCTGTCACCATCAGCACCGTTGTGAATGTCATTACCATCATTGTCATCAACATTATAAGCATTTTACCCTTCAGGATTTGTTAGTCCTTACAGGGAGTCATAATGAAATCATGAAATGCTCCTATATGATAATTTTTAATAGCTATTTATTCAATGTCGATCTCCCTGGCCTAGGGGTTTGTGACTTTCTCTGTAATCTCGTATACTCTCATGAGTAATGTGATGACGGCGAGAATCAGTAGCGGTTCTAACCGCGTCGGTAACTTACAGGGTATGTGAGCTGGTCCCTCAGAAAGCAGTGGCAAATTGCTAAGCGTAATCTTGCCAAGAAATCAACAATCAGCTGAAAGATGCTGATGTTGACAGCGATGTCCTGTAAAGGATATGCAGACATTTTGTTTTAATGTATTCAATGGTTAGGGGGCAGAGTAGCTTCAAGGTTGCAGACCCTGTTTGATACATGATGTGGACTGTGGGGTTCATTACAAAATATGAAATGAATGGTATCCTCGCTCTTGATCCTGGATATTTGATCAGATGACAGGCCTACTCAGACTAGGGTGAAAACCCAGAGGACTCGTGTGCACATTGTAAAGATTAAAAATCCCTTGACAAATAGAAATTGTAAAGAACAGACTTAATTAGCCAGGCTAAATTTCAAAAATTAAAAAAAAATACTCACAAAATGAATATTTATAGCACATATGATTCTGGTATAGAAACTATTTGTTTCCTCAATGATGCTTCATTATCCATGTACTGTGCTGTGATTCTCCTTGTGCAATCTATGATGCCACCCCATATTTTAAATAGACAAACTGGCACTCAGTGTGTGATGTGGTAAGTATTGCCCTGGTTACCTTTGCTTCCCAGAACATTTCTTGGTATTCATGTTTGGCCAGGTTGATCTGGGAGCTCAAGTCAATTTATAAAAATCTGCCTCAATAAGGATTCAAACACATAAATACTGGGCCGTCAGGCAAGCACAGCTAACCACTGTGTTACTGAAACTCCCAGAATTCTCCTGTGCATATGTATTATAATACTGAAAGTCAGATTGTTAAGTCTGAATATAAAAGATATTGGCCTAGACAATCACATGTACTTGGTTTGTTGTGACATATCAGGCTCGGATCATACAATGTGTATGCTTTGGAACAGTCACTGGACAATCATAAACAATCATGCAGTCTGAAGACTGGAGTGACATATTTTAAAGATGTCATTCCTCCATAAATCTAGATGTGTCACTGACCATTAACTTTTATTGGAAAATTAACATGGTGGCTTTCACTTACCTTCCACATGAGAGCAAGAGATATTCCACTGTGGGTAGCTGTTCTAAAGTTGAGAATCTGTGTGCCCAGATGTGAGAGACTACACGCCTGTCTGACTACTCCTTTCTCATCTCATGATCCTAGATAATGTAAATTTCACCCTCTCCACTCCGTAGGCTAGGTAGATGGTGCATGAATGATTTGCATGAAAGAATAAATCTCTTAAATAAGTGAGTTAGGGAAAAGTTTGTTGCATATCCTTTACAGGATGTCACAGTCAACCCCAGAATTTGTGGCTGTTTGTGATTTCTTGGCAAGTTTATAAATTATATTCAGTAGTTTGCCATTGATTTCTGAATGACTGGCACTCATACCATTTTATAAATCCAATGCAAAACAGTCTGTAAGAAATCGCCGGCTGCTGTGTTTTTAACATGGTATGCGGGATTATGAATTGCGTACATAACCCCTTCGCGATAGCTGGTAGTTATGGAAACCAGTGGGTAAAATTAGCCCAGAACTATTTCTGGGACTGGTATGCAGTGGGGAAACTTCATGTTAGTAACATAAGGAGAATGTACAAATATGAATGCCTGAATGAAGTCTGAGATCATTACCTGTCCAACAGGTATTGAGGCTTAGATACTAAAAAGCCAGAGAATTTGTTTAGAAATATTTATTTTAGGATATGTTTGAGGATTTATCCTTATTGATTTCATTGAAGAATGTGACAGCAGAATAAATGGACAGCTGATCAACACTGTTTATTAGTTTTGGAATGCACAAATTATTGTCAGAACAACTACAGGGTAAATGGGCAACACTACAACAACAGTAGCACCATGATAAATATCAAAGAAATGTTTACTTATATTTTGCTTTTAGGAACTAAAACTAGGAGATGAGCAGTTCTGGTTTGATGCCTGCAACTTGCATGCCAAGGCCATTATGAAAAGGAGAACAGGAAAAGAGGTTTTCAAGCAAGTAGGTTGATCAACTTGAATAATGTTGATACAAATCTATGTATATTATAATTGTTTGTTAATCAAATATTTTATTGTTTATTTCTTCTCTCTCTCTCTCTGTCTCTCTCATGCACGCACACAGACAGACAGACAGACACACACACACTTGCATGAGCACACGCACACACACGGTTTAGACATAGGGATCTAAAATTAAAATATTCTGTTTCACTTTGAGATAAGCTTGAGAGGAGTGGCTGGCCGAGTGAATAGAACATCGGACTCCCATTCGGGAGACCCAGGTTCGATCCCTCGGTAAGGTGGGGGATTTTTTTCTGTTGAGGGCAAAAAGAAAATTCTAACCTGCACAGTTCGCGGCGACTGCACTAGCTAGGTGGCCTTAATTCCTCAGGCTCAAAGACCCCTCTACCATACACTGCAAGGTACTATGTTGGCAGTAAATGACAGTTTTTTTAATGACTTTGAGATAGAAACCTAAAACCCAGAAAACAGTTATAACCCTTAGCAAAGATGACACCCTACATTTAATAAATCTGTTTATTGAAACTTACCAATCGCTAATCGTTTTCCCTGTAATTAGAAGGCATATAAGACTAGGTCTCGCCGGGAAGGTTAACCCGGTCAACAAATGCCCGCAGAAGTCGGATGTGTCGGCCTAACGGCGCAAGAACGCAGCTCTGCTGTAAACGAAGAAGAAGAAGAAGAAGAAGAAGAAGAAGACTAGGTCTAAATTGGCCAACAGTTTTTGCTTACAAGTTTCAGTTTGTTGCTCTCAGTAGTCTCCCTTGAATTGGTAAACAGATGAGGTTAATTATGATGGAAATTGAAATATGTAACATAAACATTTAATACATTATAATTGTCAGCATATGTGGCTTAAGGGTTAGTGAACGCAGTTTCACAGTTCCCCGACATACCTGGTCGAGGGTTCAAGATCAGTCTCAGGCCATTTGGGAGCAGATCACATTGTGTTGACTTTGATGATATTAGCATTTGTCATTCAGAAAGCGAACAAACTACTGAATTTAAAATTGCCTATTAAATCACAAACAGCTAATAAATGCTGGGGTTGATTGCAATGTCCGGTAAAGGGCATGCAACTAATCAACTAACAGCATAATTACTGTTTAAACATGACTTTAAACAATTTGTTGCATGTCCTTTACAGTATGTGGCAATCAATCTCAGCATTTATTGGCTGTTTGTGATTGACTTGGCAATGTTAATTTAGTAACTTTCTGAAAGGCCAAAATCTCATACCACTGAAATCAATACAAAGCAGTCTGCCTCAAGAAAGCTGATTTTGAACCCTGACCTTGGTATGACAGGAAATTACAAACCTGCATGTCTCAGTATCCCCTTAGCCACAGCTCTGGTTTTTACACATGACTAGTAATGTTTAGATAATATTAATTTAAATTAATATTTATTATAATTAATTAATTAATTAATTAATTATTGCATCATATCATTATTTATATTGTTTTTTTTTTCATTCTTTCTCTCCCCCATCTCTTTCCTTTTACGTTCCTTCTAGCCTCTTTCTTCATCCTTCTAGATCTCTCCTGGTCTTTCTGTTGCTCTCATCCTTGTTATCTCTTTTTCTTTCTTTCTTGTTAACTCTTTCTCTCACTTACTCTCTCTCTGTCTTGTTAACTCTCTCTCTCTCTCACTCCCTCTTTCTTCATCCTTCTATATCTCCCCCATTCTTTCTGTTGCTCTCATTATGTTATCTCTCTTTCTTATCACTTTTCTCACTCCCTCTGTCTCTCTTAGTTCCTTTCTTACTATGTCTGTCTCCTTTTGTCTGTTTTCCTCAGTCACTTCCTGTGTTACAGCATGTTACAGATTACCACTCCTCACAACACAACATCAGTAACAGAGAATAAACAAACAAAAAACAGTTATTCCACCAACACATGTTGATGATGACACCTTTGTTTGCTATTCTCTATGCATCCAATCAGGCCAAGAAACTTCTGGAGGCAGCTATCAGAGAGTTCACTAAAGTTGGAGATGCATATCCTAACAAAAAGAATCTGGTCACGTTTTACTGCACAAAACTGCAAGCAAAGTAAGTGATAGTTTGAAACTGGAGCAACAAAATTAAAAAAATTTCCTCGACAGTTAATCATGTTATTGATTGAAAATATATCAGTATAAGTCAAAATGAGCCGGCTTCGTGGCTTAGAGGTTATGACTTTTCTCCGTAATCTCGTATACTCTCGTCAGGTAACGTGATGACGGTTCAAATCAGCAGTGGTTCGAATCGCATCGGTAACTTACGGGGCATGTGAGCCGGCCGCTCAGAAAGCAATGGCAAACTACTGAGCGTATTCTTGCCAAGAGATAAACATACAGCTGAAAGATGCTGATGTTGACAGCTAAGTCCTGTAAAAGGATATGCTAAAAAAAAAAAAAAAAAAGTCAAAATGATCAAATTCATTTTTCATCATCATCCAGTGTCATCTCCAGAGTAAGTGATGATTTGATACAGCAGCAACAACAGTCAGAAAAATATCATATATATGATGTTATTGACTGGAAATATATCAAGTCAAAATTAACAAATAAGCTTTCATCGTCATCCAGTACCATCTCAAGATTGAAGCTTGGCAGTAATGTACATAAGAAAAATAATGAACCCTTTTAATTATTTTTAGGCATGAGCGCACAGGTAAATAAGCCCAGTCTTTCCCTCACTAGCAAATACTGAGTGCAGGCATCAAACCTTCATCTGACCTAGTTCATGCCATTGTCAGCGTGTCATCCTAACCATTACACCAGAGTTATTTATCATATGAAGTGAATGGAGGAATCATATTTTGGTTGAAATACAATCACTCCATATGATATATAACTGCAATAAGCTCATGATGAGATGCAGCAAAATATGCCAGGCACTAAATTGTGCAACATTAGGTTTATGGCTTCTGTACGTTAGTTTGAGCACAGAGATTTGACAGAGAAGTGTGAAGACTGACATAAAGAAAATAGTCCAGGAAGTGTATGGTGTTAATATTGTTTGTTCATGGACTACTGGATAGAGAAGAGATGATGGTCATTTATTGTTTGACACACAGGGATTGTGAACACAAAGATAATTTTTACTACTGCGTGGATGACAAGCAGCTGTTGCAGCCCATTATTCCACAAGGAGTGAGAAAACCAGTCTTAGGAATCATTAGATTGAGATACAGCTTTAGGTGATGATATTGTGATGTATTGCCATCTGATGACACCAAACTTGAAAAAAATTTAATAACAACACACTCCAGAGTGTCTTTGCCTGCACACATCTTTCGTGGACTGTCAAACACCACTTCTGTGAGTGCCCACCGGATACATGAAGCTGAGGAACAGGTGATTAACTTGCAAATATCACTACCTGGCATCAGGCTGCAGGTTTAAAATAGGGTTTAAAATGCTAGAGAATCAACTTCATTTCACTAGGTTTTGGCCCTATATGACTGTGTCTCTTTCCTCATGGCAGCCTGCTTAAATTACCAAACAAAACTTGCACTCTCTGGAGTCTCCGAGAAAATTGCACTCATGAACCAAATGTCGTAGCCTGGAATTGAACCCACAACATTTGGCACATAAGGCAGACATCATAACCACTGTGCCATGGAGTATCCCCAGGCTGAAGGTTAAAAGCCCAAGTACTGCTGAATCTATAGCAGCAATTACAACAACAAATGGAGCAGCAGCAGCAGCAATAATTTTTAAAACAAAAAATGTTCTTTAAACTCTTGTTACATATATTCTGCCCGCCAGGCTATCAAATAACATAAATGTAATCTTTGCTTTCAGGATTGCAAAAATTCACTTTAAGAGCATTTTTCAAAAAGGCAAAAATTCAAACAGCCCCCAAGTTCTTCAAGCAATTCTCAAAGGGTGTGAGGTACAAGCAGTTTGCCAGATGTTGTCAGTTGTTTGTATTTGTTAAGTCTGTAACTATTCCTTAACACATTTCTTATGTTTGTTATTGAATTTAATTTATGCACTAAAGATAACCATAATCTTAACTATAAGTTATATATACATGTGAGACAAGATGTTGAGAACTGTGACGGTGGTCATTGATAAATATGTCTTTACTTTCTTTTCTTGGTTTCAACAGTATTATGAGCACCTTTGTGAACAGTTTATGAAGCTGCGTTGCTACCAAGATGCTGTAACTATTGCCAGAAAGCATAGTAGCATTCTAAGCATGCTGGCTAAAGAATCAGTTGAGAAAGAGACACGCTGCATGTACTACTTTCAGGTACCATTATGTTATATATACATTTACCACATTGATTAATTTGTTTATTTCATTCGTTTTAATAACTTAGTTGTTAATGCCCAAAACAAAAATCAGTGACAACATCAATGGCCATGGCAGGAAAAATCCAGGAAGACTAAGCTGATCAACAAATGCCGAAACGTGCAAATATCACAGCTGTGAACTAACAGAATGCAATTACATCCATAACTTAAAAAGATATCAGATGAACAAAGAAGAAGTAGAAGCAAAAAAAAAAAAAAAAAAAAACCAGAGCGCCTAAGTTTTCGGTTTTGAACAGGGCATGCTAGAATCACTAGCCATCTAAACCATATCACTTGCCACTTTGTACTCTTTGGAGACATAGTTGTCACTCTTCTCAAACCATCGACCGCTTTCTCTTACAATTCCATCAAACGCCAGGGAAAAGCTACTAGAGTCTACTCAAACAGTTAAAGACTCAATCTATGGGTCCCTGGGACAGCTCAGAGAACCTGCATCTTCTTAAGATTGGCATTGGGTTGCCTACAGTAGACAACTCGACAGCTTTAAGATCAACAGGATAACTGAGTCATATGTTTCAAACACCTTCCAGTTATAATAATACTCATATTGCATGATTGTTGCTAATAAGTAATTGTATGTTTCTGATGAATTTTTGGCCAGAAATGATTGAGAATGTTCCTTATACATGCTGTTGGTTTTTCTTATTCTGCCTGTCATCTTCCAATGGAGTATAGGCCCTCGACAAACTCATGTCAAGTCATTGGTTTGCAGTATTGGAAGTGTTTTTAAATCACGGCGAAGGGGTTGCGGACGCAGTATGTAACCCCTCATACCTGCATTTGAAGCACAGCTGTGGGTGCTTTTGCAGCAGAATGTCTTGTGTTGGTTTTTATGAAATGGTATGGATGCTGGTCGTTCAGAAAGCAATGGCAAACTACTGAACATAAACTTGCCAAGTGATCAAACAGCAAAAATGCTGGTGTTGACTGCAATGTCCTGTAAAGGATAGCAACTTATTTCTAAATGTTGTATAGGTTGTATGTTGTATGTGTTATCTATTTAATATTATTACACTTCTGGGATCACTGGAAGCATTTGTTTTTGCTAGTTCTTCATCTTAATGAGATGACAAGTCATACAGCATCATCAATGTTATCAGTAGATTTACTTGTTTTCAAACATCAGATTTTCCATGGGATTTTATATCACATTCAAATAATTGTTGTTTATGTGATTGTATTACAGACACTGAATATACTCAGACAAGCACTACACATGGCTGAACAGATGTATGCAGATACTGTTACATTGTCGCCTTTATCAGAGGTGAGAGGGTAGTTTGAGAAGTGAAGCATATTTAGTAGCATTTTAAAGCTTATATCTGAATATAGCACTGGTTCCTCTAAGCATCAGGTTGAGTTTGTTAACAATGAAAAACCCGTCCACTGGTCCCTCTAAGTATCGGGTTGGAGTGGTAACAATGAAAGGCCAATCTTAATATAGCACTAGTCCCTCTAAGCATCGGGTTGGAGTTTGTAACAATGAAAGGCCTGTCTTATAATAGCACTGGTCCCTCTAAGTATCGGGTTGGCGTTTGTAACAATGAAAGGCCTGTCTTAATATAGCACTAGTCCCTCTAAGCATCGGGTTGGAGTTTGTAACAATGAAAGGCCTGTCTTATAATAGCAATGGTCCCTCTAAGTATCGGGTTGGAGTTTGTAACAATGAAAGGCCTGTCTTATAATAGCACTAGTCCCTCTAAGTATCAGGTTGGAGTTTGTAACAATGAAAGGCCAGTCTTAATATAGCACTAGTCCCTCTAAGTATCAGGTTGGAGTTTGTAACAATGAAAGGCCTGTCTTATAATAGCACTGGTCCCTCTAAGTGTCAGGTTGGAGTTTATAACAATGAAAGGCCTGTCTTATAATAGCACTAGTCCCTCTAAGTATCGGGTTGGAGTGGGTAACAATGAAAGGCCAGTCTTAATATAGCAATGGTCCCTCTAAGTATTGGGTTGGAGTTTGTAACAATGGAAGGCCAGTCTTAATATAGCACTGGTCCCTCTAAGTATTAGGCTTGGAGTTTGTAACAATGAAAGGCCAGTCTTATAATAGCACTAGTCCCTCTAAGTATTGTGTTGGAGTTTGTAACAATGAAAGGCCTGTCTTATAATATCACTGGTACCTCTAAGGATCGGGTTGGAGTTTGTAACAATGAAAGGCCAGTCTTAATATAGCACTGGTCCCTCTAAGTATCGGGTTGGAGTTTGTAACAATGAAAGGACCTGTCTTATAATAGCACTGGTACCTCTAAGGATTGGGTTGGAGTTTGTAACAATGATAGGCCTGTCTTATAATAGCACTGGTACCTCTAAGGATCGGGTTGGAGTTTGTAACAATGAAAGGCCTGTCTTATAATAGCACTGGTACCTCTAAGGATTGGGTTGGAGTTTGTAACAATGAAAGGCCAGTCTTAATATAGCACTGGTCCCTCTAAGTATCGGGTTGGAGCCTGTTAACAATGAAAGGCCTATAACCTGTTGAGGAAACACTACCAGCCTCTGCCTAATCTCAACCAGGCTGTATGTTCTGTGCTCATATATGAGCTTGTTTGATTGATTTAAGAAACGGCACATAGATTCTCCATCTCTCACAGCAAAGGCTGTAGGATGTAAATGCTAATTGTTGCTGTAGCCTGCCAGTTGTAGATACATCATATTCTTCCTTTCAATTGCCCCTCCCTGCCAGACCCATGCAATATTGTTTAATTTGGTCAAAACTTCTCTACACTAAATACCAGAAGGGGATTAGGATCATCAGAATAATATAACTGATCATTATTCATATGGGAGATAGAATAATAGCTAGAAATGGCTGGAGACTGTTAAGAATTTTATTGGAACCTGAATCAAATCCAGGGGGAACATCCTTAATCAGCCACACATTAAAAGAAAAGTGAAACTAAAACCATATGCATGCCATAAGGAATACTGAGGATAAGGTGTTGAGAAGTTCATGAGAGATGTTGTGATCAGAATTATGACAGCCATCTTGATTTTCCCAGATGTGTCTGAAAATATTTTACATGAAAGGTATTTTAGTATAGCATTTTAAGATTTAAGGTGTTTTTTAAATTAACATTTTCAGGTGAAAGATGCTTTAGTTTTATATTCTCACATAAATTGTGTTGTTGTATAAAATTTTCAGATAAATGTGTTTTGTATATAATTTAAGATAACATGTTTTTTATTGAGAAAGTTTCAAATGAAGATGTTTTAAAATATGGCATTGTCTAACAAATGTAACATTTTCCAATAAAGATGTTTTTAACGTAACATTTTCTGATCAATCAATCAATCAATCAGGTACTGTCTCCACAATAAAGGTTGACTGCAATGGATTTCTACACTGTCTGTCTATTTTCTGATAAAAATAGTTTTATGTAACATTTTCATATAAGATATTTAATGCAATATTTTCAGTTGAAATATTTTTTCAGTGTATCATTTTCAGGTGACATGTTATTTTTAACAGATTCAGTGCTAAACAAAATGTAGGTTTGAGCCAAATAAAAATGGATGGCGGAAAATGGGAAATAGGCATGTTTCACAGTTATGATTTAAAAGTTGTTAATATGGTAGCAGACTTGTTTTATTATGTATAAAATTAAAGGGGATTGATTAGGGAAATCTACTGTATATAAAAGCTCATGGCAGATACAGGAAGTCACTTAAGATGATTAATCATTCTACGGCACTTAATCAGTTAATGTATCATTTTCGGATAAAGATGCTTTTAATGTAACATTTTCATGGACAGATATTTACTGATAAAGATCTTTTAATGTAGCATTTTCAGATAAAGCTATTTTTACTGTAGCATTTTCATGAATAGATATTTACTGATAAAGATCTCTCAATGTAACATTTTCAGATAAAGATGTTTTTAATGTAGCATTTTCATGGAAAAATATTTACTGATAAAGATCTTTCAATGTAACATTTTCAGATAAAGCTATTTTTACTGTAGCATTTTCATGAATAGATATTTACTGATAAAGATCTCTCAATGTAACATTTTCAGATAAAGATGTTTTTAATGTAGCATTTTCATCGAAAAATATTTACTGATAAAGATCTTTCAATGTAACATTATCAGATAAAGCTATTTTTACTGTATCATTTTCATGAACAGATATTTACTGATAAAGATCTCTCAATGTAACATTTTCAGATAAAGATGTTTTTAATGTAGCATTTTCATGGACAAATATTTACTGATAAAGATCTTTCAATGTAACATTTTCAGATAAAGCTATTTTTACTGTAGCATTTTCATGAACAGATATTTACTGATACAGATCTTTCGATGTAACATTTTCAGATAAAGATGTTTTTAATGTAGCATTTTCATGGAAAGATATTTACTGATAAAGATCTTTCAATGTAGCATTTTCAGGGAAAGATATTTACTGATAAAGATCTTTCAATGTAACATTTTCATGTAATAGGCATTTTTATTGTAACATTTTCAAGTGAAAGATGTTTTTATGTACCATTTTCAGTTGAAAGTTGTAAGCCTTCCTATCCAACGGGAATTGGCAGAAATCAACATTGAACTTGGAGAAGTCATGACTGACATCCTCATGGCTTATGAGAAGGAGCAACGGGAGGTTCAGCTAGAGAAAGAGAGGCGGGCATCCATTGTACACCAAGTGCAGGAGTTCATCTGGGAGCCACCTGTCTATGAAGACAAGGAAAAGCAATGGATTGACCTGGGAAGGTACTACCATCATCATCATTTAGCAGGTCCTTTGCAGAACATTGCTTCCATCGCAGTCTGCCAAAGTCTCTCAGGTTCTTGCAATCTCTCCTATCTAATGGACCCTCATGCTTAAAGAGTCTGTAATGTCTTGAGTCCATCGACCCTGTTTCCTCTTTCCTTCCATCACAGTCTGCCAAAGTCACTCAGGTTCTTTCAATTTCTCCTGTCTAATGGACCCTCATGCTTAAAGAATCTGTAATGTCCTGAGTCCATCGACCCGTTTCCTTTTTCAGGAACGATACCTTATATCATTGTTCTTTTCAAGCCACTGTAAATTTAAATATGTCCATGATACTGTTTATGAGCATGTTTTCTTCAATGTTCAGATATGTTATAATGTCAGTATTTTTCTTCTTCAATATTCTAAGAAATTTTCTGTAACATTTCACAGATTTTCTCTTCATCTAGTTTTAGACCATGGTGGCATTTCTTAAATTCTTGAATACTTCTAGGTAATGAGAACATAATAAGAGATGTATGAGTACTTTTAAGTAATGGGAAGGCAATAACAGGTGTAGAATTTTACTGTTATTTCAATAACATTTGATAAATTTCTTTAGTTAGTAAAAGGATTATTTTATTGCACATTCAGATATCTTCATAGTTATCCGATCTGTCCACACGGATCACACATTCTGAGCACTGCATGAAATCCATAAAACTGGCAAGGATCCAAATATGTGTGTATCAGAATCACACTATTAGTTGTTTGACATGTGTAGACATTTTCATTAAAAATGACGTATTTTTTTATTCATCGTTAGGATAGCTGCTGATGAAGCCATGGCATCGTTTACATGTGCTCACAGCATGAGTGCAGGAAAACCATACTTGAGAGCCAAGGTCAGTCCTTTACTAATGATTCCTTAGCTACTTCTGTTGCAGTGAGTTGTTGCATTCATTTTATCAAGAATAAGGTTAAAGTAAAGAAAGTCCAATTTACACGTCATTTGCCATATTGGGGGAATAATTTTCAGTGACTGAATGGCACAAACAAAGTCACTTGCTCCGTGTGTGACTTATCTGCAATAATTTTCTCCTTTGTCTTTATTCCATTTCTGATGTTTGCCCTCCATGCAACACGTTCAGCGGCGACTTGCTCCCAGTGTGCATTATCAATGTCTGTATCAATCATGTCCCAGTTACACACATCTTTGTATCGTAGTAGAGGCCAACCCTGAGATTTCTTACCCATCTGTAATACACCAAAAAGATGTCCTTTGGTATTCTATCATCATCCATCCTCCTAAGATGTTCTATCCATCAAAGTCTATGAAGACTGAGCATGGAATAAACCGTCACACAGCCTGATCTTTCCAACACTTCAGTATTTGTGATTTTGTCTTGCCACTTAATACCAAGAATTCTTCGCAGACACCGCATATGAAAGCTCTTTAAACGTTTCTCTTGGTGTGAGTAACTTGTCCAGGCTTCACTGCCATAAAGAAGAGTACTAAGGACATAGGCTTGATAGACAAGGACTTTTGTTTTGGCAGTAAGCTTCCTGTTTTCCCAGACTCTTTTTCTTAATCTGTTCATTGTTGTTGCTGCCTTACCAATCTGGATGTTGATTTCATGATCTAGGGATAATTTGCTATTTACCACTGATCCTCGATATGTAAAATGGTCTACCATCTCTAGTTCAGTGTCATCAATAAAGATTGATGGTACCCCATGTGCACCTTGTGTCATAATCTGTCTTCTTTTTGCTAATTGTTAAACCAAATTCAGAACAAGCATTGGAGAATGCAGATAGTTTAAAATGTTTTTGCATATCCTTTACAGGACATCGCTGTCAACATCAGCATCTTTCAGCTGATTGTTGATTTCTTGGCAAGATGACGTTCAGTAGTTTGCTATTGCTTTCTGAGCAACTGGCTCCATACTCTCATAAGTCACTGGCGGAACTCGAACCGCTTCCAATTCTTGTCCACTCATGTCAACCACGAGAGTATTCAGGGTTACAGAGAAAGCTGCTAACCGCTCGACCAGGGAGACCGGCATGCAGATAGTAGACATTGTAATTCTTCCTCAGAGTGGGTCGTAACTAAAGCATCTTCTGCAAAAAGCAACTCTCTGATCAGTACCCTCCTAATTTTGGTCTTGGCCTTCAATCTCTGAGTATTGTAGAGGCCGTGTGAGTGAATGTATATACCACCATCCTGATCACAAAAGGCATATTTCAGTAGAAGTGAAAAGTATATTCCAAAGAGGGTGGGAGCTAGTACACAACCTTGCTTAACTCCACTCTCGATTTCAAACTCTTCTGAAGTTGCACCATCAAATTTGATTATACCCTTCATGTCTGTGTGGAACGATTCCACAATGGACAGAAGAGTTGGTGGGCAGCCAATCTTCTTTAGTGCCTTGAACAGACCCTCACGACTGACCAAATCAAATGCCTTTGTGAGGTTGATGAAGACAATAAACAGTGGTTGATTCTGTTCACGGCATTTTTCTTACACATAGTGTATGCACTGAAATTTTGCCCTTTGCAAGCTTATGTTTTGGGAGTACATTTCAGATCACGATTGATAATAATAATGTGAATCTCATTGCTTGAGATTGACTTATAACTAAGAATTACACCATATGTCAACACACAACTGACCAAGAGTGAGTTGTAGAGATGCTGGAATCAGATAAGGGCCATACTCTTAGTGGAGCTGACACATTTGGGGCAGCTTCTGAGCCAGCTGAATTGGGTCTAGGTATAAAAATCAAGAAAGTTAAAAACCCTTTTCTGTGCTTGAGATGTATTAGGAATATGTTGCCAGCTCCACATTTTATTATAGACAATTTGGCACCTGGTTGGTGGTTTGTTCAATATCATGGTGGCCACCTTTTCTTTCTAGGCATTCCCTAGTACACATGTTGCTTGAAGTTGACCTGCAAGCACAAGTCAGTTTAAACAATCTGCCTCGATGGCCAACAGACAAGTGTGCTAGCCACTGAAGCACTGTAGCTCCTGGTGGAAGGTTTAACAAGAGTTCAACCTTCTTTAAGAGTTAATATTTAAAGAATGTATGTATTGTACTAAAACAATGAGACGTACTGATACTATATTTCTAGGATAAATAAATTATTGCTATAGTTCTTGGATAAATAAACGATTGCTATATTTCTAGGATAAATAAGCGAAGACATGTGTGTCTATAATGGGATAATGTTCTTTCTAGTCTCTGGCAGGACTCGGCAGACTATTGAAGGTTGTGTCAGATTGCCATGGCCCAGACCTGCCTTCTCATTGGATGGTACATGACATTGTAAGTATTTTATGTTGAAGTTTCAATAAAAAAGATGCAGGAAAGTAACTGTTAGGAATAACAATGTTGCTATAATAACAATGGCTTCTGGGTAGACACACTTAGTGATGTCGATAAGGGAAATGTACAATCATAAACGTCTCGAAGGTGTCTACACGACAAGAGAAAAATGGCTGGGCGTCATAACCTGGATGGGTCTGCTCCTCCTCCTCTTCCTCTCTGAGAGTATCAAGAAGTCAAAGGGGCCGAAAAATTTGGTTGGGAGGGGGCATGCTTCTGATGGTCAGAAGCATCCTTCCGTGCTTCCTCCCCAGCATAGTTTTTACCATTGGGTACCAGGAAATGTCTAGGAAAGTAAAGATGGTCTGCCTGATATTGACCACTATTGTGGGCTCATTAGTCTCTAAATATATGTGGTTAACACCATATACCCAACAGGCCGCAGAGCATGTAAAATGGTTCTTTACTTTACTTTAAATATACCCAGTGCACCTCAAGGTGTGTAAAAGTGTCCTTTACTTTGACTTTACTTACATAGGCATATCTGGCAAGTTTCTTAGTAGCCTTCATGTTTATTTTCTTCTTGTCTTAGCTATGTTCATTCATGCTTAGGCATTTGCCAAATTGGATCTTTATTGCTATCACTAGTTATGACTTTTTAAAATTTCTTTATCCAATTGCATTAAGGTTGGTGGTTCATGGAGAATAATGAGTTGAAGCATTTATTCTTATATGCTTGCAGGAAGTACTGAGAAACCAGTTGGCAGCCGAGGAATCTTTGACAAAAGTTGCAGCAGAGATGGAGACAATACTAGAGCAAAGAGGGAATGAAGAAGATGAGGGAGTAGAAAATGATGATGTCCAGGAGCAGAATCCAATACCTGTGGAAGACAAAGAAAAAGATACAGAACCAGTGGAAGTGGACGAAGCAACTTTGAAACAATGGGCTCGTTATACACAGCAGATAACTGTGAAGAAGGTTATTGTTATTGTACATACTTTAAATAAAAGCTAAACAGAGATCATCATCATCTTTGTCATCATCATCATCATGTACCGTGTTGCTATGTGTGGACAGTCATGGTTCACCACCTCACATGATCGTCTGAGTCATGGATCAGATCTGTGTTCTTGTCCAACATATGTATGGACAGTCATGGTTCACCAACTCACGTATCAGCAGAGTCTTGGATCAGATCTGTGTTCTTGTCCACCATATGTGTGGACAGTCATGGTTCACCAACTCACGTATCAGCAGAGTCTTGGATCAGATCTGTGTTCTTGTCCACCATATGTGTGGACAGTCATGGTTCACCAACTCACGTATCAGCAGAGTCTTGGATCAGATCAGTGTTCTTGTCCAACATATGTGTGGACAGTCATGGTTCACCACCTCACACAATCCTCAGTCTTGGATCATATCTTTGTTCTTGTCCATCATGACTGTCCACACATATGGTGGACTAGAACACAGATCTGATCAAAGACTGACAATCATGTGAGGTGGTGAACCATCACTGTCCAGATTGAGTTGATTTCTCCTCATAACATCCCCTAAAACAATCTTTACTGTCTACGTCTAAATTATGTAATAAAATTATGGTTTTTTTGTTTGTTTCTTGAAGGATTGACTTGTATGATTTTGCTATTCATTGATGATATATTTGTTCATTGGATCACAAAAGAGCAATAATGATTGGAGAATACAGATATGCATTTTTTGGGCATATCCTTTTAACAGGATATTGCTGTCAACACCATACTTTTACTGCTGTTGTTGATGTCTTGGCAAGTTTACGTTCAGTAGTTTGCCATTGCTTTCTGAACGACTGGCTCCCATACCAACTCATTAAAACCCAGTGCAAAGCGATCTGCTGCCAAATCGGCCACAGCTGTGTTTCGAATGTGGGTAAGCGGGTTTACGAATTGCGCCCGTAAGCCCTTTGCTACAGAGACCGGTAGATATGCATTGTGCAGATGAAATCCATGTCCTGGCTGGAGATCTGTATAAAATAAATACTTAATTAGCTGATTCAGTTCCTAACAAAAAAATAGATTTGGGCCAAACATGGTGCACAATCAAATGGATAAGTATTATAATATACATTTTCATTCACTGAGCATTAAATTTGCAGAAGACACTGCAAAACCAAGAAGATCATCAGATGTGGGTTATTTCCAGACCTGGTGTAAAATCACACACAGTAACCGCAATGGTAAAATGTATGATGTTTAGCAAGCATGTCCAGTAATATAAAATCATAAAGAAAAGGACTCATGTACATAACTTGAGTTGCACTGGGTGTATAGTGCTAGCCTAGTGTGTAAATATATATATGTCAATTTGCACTTAAAAAGTCAGGTCTTAGTCAGATATGCCTGAGCTACCATATGCTATCCTATCTGTTAGTGCTGAATGTTGGGCAACGTTTAACAATCCCAACACGCCACATTGTGCCAATGGCTTCGGGCAGACCAGCGCAGTATGGGAGGATGCAAACCTTATCATGATGTGAGGAATTGCAACCTAAGACTAAATGTCATGGCAGGGCAGCCCAGGCCCTAAGCCTTGGTCGGTATCTGGTCTAGGATTAAAGCTCCGATAAACGTACAACTAAAGCAATGCTTTGCTGATCCGGCAACTTCTGCAGCTTGTCTTGTTCCTGATGTATTGATGTTACCTTATCTCTGGAGTAAACAAGGCATGGATAACACATGGTCTCTACAATTCAGTCCAGGCTTTGAGCTATGGAAAAGTATAATTCCATCCCTAGTCTCCGCCATAGGTTGTACTTATTATGGCTCTTTTGAAGCACAATGTAACACACCATCGTTTATCAAGACAGCAAGGTGCCAGTGCAGTTTGCACTTGATGAGCTATGTGATCAGTATCACTTCGGCCACCTTTACTTGCGAGGGCATTTTAACCGTTTTATAAGAAATCTTTGTGGATTCGAAAACACATTCTCAGGAAAAGGAAGAAAGTGAAATGCTTACAATGCTCTAGACAATTAAAATATGAATATAATTAGAGGAACTGCGGTAAAGCTGTGGAAATGTTAACAATATAAAATAACACAAAATAATGCAGCTTTACAAAACAGAATTGTTGTGTAATTCTTTTCAGTAAAGCTGCATTACTTTGTTTATGTTATATTGTCTAGACAATTAATGATATTGATGGACAGAAAAACCTGTGATGAAACTAAAATACTGGCAAGAGACATGTGCAAACATCCCATCATTCAGAGTGCAGCTGATGGGTTCGCAGGAGAGTGTCCCAATGACTTTCTTGATTATGGAAAAAGAACAAGAGGGCCTCAAAAGATCAACCAACAACCTTCACTGTGGAGATGGCACAGGAGAATGATGATGTTGCATCTTTGGGCATGAACTAGCCGTGTAAAATGGGTATTCAATAATATTCAGAATTTTCTGGAAATTATCTGGGAAATAGTGGAAAGAAGGAAGGAAATTGGTCACTCCACTTAATTATATCATGACCAAGTATATATGAAGTTTTAACAATCCACACCCATATCACTGTATCTACCAGTGTATTACATTTACCTCATTATCTTCACTGTGATAGTAATTTTCTTTATTCTTGATTTTCATTTCAGAAACGGCAAGAACTGTCAGTATTTTATTATATGTGTACCAGTGAGTGTTTGTCTCAGTGCCTGAATATTTCCTTACAAAATCATTTCACCGTAAGTGTTCACTCTGAAATTGTGTTTATTTTGTGATGCTTTTATGTAGTTTTAGGTGCTTAGTTTTGGCAGTGTTTTCTTTCAGCAACTATAACTAAATCATCCCAAATTTTTTTGCAGTGTTGTCTCACTCTGGAATTTAAATAAACATGAACTTAGGTTCTCTGGTAAACCCAGCCTTAAATATATACCAGGAAATATTCTGGAATTTTAAGGCAGCTGGTATGATTTTGATCATGCCACACATCAAATGCAGATTGTTCTATACAAATTTGGGGCTGACACCATTTA
Organism: Cepaea nemoralis; assembly: GCA_014155875.1. Taxonomy (NCBI): domain Eukaryota; kingdom Metazoa; phylum Mollusca; class Gastropoda; order Stylommatophora; family Helicidae; genus Cepaea; species Cepaea nemoralis. The sequence continues at coordinate 321,044 of JACEFZ010027649.1, read as the reverse complement.
CTCAATACACATTAAGTTATGGATAAGGGTCTTTACTTTATACTTTTATTATCCCACTAAAAGCTCTAGTTTAATTCGGTTGAACTGTCACAGTATTTTTTTGTTGAGTAAGATTAATCTATAATCATTGTTACACTGGCATTTATCATATTGTAGTTCTCTGGTCTTTTATAGAACATTGCCACATTGTTGCTTCTCTGATCTGTCCCTGATCATTGCTAGATCATTATCTCAGTTAAACACACAAGCCACAAACAATATGTTGCTTGATTTATTGCCTGGAATATTTAGCTGCATCTCATGAGAGTGGCTATCTCACACCTTAGAAAACAAGTCAGCCAACATCTAACCAACCATAAACTGGCACTGGGCCTGGCATGCATGATTGTGGGCCTATACTAACTAGGAGTCTCAATGACAGAAGAACAAGAGGACAAATAAGAAGAGGATTCAATTCAATCAGTCTATTTTTTAATGTGAAGTAATGACATCAACAAGAGGTAGTCATCATTATTTGGCCACATTATGATAAGATAAAAATTGGAATATGTTGTGAAAACCGGAAAGATTTGTGGAAAAAGAGATAGGGAAGGCAGCAAGAGAAAATACTTGACATACTTGTGTCATGATACGAAAGAGAGTCAACACATGAATTGATCCATGCCATTGGAGATCGCAATTTGTGGAGAAGATAATCACCCATGCCAATTTACAAGGCTTTTGATGATGATGAATGACAAGCTGTTAAAATATAAAACATTGTACAAGATAAATCATCATTTGTGAAAAAGAAGAAAAATAGTTTAAGAATCTGCAATGACTACAGAAAAGTAAATGTTGAACCAATATCAAATGCTGACCTTCTCATCGCAAGCATGGCAAAATCAACATTTTTTTTCAAAATTAGATCTAACAAAGGGATTCTGGCAGATCCCTATGTCAGAATCATCAGTGCAAATCACTGCATTAGCCACTCCCTTAGGCCTATATGAATGGGCCTATATGCCGTTTGGACTACAAAATTCACCCAGTACATTCATGAGAATGGTGTGCTTACTACTGTGAGGCATTTTAGCGACATATATGGATGATATTTGCATCGATACACAAAATATAAACCAATACATTGTCATTCAAGAACATATATTTCAACATATACGATTATTCAGTCTGAAAGCGAAACCAAATAAGATCGAAATAGGATGTTTTGAAGTTCAATTTCAGGGACACGGAGTCTCTAAAGGATTCCTAGAAACTGATCCAAAATTAGTTAAACAAATTCTTGAAATTAAAGCCCCAACCAATAAAAAAGAAATCAGGAGTGTGTTAGGACTGATCATTTATTACCAAAAATTCATCCCAAAGTTTGCTGACATGACAGCCTAATTATCTGAACTGCTAAAGAAGGGACAACCAACTAAAATTGCAACTAAAACACGAGGCTAGCATCATATACCCCATATACAAGATGTGAAAAAGGATCATTTACTTGACTTCTGTTACTATCTTGTGAACTAGAAAACAAGTCATACTACTTGGGAGTGTTGTGTGAAAGCTAAGAGAAGTAGCAATTAAACAGTGATCTAGCAATGTTCTGTAAAAGATCAGAGAAGTAGCAATGAGATGATGATCTAGCAATGTCTTCTAAAAAAATTAGAGATGAAACAATGATTTAGCAATGCTCTCTAAACAATTAGTGAAGTAACTATGCGGCATTGATCTAGCAATGTTCTCTGAAAGACTAGTGAAATAATTGAGAACAATGATATAGAAATGTTCTATTAAAAAATTAGAGAAGTAATAATAAGACAATAATATAGCAATGTTACGTTAAAAAAAAAATTAGAGAAGTAACAATATGACAATGATATAGCAATATTCTCTGAAAGATAAGAGAAATAACCTTCATTATTCACCTATTATGCCATGCTCAGGAGGACTACAGGAAAGAATATAATCTTGCAGAATATCAATAGTATGAGGGAGTCTCCATGGCAAAGTAGTCAGGCAGTCTGACTCAGGCTTTGAAGGTTGCGGGTTCAATTCTGGGCAGCATCATTCGGTTCATAAATACATTTTTTCGGAGACTCCTGAGGGTCATCGCTGGAGCTGCAGAGTTCATGCTTTGTGCGACGCTTTCCATGCTGCGGAAAGAGACTGAGCCATGTGGGATAAAACCTGATGCAATAAAGTCAACCCTGTCAACTTTTAAGCGACTTTTGTTTTTATCAATAAGTATGAAACATACAACTAGTTAACTTAAATAATATGTAAGCAGACATACAATGAGAACTAAACAAATACCAGTGAATCAAGAGCTGAACCATTCTAAACTTGTTCTCAAATATATTTTAGGATCTGGCTGCAAAAGCATCTTTTGAGCTGTTTACGTTGATTGGACAGCATGATCCGTCAGCTGCATCCATGATGTTGTCACTGTTTCAGGCAAGTTACAGGAAAATAATATCACCATTTTAATTTAAATTATTGAAATATAATATATCTTTTCAAGAATGCTTATTGTATCTTTTAACACTTTCTAAACATATTTTAATAAAGCTGTTTCTGAGGATGATTGTATCGTGTAGTTAACCAACTCACAGCAGGGACATACATCATCTACACCAGTGTTTCCCAACGTGGGGCCCATGCCCCACAGGGGAGGGAGGGGGGGGGGGCAATTTGATTGTTAAGGGGGGCAATTTGAAAATTGAAGAAATCGGCTGGATATAACAAAACGGGTAGACTTGAGACTAAAGTTAACTAAATTGGAACCTGACATAAAATCTCTTTGCAGCAAGCATTAAGCGCAAGGATCTCACTAAATTTAAATAATATATACTTACTAATAATTAAAATAATATAGAAATTATACTTGAATTGTACTTGAATTGCAGTTCTCCATTATATGTTTTGAAAATTTACTTACTGTGTTTGCTCAATAATTACCTAGTGATTTCTTCCTAAAACCTATCATTCAAGTTTCTTTAGTGAACATTTCAATTTTTGAATATTAAAAATAATGTATATGTTAGGGGGGGGGGGGGGGGATAAACATTTTAGAAAGGCTTGGGTGGGGCATAGCACAAAAAAGGTTGGGAAACACTGGTCTACACCATTTGATTTCTCCTTGGAGAGACTGAAAACTCATGGGCTTTGACTCAATTCTACTGATATTGTTTATTTTCATAATTATAATCATATTCAAATCTCAAGGTGGTTGTTATTGTAAAATATTAACAATGGAACCATAATAACAGTGATTGTAATAACAAATTTCAGATAAATCATAAGTAACAAGAAAGACACAGTGGATTAAAGTAATCACTGCCTGATACCAAGAAAGAAGAGAAAACTAAAGCTTGTATGAATACTAAATTGTTAAACTCATTGTGAATGATTTGGCGCAGAATGAGTTAAGAGACAACTAATGACTAGTATAACTGTTAGTTGCATATCCATTACAGGATGTCACAGTCAACCCCATAATTTTTTGGCTGTTTATGATCTCTTGCAAATTTACGTTCAGTAGTTTGCCATTCCTTAGAAAACCAGTGCAATTTGGTCTGCTTCCAAATCGCCTGCAGCTGTGTTTCGATCATGGTATGTGCTATTGCGAATTGCAGTTCGTAATACCTTTGCCACAGCGCTGGCTTATAACTGTACCTCATTTACAACGGAGTTAAAGAACACTTTTACATGCCTTGAGGTATATGGTGCTGGCCCCATATTTGACAAGACCCATTGACACTCAACAGGGAATGTGGTCAGTAGCTGGCCGCCCTTATTTGCCAGGACATTGCCTGGTGCCAATTTTAGGGTGGGTCGACCTGAGAACCTATGACAATAAATAAAAATCTTGATGGAGATTTGAAGACATGATCACTGGGCTAGTAGGCCACTACACTACTGCAGCATGTAAAAATGGTTCTTTACTGAATTACTTTATAATTAATCTATACCAAGTGCTTTACACATCTTTTTTAAGAGGCTGCAGTGATTTGTAAAATTGTTGCTTGCTTGTGTTCGCTGGCTGTGAACCCCAGTGCAAAGTCCTGTATGCCGGATGAAGACATCCTGTTGTCAGTGTGATGTCATACCGGACTGAGGTTTGCATGAGTATCCGTTGTCCCATGTCTGGCTTATTGGTGTGCAGACAGACACTCTCCGACTTCAGAGGAATCAACGATCCTACTGACTTTAGCCAGGACCCCAAATAGACCTGTTGCCCAGGACGCTCAGCGAGGGCGCTGCCAATAGGTCTTGGCCAGTATAGAACCCAGCCCTGGTGCCTTGGAAACACCTCGGCGTCCCTTGTAAAATTGTGTATATGATGTGTTTTCAAATTCCACAAATATTTCTGGTACTTTCAGAGCTGCCAGGCATCTTTGAGCATGGAGGAAGTGCTGTTTAAATCTCAGCCTGACCCACTGACCTCACAGCTGGCGGCTTTATTACATCAGAGGCACCATTTACTGAAGAATGATGTTAAGACTAATTGTACAGCAAGTCCACTTTTTAAGGATATTACAGCTATTCTGTCAAATGACTGGCAGGTGAGAATTGGGTTGGTAGTTTTCAAAGTGAGTGAAGCATATCAGGTAAATGGGTAAAAAGTTAATTGCATATTCTTTACAGGACCTAGCAGTCAACACCAGCATTTTTCTGCTGTTGTGATCTCATGGCAAGTTTACGTTCAGTAGTTTGCCATTGCTTTCTGAATACTGGCACCCATACCATTTCCTAAAAAACCAACGCAAGGCGGTCTGCTGCCAAATCATCCACATCTGCATTTTGAATGCAGGTAAGGGAGATTATGAACTGCGCCCGTAACTCCATCGCTACGGAGCAGGCAGGTATATGGTGCCAGCCACATATGTTTAGACTAGTCTGCACTCAGTGCATGATGTGGTGAATCATCATCATCAAGTGCCTTGCCATCTGACGCAGGCGTTCATGGTTCTCCGCAGATCTTGGTCTTTGGTGTTCTGGATCAACTCTGCTGATGATATTTCTCCATGTCACTATCTCAATCCATCCAGCATCACTTTTCTTGGTCTGCCTCTGCCTCTCTTCCCCTTGATCTTTCCAGTTGTCACGATGTTCTCCAATTTTTCTCTTCTCATCACATGAACAAAAAAAGCTGCTTGTCTCTTTCTTATTGTTGTATATAGTGTTCTAGTTTCATTTGCCTCCTTCAGGTAATTGTTGTTAGTTACTCTGGCAGTCCAAGGAATTTGCAACATTCGTCTCAAAAACCACATCTCTGTTGCTTCTAAATTATTCCTAATTTGTTCATTAACATTCCAATATTCACTGCCTTACAGCAAAACTGGATGTGCTGAATGTTATGCTAATATAAGAAAGGCCGCCTTTACTTGCCAGACAATGTCCTTGTACCCATGTTTCGGCTGGGATGATCTGGGAGCCCAAGAGCAATGAATAAAATCCCTACCTTGAAGGGGTTATAAACACATCACCCACAGGCTGCCAAGTTAACATGGTAACCACTGTGCCTTTGTGGCTCCCAACTTTCTAAGTGCTTTAAAGATATTCATTGTTGGAAAATATTCTGAGTTTGAATGTTCTTTACGTGAGGATATTATTTGTGTGATTGCAGAATAATTGATGGGCCCAAAGTAGTGTAAATTTAATTCATATCATCTAACTGTAGATGGATAGTTAATGCAATTGCCAGCACTAACATGGGGCTGTTTTATTTTTAGATGGGTGTTTTATTGTTAGATGGGTGTTTTATTGTTAGATGGGTGTTTTATTGTTAGATGGGTGTTTTATTGTTAGATGGGTGTTTTATTGTTAGATGGCTGTTTCATTGTTAGATGGCTGTTTCATTGTTAGATGGGTGTTTTATTGTTAGATGGGTGTTTTATTGTTAGATGGGTGTTTTATTGTTAGATGGGTGTTTTATTGTTAGATGGGTGTTTTATTGTTAGATGGGTGTTTTATTGTTAGATGGGTGTTTTATTGTTAGATGGGTGTTTTATTGTTAGATGGGTGTTTTATTAGCAATTTTTGTTTAGTGCTCAAAACATATTATTTAGTGTAAAGTCTCTCTACTGGTTTATCTCCTGGAATAAAGTATTATTTCTCGTGGTTTTATTTATTTATTAGTGCTAGTTTATGTAGTTGTTTGAGTCAGGTCTTAGTCAGATATGACTGAGCTACCATATGGCAGTAGACAGTACAACCTGGTTTTGTTAGTGCTGAATGTTGGGCGGTGTTCACCAAACTTAACACTCTACATTGTGCCAATGGCTTTGGGCAGAAAAGCGCAATTGGAAGTGTACAAACCTTATCCTGGTGTGAGGATATGTGACCTAAGATTAAATATCATGGCAGGGCAGACCAGGCCCTAAGCCTTGGTCAGAAACTGGTCTAGGATGGAAGCTTCCTCAGGCGGATAGTTAGGGCACTGCTTTGTTGATCCAGCAGCAGTTGGAGCTTGTCTTATTTGTTCCAGATGTATTGGTGTTATTTTTCCTCTGGAGTAAACTAGTCAGGCTATGTTTGGGATCATGCTGCATGAGCAACTCATGGTCTTTACAATTCAGGTCGATTTCTGCTATGGAAAGGTTATAACTCCATCCATGGTTTTATCACCATGGGTTTGTTAAATCACAATTTAACAAACTATCATCTGTCAAGATGTCCAAGTACACTATGTGGTTGTTGCAACGTCCTGGTCCATTTCCTCACTGTCAGAGTTGTAATATTTTTACAATCTTTGCTTATAGATCCTGTGTCCATATGTTATTCTTGATGTCTAGTGCAGTTTTTGACTGTTTCACTCACCATGACATCTCTCCTCTTACTAACCTATACACTCTCTTGCTTCCCTCTTGCTGTCTGCCCTCTCTCATTTTAAAAGGATGTTTTAAAAGGAAATTCTTTGTTTAAAGATATTCTGAGTTTGTTATGATAGAATAGAACAACAATCTCATCATATAAGATATAAGGTTATATTGTGTGATTGCGTGTGTGGGTGAAAGAGAGAGAGTGAGGGAAAGGAAAGAGGGAGAGAAAAAGAAAGAGAGAGTCTTGTCAACTGTTGTAGCCAATCATACGTTTTTCCCAAAATTACTGTTCTCCATGTCATGATGCAATACTGTCTATAGTGTAACCATTCCATTCTCTTCCCAAATAATTTTACTGTTTGCCACAGGTGTTCTCTTCCTTTCTAATATATATGTGCGCACACTCACACACACACACTCATATATCCATGCACGCACACATGCATGTGCAGAGAGATAGAGAGAGAGGGAGAGAGAGAGAGAGACTAGTTTTATCTAGATACTATAAATGTACTGACTGACTTATACTATGCACTACAACATCTACTAAAATCAAAGGCGCTATCTCGTAACACCAAAATCACAATATACAAAACACTGATCAGACCAGTTGTGCTGTATGGCTCTGAAACCTGGAGTACAACGAAAGGAGACGAAGCCTTGTTACAAACCTTTGAGAACAAAATTTTAAGACGCATCTTTGGACCCATTAGGGATACACAAAGTGGAGAGTGGAAAAGAAGAAGTAACAAAGACATTTATGATTTGTTTAAGTCCCCGCTAATCACTGGTATCATGAAGGCTAATAGACTACAATGGCTGGGGCATATAGAAAGAATGGAAGATAATAGGGAAACAAAACTCGCTTACACTCAGGAAATAAATGACCGTAGACCCCGAGGTAGACCAAGAAGGCGGTGGAGAGATAATATACATACAGACCTACAAGCACTTGGAATCAACGACTGGCAAGAGAAGGTCCACCAGAGAGACGAATGGAGACAGATTGTATTTGCAGCAAAGAACCTCAATGGCTCGGAATGCTGAAGAAGAAGAGAAGAAGAAGAAGACTATAAATGTGACTAACAACAATCTACTAACATTGTTTTGTATGTCTTCGTCAGGCTTGGAAAAGATTAGAGATAACAACAAACTACCTAGACATACTCAAGGAGATTCCTTCCAATTACATCTTAATTGTCCTGCAGCATTCTCCAGATAAGTAAGACTTGTGTATAGTAAATTATTGTCACTCTTACCTGTTGTCTTTGCTAACGTATTCAGAGTCCTATCTTTTATGTTGACAATTTTTCTGTGTCTTAAATGTTGTGTTGACAGTTTATTCAGTGTCCTACCTGTAATATTTAACATGTAGCCAGTGTCCTACTTGTTATGTTGACAATGTGTTTAATGTCCTATCTGATATCTTATAATGTATTCAAATTCACATAATTTTGTAGCAAAACTCTCTGCAATGAAGGTTAGCAGCAATGGACCTCCAGCACTCTCTATTCTCTGTCAGACTGCTGCATGTCCCTCTCATGATGTTATCTTTTTATTTGTATCCTTGCCTTCTACTTTCTTGTTCACCTTCGACTTTTTCCTCAGTATGGTTTTTATAAGAGTGTCGTGTCTTTTAAAAGTCTCCTCCTTTTAATATCTGATTGTGGTTTGATGCAGCCTGTGAGCAAGAAGCTTCCAGTCATGCATCCTAGCATTACTTTTGGCAGGCTCACTTCTTCTCTGCTTTTTGAAGTAGTCTCCTTTCACAGGGTTCAAGGTGATATCTTTTCTTGTCCGAAATATTCGACCGGTCTACTTTGATTTCTTTCATCAGCTTTTTTTCTATTTCCACTGTCTCTAAGGTATCCTTATTTGTTTGCTTATGTTTCTATAAAATGTAACTTACTCTTTTGCTAAAGCCTCTGCTGAATATTATAATTGCTTTCTCATTGCCCTTTCTTCTTTACCATAAAGTTTGCCCTTGCTTCTGTACCATATAGTAGTGTTAATATCTTTTTGAGTTTAATTATCTATTGCTGTAGAAGTTAATATCTTGTTCATGTTGCTGAGTGTATTTTTGCCAGTTCTTAAACTCTTCTTGATTTCTATTTTTCTTTTACAATCATCTATTATTATATGTCAAATGTAGGAGACCATTTTTATGTGTTCTTGTATTTACTCAGTACATTCATTGCTGTCAGTGCCAAATTTTGGGCAGTGGTCACCAAACCCGACACCCCACATTGTACCAACAGCTTCGGGCAGAGGAGTGCAACTGGGAGAGTACAAGCCTAACCTTAGTGTGAGGCAATGCAACTTAAAAATTAAATGTCATGGCAGGGCTGACGAGACCCTAAGCATTGGTTGGAAACTGGTCTAGGATGGAAGCTCCAACAGGCGGACAGTTAGAGCATTGCTTTGCTGATCTGGCAGCTTCTGCAGCTTGTTTTGTTCCAGATGTATTGGTGTTACCTTTCCTCTGGAGTAAACTAGGCAGGCCTGAGAGAGGGATCATGCTGCATGGGCAACACACAGTCTCTAAATTCATCCCACGCTTTGTGTTATGGAGAAGTATAACTCCATTTTACAAACTTATCCTCTGCCAAGACAGCAAGGTGCCAGTCAGCCATTCATTGCTAACCTATACTTTGTATTGCTAATAATCTGAGTTTTAGTAAAATGTTAATATGACTCAAGCGTAGTCCATACACATGTTACTACTTCTAGTGTTCTGGACTGATTTCTGCGTGTGGAATTAGGTTTTCCCTATTACCAGTGTCCCTCGCCATCAGCTGAACTGAACCCACTCTGACTTGTAATTTACGTCTCCAAGTCAAGGACGAGAAGTCAACAGTTTAGTCCAACTGAACTGTGTAGGGGTTGAGACTGCAACCTTGGTGTCAGCACAACGGATGTTTAAAAATGAGCGCTCTTATGTATACAGCCATGCTGACTCCCACTTACAGGAGAATCTAGGTAAACTTATAGCACTGTCTAGATATATTTATAGCACTGTCTAGATATAAAAAAGTGGTTGACGAGCAAACAGGAATGTGATTACATAGAATATAGAATAGCGAGAAGACATGTGAGTAGAATAATAAAGAGGGAAAAACAAAAAGACTGGGAAGAGTATGGAGAAACCCTAAATAAAAACTACAAGGAGGCAACTAGAAACTTCTACAAAAGATAAGTGCAATGCAAACCAGAGGAGAACCCTTTGACCCAACTGAAATAATTAACAGCTGAAAATGGAGAACCAATAAGTGAACAAAAACAGATCCTAATAAGATGGAAGCAGTATTTCGAACAACTTCTCAACATCCCATCAGATGTCACAGGAATTCAAGAGACCTACACAGATGTCACCGAAGAACTAGAACCAGACATACTAAAAGAAGAAATTATAGAAGCCATCAGATTAGCACCATTGAACAAATCACCGGGACAGGATGAAATACCAAATGAACTAATTAAAGCAGCAAGAGAAGTAGGAACAGCTTGGCTACGTAGACTATTCAACCATGTTTGGGTAGAACAACAGACACCATGAGACTGGGGAAACGCCATAATTATCCCAATTTGGAAAAACAAAGGCAGCAAAAGAGACTGCACACAATACAGAGGCATTTCACTGTTGAGTCATACTGGGAAAATATTTTGCAAAATTCTTGAAAAAAGATTACGAACTACTTTAGAACCCCAGCTAAGCGAAACGCAACTTGGATTTAGAAAAAACAAAGGATGCGCAGATGCCATTTTTGCTCTTAGACAACTTATAGAAAAATCAATTGAATTCAATGAAACACTCTACTTAGCCTTTGTCGACCAAGAAAAGGCATTTGATAGGGTAGATAGAAACAAGCTGTGGGAAATCCTTAAACAATATGGAGTGAGTATACATCTAACAAACCTATGTAGAAGTTTATACAACAACAGTGAATGCATAGTGAGAGTAACTGGAGGACACTCAGAACCCTTCACCATAAGATCTGGAGTACGACAAGGTTGTGTCCTGTCCCCTCTCTTGTTCATAACATATATGGACAACATATGTAAAGAAACCAGCCAAGCAGAGACAGCAAGAATACCGCATGACGAGAACACAGAAGAAGAACCATCTGCAAATCTAACCATTAGAGAACTCCTGTTTGCGGACGACCAAGCACTAATAGCAAAATCAGAAGCTGAATTACAAGACCACATGAATAGTCTACACAAAATGTGTAGGGAACATAACATGAAAATTAGCACAAGCAAAACAGAGGTAATGACTATAACTAAAGAAGAACAAACAACAACAATTCACCTAAACGAACATCCCTTGAAACAAGTAAAGAGTTTCAAGTACCTAGGAAGTATAATATCATCAAATGGCAGATCAGAAGACGAGATCGAAAATAGGTGCAATAAGGCAAATCAACTCATTGGACAAATGGCACCAATACTAAAGAACAAACATGTATCAATAACTACTAAGAAAGCACTTTACAGCACAATCTTCCTACCAACTCTGTGCTACCAATGCCAAACCTGGCAATGACAGAAAAAGAGAACCTGGGAAGGTTAACCCCGTCAACAAATGCCCGCAGAAGTCGGATGTGTCGGCCTGACGGCGCAAGAACGCAGCTCTGCTGTAAACAGGCACAACGCAGTCATATCCGAAAAAAAAATCCGGAGAACGCAGAAGAAGAAGAAGAAGAAAAAGAGAAAAGAAAAATCACAACAACAGAAATGAGGTTCCTGAGAAGAATACTCAACGTATCAAGAAGAGATAAGATCAGAAATGAAGAAATCAGGACTAAAGTGGGGGTTAAAGCAGCACTAGATTTTATTAGAAAGCAGCAAGTCAAATGGTTTGGCCATGCAAGTAGGTTACCAGTCAACAGCATGCCACAACAAGCAATGATGTACAGACCAGATGGAAACAGAGGAAGAGGCTGACCACGTAAACGTTGGACGGAGAGAATAGCAGAATCCATGGGAATGTCGATATATGAAGCCCATAATCGGGCACTCTCACGATGTTTATACTTCACCTCGACACCGCAAGGTACAAGAGGAACATGATGAGATGAGATGAGACTGTCTAGATATATTTATAGCAATGTTTAGATATATGTATAACAGTGTATAGACATAATTTCAGCATAACTGCAGGATATATGCAGCATTAAATCAATCTGTAACATTGACAGACATGCATTCAACATATTTAAGTCTTTCTTGTGTATTATTGACCAAAGTCCTAGCCACACTCATCACAAAATATAAACATTGTGTCATGCCTGTTTGCATGTTGCAGGAGCGTCCTGTATGCAGCTGTTCTTGACAAGGCAAAAACCGGGGCAGTAGTTACAAGGTCTAAAAGTGACAAAAGTATGTGTGTGTCTGTACCTGCTTGTATGCATATGTGTGTGTATATGTATATAAAATTTGTTAGATCTTAGTAAGATGTGACTGATTTACCATACAACAGTAGATGGTACTACCTGATTTTTGTTAGCACCAAATGTTGGGCGGCGATCACCAAACCCAACACCCCACATTGTGCCCGAGGCATTGGGCAGAGGAGTGCAACTGGGAGAGTACAAGCCTTATCCCCTGTGCAAGGAAATACAACCTAAAGTCTAAGTGTCATGGCAGAATAAACCAGGCCCTAAGCTTTGGTCAGCAACTGGTCTAGGATGGAAGCGCCGCTAGGCAGACAGCTGGAACATTGCTATGCTGATCTGGCAGCTTTTACAGCTTGTCTTGTTCCATATGTATTGGTGTTACCTTTCCTCAAAACAACTTAAATGGCAAATGTGGACCACAAACCATCATCCATATTGGGATTGATAATATATAAAAGAGAAATCAAAAGAAAGGGAGACTAGTGTTTGGGGGTCAGTGCTTTGAGTTGTTGATTGAGCATTTGTAGCTGAAGGTAATTTCAACAAAACTGTTTTTGGTTTAGCTATATTTTAAAAATATTCCCTTAAACACCATATGCAACTTCACACTTTTTACATTTCATAAAATACAATTTTAGTAAATTTTAACAGTCAGCAAACATTTTTATAGGCATCCGCTTGCTTTTGAACTCAAGCCTAGTCCATACACATGCCAATACTTCCAGTGCACTGAACTGATTTCTGTGTGCGGCTTAGCTTTTCCTACTAGCAGGTTCCTCGTCATCAGGAGAACCCACTCTGACTTCTGTGGTACTTGTAATTTTCATCCCCAAGTCAAGGATGAGAAGTCAACATTTTAGTTCAACTGACTGGTGTAGTGTTTGAACCCACTACCTCGGCATCAGCCCACCAGAAGTGTAAGAACGACTGCCTCTGATCCATTCGGCCATGCTAAACAAGCATTCAAAATGAGAGGAAAATCCTGTATCAAGCATGCAACTGCCCTGTCTTCTTTAATTTAAGAGTTAATTCAAAGCTTTATGATGATTGATGCATAATAACATTGTAAATACAATTTATTTATGTTCTTACTGCATAGAAAAGTCAACAGACGTGACGGCACTTGGCAGAATTAATGCCTTTTCAGTATCAAAAGCTTCTGTCGAGGACCTTACTGAAGGTTTTAGTAGTTGATGAGTTCATTTGAAGTTGATGTTTTAAATTGGTTTTGGCACTTGTTTGTGTGTTAGCATATGTACGCTTGTATGCATGAGTGTTTAATTATGTAATGAGCTTCAGGGTGACAGCGCTCACAATTTCTTTGGCAACACTGCCACGAAAGTGGTCAGAATTTGTGGCAGTTTTAATCAGCACTTCCTTGAAAACTGGCAACTAGTGTTTGACAATATGCCATGATGGCTGTCTGTCACTATAAAAAACATATGACCACAGTACACTATTTTTGTAGCAATGCTTGAGGTGTTATGGCACTGGTTTCCTCATCATTAGTGTTGAAATAAAATTCTTCTTGGCTTCTGTGGCTAACGAGGTCAGCTCAACACCATGTCATGACTTGTTTTTAATATCCTCGGGTGTGAAATAAGTGCACAACTTAGCTCAGACTAAGGATGCAAATTAAGGTAAGAAAGGAAACAGGTATTCCACATCCTTATGCTGAGAGCAGGTAAATGTTAAATCTGTAGTAGATTAGCGTTGCTTTGATTTCCTTCTAAAAAGAAATGGCTGCCAAGATGGCAGTGCTTGCCAGACAACATCTGAAGGACAATGTTTATTGTAATTGTTATCGCTACAGAAGTACCAAAGTTTGAATGTTGATTTGTTCAATTTTTATGTACACATTTCTGGTTTATTTTTTGTTCGCTGTTGCTATTGCTTCAGATATGTTTTATTGCATATATTCATTAATTTTTGTAACTGATCATTAATTAAAATGAACATCAGCAGGTTGTGATGGTAAATATATTAACTAATTCAAAATTGTCGTATTTTGATGCAGATGCACATTTCATCCATCGGTACAAAAATGGTTTTCAATGACTGATTATTTTCCAAGTCTTGTAATATATATTCCGGTTGATTATGCAAGGCCTGAGATTTTTCTGGTAATCAAATGTATGTAGAATAGCTCCCATCTATTCAGTCACAATGTAAGAAACAAAGTTTGTTATACGTCAGAGCTGTAGTAATGGGAATCACAAGTGGGCCTTTACCTGTTTTGTTGTGTAATAGATACTATATCATTCACCTTATCCTAGATATTTTTCCTCTGGGCAATAGGTTGGAGTCTCTTGTCAAAGAAATACATATAGTACGCAGATAAATATTACTATCTTGGGTCTAATCCCATCCAGCTATATGTGGTGCAGTGCAGAATCATGACCTAAAATGCCTCCCAAAGAATGTGAAGTTCCAGCACTAGTCGTGCACACGTCACTAGTTTCTGAGCTTATTGAGGGTAAGGAAAGCTCTGCAACAGAGACCCCATCGAGATGGTACTTTGGGAAGAAAGTCTATAAATCAAACACATTGTACTAGATGCAAGCCCTTGTCTGGGCTTACATGACCTGCATGCCAATGACATGATCCATGTTTATAACCTTGAATGGATCAGGATGGTAATGACTGTCAGGAAAGGGGGGTTGAGATGGGGCTAGAAAAGTGCATTTAACTTAGGTATATGAGCAGGCATATCACACATCAGCTGCATGAAGTTTAGTGGATAAGTCCGTTGAATAGTGGAATCATGGGTATTTAAAGATCAGATATCATGACACTCTTTGCAATGCAACATCCAATCAGAATAAAACATGGCGACCACGCATGTTGAGTCTGCTGTAGTTGTTATAGATGAGATAATGCAGGATAGATACATTTCAGCATTCTAGATTTATAGTTTGTATTAAATAGTGCAGCATTGTTTGAGATATCCAGAATGTTATTAAGTATATGGCATTTTAGTATAGAATTAAGTATAACTGGACTATTGCAACAGTTATGTGATCTGTGAAATAATATTTGTGTCCTGTTATGAGACTGTCCATCTGAGCGAGAATGGACATAATGCATCTTCCTGACAGATGTCAGCTAAAGCAGTAGACTTAAGAGTGAAAATTCATGTCTTCCAGATGTTTCGCCAATGAATCAATCAAAAATATTACATTTTGTTTTCACTAGATTCCATGAGTCAAATGTAAGTAAAGTAATTAAAAGATCCTTTTACACACATTAAGGCTCCATAGGGTGCTAGACCATATATTTACAGACCAATGAGCACTCAGCGGGTGATATGCTCTATTTCACACTGACAATCTTACTTCCCAAGACATTTCCTGCTACATAACAATTCAAATTTGCCCTTATGTAGATTGAACCCATGACTATCAGGCCGGCATGCGAGCATGTAGCCAATATGCTACCATGGCTCTCAGAGTTACATGCACCTTTCACTGTCGCACAAAAAAGACTGTTATCAACTGCCTGTAGTACCTTGCGGTGTAGGACAGGGAGGTC
Organism: Cepaea nemoralis; assembly: GCA_014155875.1. Classification (NCBI taxonomy): domain Eukaryota; kingdom Metazoa; phylum Mollusca; class Gastropoda; order Stylommatophora; family Helicidae; genus Cepaea; species Cepaea nemoralis. The sequence continues at coordinate 305,299 of JACEFZ010027649.1, read as the reverse complement.
TTAGCCCTCAGGAATTAAGGCCACCTGGCTAGTGAAGTTGCCACTAACTGAGCAAGTTAGGGTTTGTTTTTGTTCCCCACAGAATAAATCCACACCTTATTGAGGATTCTCGTTGGATCTATTGAAGGAGAACTCTGCATTCTAGCCACCCGTCCAGCCTTATCCTTTTTCACTAATGAACATTAATTTATCGTTGACTAGACTCTGGCAGAGCCCGAGTATTTGGAGCACCAACAGATATCAGCCAACTACAGCAGATCTTGTTCAGGCTCGGTGCATACAAACAAAGGCAGCAGAGCCTGTTGCTTAAGAAAGAGTACCAGCGCTCAAAGGCTGCACAAAGAGAGAAACTGTTAGAACATGTGGATGATGATTTTAAAGTTGCTACCATGGTAGGTTAACATGTTTCTGAGAACTATATCTTTAAACAAATTATTCAACATGGCTGATAAGTTAAATATTAATTGCATATCCTTTACAGGATGCTGCTATCACCCCCACAATTTATTAACTGTTTGTGTTTTACTAGACAATATTAGTTCAGCAGCTTGCCATTGCTTTCTGAACGGCCGTTGCCTCACAATAAAAATCAACACAACGTGGTCTGCTTCAAATTGTTAGCAGCCGATTTTGTACCCAGCTGATAGTACACAGATAGTACACATTTAAGTTTCAAGGGAGGTAAGTCTGATGTACAACAGAGTTCAGAAAAAACATGAAGTTTATTCAATTTGGCAATGTGATTTTCAGAAGCTGAATGCTCTTAAAATTTAATGCATCACTTATGACATTGTATAAAGGCACATTTAGAACTAAATATGATTGTAAAAGCCTGAAAAATGCTGATCTCCATTTACCGATGCCTGAATTCTTTATTCCATGTATTATATCTATGTCCATGAGAAGGCACCTCAAGAAAGAATGTCATGTCATGCTGTTTAGTCTGAAGGAGAGTATGAAGTCTTGTTTAAAATGTCACTCCTCCAGAAGTTGTGGCCTTTGCCTTACAATTGTCAAATGCTGATGAATTTTTAACATGTGCTGCATGCTTGCAAGACCATCTATTTTTTGTCCTTATCTAAGAAAACTAGGCATAGAATATGATACCTGAATAAAACAGGGTTGCAGTTTGTCTGTATACTCAAATGTTTCCACATAGGCACTAGGTTGGAGTCTGTTGACATTGAAATGCCTGTAGCTGTTGGAGGAAACATGATCATCCTAGGTCTTATTTAAACTAGTCCACATGTGTTGTGCTGTTAGTTAGTTAGTTAGTCGACAGATCATCCTCGTTGCACATCGGACCATTCAGTCCATAAGTGCTCGGATCCCCTCCTCAGCAAATCCCGCAGCGTGTAGCGGCTAACGACGCCAGTTCTGTGTTGGTTTATCAATCTTCTTTGGCTTCCTGCGTAGTGTTCTTGTTTGGCCACCCCTCTTTTAATTTGCTGCTCTCGCAGTCTGGCCATTGTTGTAGATTCACAGTCATCACTTGGTTCTTGCAAAAGTCTCACTTCTCGTAGAGCATTCAGAATGTCAGCCTGGTCCATGGCGCGTCCGCCCTCCACAGTAGCCTCACCTGCGAGCTTGTCAGCCCGCTCATTTCCTTGTACTCCCGCATGACCTGGCACGAAGATGAAACTAATCTTTGCCAGCCGAGACCGCTCCAGAGGCAGCAACCATTCTCTTCGGATCGACCCCTCCTCTATCCTCTTGATCATGTTCATTGAGTCGCTAAGGAAACAAGCCCTAGTGAATGTCTGTGTCTCGAGCCATGTTATTGCTTTACTTACTGCCATGACTTCCATGGTCAGGCTACTTGTGGTTTCAGTGAAAGCACCAGAGTCCTCCTTCACAATTCTCCCTCCGGCCCGAGCTGTAAAGGCCCATGAGCTTCTCACATGTCGGACGACCGACCCATCTGTGTAGATGACCGCGTCACTGTCTAGCGAATTCTCGAAAATCCACGCTTGTACTTCAGCCTCCACAGCAGCCGGATTTTCTTGTCTGCATTTTCTATCTAGTTGGATGCAAACTGAAAAGGATGTGCAGAAGTCTGTTGGCACTTGCACCCACTCCTCGCCAGGTTCTAAGTCCTCAAGTGAACACACCTGTTGAAGAATGTCTTCGGCTTGACCCATCCACGACCGTCCTCTTTTTAACCTGCTGCCCTTCACCTTCCTAATTTCACTATGCAGTGGATGCTGTGTGTTTGCGTTAATTCTGAGGTAGGCGCGTGCCCTGCAAACTTGCATTCTCTCTTCAATGGTTGGAAAATCAAGAAGGTAGCGCATCGCCCTGCATGCTGTATCTCTTGTACATCCAAGAATAATGCGCATAGCTTCATTCTGTATCCTTTCCATCCTTTCTATCTGCTTATGGCTGAGAGTCAGGATTGCCATTGCATACTCCAAAACAGACATGACCAGCCCCTCGTACAGAAGACATAGATGGCGCTGCTCACAGTTTGCTGCCGCCATCACCCGCATCGCTGCCAAGCCCCGCTTGGCCTTTGTTATCACCTGGTCTATGTGCACATTATAAGCAAGGCTTCGATCAAACCGTATCCCCAGGTAATTCATTGCCTGCGTTCTTTCCACCGTCTCTGAACACAGCATTACAGTTGGTGTTGGATTGTTGACAATATGATTATTCAACGAGAACCAAGTCACTGTTGCCTTTGTTGGGTTGACCATTGCCCCAGCTTCATCACACCAAGTACTTATGCGATTGAGTTCGGTTTGTAGTTCCACAGCAACCTCCTCTCTATCCTTACCCTGACGATACACTAAAACATCATCGGCATATGACAATGTCCTGCCAGGTCCAGTGATCTGCTCACTGGTGATTCTCACTGTGTAGGCGTTGAACAGTACCGGAGATAATGGTGATCCCTGTGGTAGGCCAGGATATATTGTTGTTGGTTCCGAAGTCCAACTGCCACATCTAAAAACTACTTTCCGTTGGAAGAGGGCTGCAGCGATCCAACTAAGGAGGAATGGACTTACGTTTAGTTCAAGAAGCTGAAACATTAAAAAATCCAGTGGTACTCTGTTGTATGCGTCCTCAAGATCAATCGCTGCAGCAACAGTTTCAGTGCCTGAGTGGAAACCTTCATAGACATCATGGGCAAAGACTGCTGCATTGGTCCAGGTTTCTCTTTTTGGACGGTACCCACCTAGGGTAGGTGGGAAAACACCTTGCCTCTCTAGTTGGCTTGATATTTTCCTGGCAATTACCTTCTCCAGCAGCTTGCCTACTGTATTCTGCATGGTTATAATTCGATATCCCTGAATTTTTGTGTGGTCTTTGTCAGGCTTCGGCAAGGGAATCAGATAGCTATGTAACCATTCCTCCTTGATGCTAGCACTCCCTATACTGTTGTTGTACATGTCTGCTAGTTTCTCTAGCTCATTGTCGGTACACCTATTTATGTCGTCGTAACTTATGCCATCAGGACCTGGAGCACTGTTTTTTGATCGTCGAAGCACAGCCTTGATTTCTTTCACTGTCACTGTGTCTTCATCCGAAGTGTTCTGGGCCTTGCATCTGTCTGAGGTGACCTCAGTTGTGTTGTGCTGCTCCATGACCTAGCAACATCACAATATGCTGATCTCGAAATGTGAAGTGAATCCTGGAATGTAAATGAACAAATTAGGAAAAACATGGAAGCAACATAGATGTGGTTCCTGAGACAAATGTTGTGAATTCCTTGGACTGGCAGAGTAACTAAGGACAATTGCCTGAAAGAGGTTAATGAAACTTTTTTGTTGTTGCATATCCTATTTACAGGACATCACTGTCAACACTAGGAGTAAAATGCTGTTGTTGATGTCTTGGCAAGTTTATGTTAAGTAGTTTGCCATTGCTTTCTGAATGATCGGCTCCCATACCAACACGTTAAGACCCAGCATGACACAGTCTGCTGCCAAATTGGTCGCAGCTATATTTTGAACGCAGGTAATCGAGCTCTTGAATCATGTCCGCTAGCCCTTATCCACGGACACTGGCCTAATGAAACTAGAACATTTTATATAACAATAAGAAAGAGACAAACAGCTTTCTTAGGTCATGTGATGAGAAGAGAGGCGTTGGAGAACATTGTGACGACTGGAAAGATCAAAGGGAATAGAGGCAGAAGCTGAACAAGAAATATGATGCTGAATAGATTGAGACAGTGGCATTGAGGAGTATCATCAGCAGAATTTATCCAGAACACCAAAGACTGAGATATGTGGAGAGACATAAATGCCTACATCAGCTGGCAGGGCACTTGATCATGTTGATGAATCTATAAGTGGAGTTTTACAGAATAAAAACAAAACTGCTGTCATGAATTTGGTTATTTTGTCTTTTCACAAATAGTCTAACTGTGAAGACACAGATGAGGATGCCAGATTGGAAACTGAGTTTTCTGAGATTGTTGAAGCAATGAACAATTACCTAAAGCCAGTTCTGGAATCTGTCTGCAATTCTCTCAGGTAGGAACCTCTGCAAAGAACACTATATGTATTTATTTGCTATGAAGAGTTATGATATTAGAAATATTAATTTGTGTAGAATAGCTAAGGCCACTGAGATGGCAAATAAACAAATTCACAAGTTTGGCGCTCTTAGAGGTACATGAAAGATGTAGAGATTAGCAGACACACAAGACACATGAAAGCTGTGGTTACATATCAGGATTTAAACCTGTTGCATCCAAATGACGACAGCACCTCTAATCTCTACTTGTTTCTTATACTTCCATTAGTGCCCATACATACTTGTGAATTTGTTTATGTGATATTAGACCTAGCATAGGAGGAGCGGCTGGCCGAGTGGCTAGAATACCGAATTCTCCGGTTCGGTAGAACTGGTTTGATTCCTTGGTAAGGTGTGGAGTTTTTTTGTTGTTGTCTGGGGCAAAAAAGAAAACTCTAACCTGCACAGTTTGCAACGACAGCACTAGCCAGGAGGCCTTAATTCCTCAGGCTCAAGACCTCCCTACCATACACCGCAAGGTACAATATTGGCGGTAAATTACAGTAGACCTAACATGCCATGTCATGTCAGGCGATCCAGTCTGAAATAGAAGCATGACATTTTGTTTAACATGTCATTCCATTATAAATCTAGTATCAGCCTAGCCCATAAACCTATATTATTAATGTTAATTTTCATATCAGCATAAGAGATTTGTATGCTTTAAGTATTCTAGAATGGGTAGCATTTCTAATATCAGCAATTTTGAAACGCAGCTTAAATAAAGAGTCTTAAATAAAGAATCTTTATTGTGCACAGACACATTTTATGCAAAACACATTATATGTGTTTATTAAAATGAGCTGCGCAACTTTTGAATTATAATAGCAGATGTAGTATGATTATTATACAGTATTTAAAGTTATCTGATGGTACAAACCACAGTAATATTAACAGTATAAATATTGAAAATGTGTCAAGTTATCATATTTAATACCATTTACTTATGTCATATATACTATTGTAATATTTGAAATATCTTTGTGGTTTAAACAGATTTATACACCAATAACTGAAGTATTAATGTTAATATTGCACCCCTAGTGTGGTATCGATTTTTAAGCAACTTTTTTGGCTGTTCGTGATTCCTGTGTAAGTTTACATTCAGTAGTTTTCCATTGCTTTCTGAACTACCCGCACCCATACCATTTCGTAAAAAATCAACACAGCTGTGTTTCAGACGCAGGTATGCAGGATTATGAACTGCGTCCGTAACCCCTTTGCCTATTAAATACATAGCAGCGCCATGTGATCATTAGGGATCTGGATAAATATTCAAGACAACTGTGAAGGTCCATGAACATGTGCTGCTGAGGTTGAGGATGCTCTACATTACATAAAGAAAGGAATGGCACTCAGACTAGACAATGTTATTTTGGAGGGCTTGGGAGATTTTGGAATCGAAGTAATAACCAAATTTCTAAATAACATCAATAATAATTGATACATTCCTAATGACTTATTAAGATCCATATTTATGGTTCTGCCCTTATGCATCTTGAAAGAACATTGTGGATTTGTAAAGAGAAAAGGGCAAAAACAACGCCACATACATTCTCAAGACAGTTTTAGAAAAAGTTATAGAAGTAAAAACAGATCTGTACTTATGCTTTACAAACTACATAAAAGCATTTGACAGTCTGAAAACATGAGGAAATAATCAAACAACTAGAACAATTAAACATGTATGGTCAATTTCCAGGAATAATAAAGAACATTTATTTCTCTGCATATCCTTTACAGGACATTGCAGTCAACACCAGCATTTTTCAGCTGTTGATGTCTTGGCAAGTTTTACGTTCAGTACTTTGCCATTACTTTCTGAACAACCAGCTCAGATACCTCCGTAAGTAACCAGTATGACGCAATCTGCTGCCAAATCTCACGCAGCCGTGTTTCGTACATGGGTATACAGGATTACGAACAACGTCCTTAACTCCTTCACCAGGGAGACCGGCAGAGAACATATATTGACAGCAAAATGGCTATAAGAATCAACACCCATTTAAGAATATGTCAGTGTATAAAGAAGCATGTCAGACAAGGATGTGCACTTGCCCTGATTTGTTTTAATTTTACAATGAATATAAAAAAGAAAGTATGCAATGTTCTCAGTTTGTAGTCATAATCTAAGCAAAATATGTAAGGTTCTTTATAACAGCAAGTAAGAAGCTACTGCAGAAAATATTATAAATATGATTGTAGAAAGTGAAAAAGTGACCTACCTCAGTTAGAATAATATTTCTGAATCATAGTTCGTTTTCTGAACACAGCGTGGGCTATTATATATCTTTCTTTATTTCTACCCATTATTATTTTTCACTGCCTCCTACCGTTTGGATTTTGACGTCTTGTAGAATATGTTATACTGGCTAGATTTGTCAATACCTCTGTGCCCAGCATTAAACTTTTCGCCTGAATTATTTTCCACAAAGCCATGTGTTTTCCAGGACTCTTCTTTTTAATTACATTCTTTTGCAGTAACCTCTCAAGATAATGGTAACAGCCGTCTACTATCCACTGCTCACTGACTACATTCTTGACATTACTCATGGTTAATCATTGTCAACATGGTTGTTTTGGTGATGTTCTTGTTTACTGGTCACATGTTAGATCCTCTGCAGTGTTCTCTCAGTTTAGTTTTATCTAAATATCTTGATGCCTTAGCAGACAATGACATGTTGGATTGTTCACGCTTTGTTGGTGAGAATAGCAATTGCTGTCTGTGCTGTGTATACCTTTGTTTAACTTCAAACAGTGTTAGTGACATGTTACAAGAGTTTATTTGTGTTCTGAACCACACAAGGTTTGTTTAGTGACAGGTATGAAGTTCATGATTACAAGAAGTTATAGGAAATTGTGGTAGAAAGTTTGTGATTGCAAGAATGAAAAAAAATTGCAGTATAACAGTCATGATTACAAGAAAGCAGATGGGAATTATGGTATGAAGTTCATGTTTGCAAAACAGGAAATAGGAAGTTATTTCCCAAAATTGCTTGGAAAAGATACTCGCATTACCTTTTATAAATGGCACCAATACTAAATAACAAACATGTATCAATAACTACTAAGAAAGCATTTTACAACACAATCTTCCTACCAACCCTATGTTACCAATGCCAAACCTGGAAAATGACAGAAAAAGAGAAAAGAAAAATCACAACATCAGAAATGAGATTCCTGAGAAGAATACTCAATGTATCAAGAAGAAATAAGATCAGAAATGAAGAAATCAGGACTAAATTGGGTGTTATAGCTGCACTAGATTTTATTAGAAAGCAGCAAGTCAAATGGTTTGGCCATGCAAGTAGGTTACCAACTAACAGTATACCACAACAAGCAATGATGTACAGACCAGAGGAAGAGGCCGACTACGTAAACGATGGATGCAGGGAATAATAGAGTTCATGGGAATACTGATACATGAAGCCCATAAGTGGGCACTCTCCCGCTGTTTATACTTCACCTCGATACCGCAAGGTACAAGAGGAACAAGATGAGATGAGATTACCTTTTATGTTAAAAAAATAAATAATATGAGTAAAAAAACTTCCATTGGATAATAATAAAGAGGAAGCTTTTTCATTGCATGAAGTCTTCCTGTTGAATGAACATCTCCATGTTAAAAGAGTTAGTTGTATACCCTTTACAGGACGTAGCAGTCAACTCCTGTGTTTTTTGGCTGTTTGTGGTACCTTGGCAAGTTTACGTTCTGAACCACTGGCACTCATACCTTTGTATGGGAGCCAATGTAAGGTGGTCTGCTTCCAAATCGCCCACAGCTGTGTTTCAAATGTAGCATGCGGGATTACGAATTGCATTCGTAACCCCTGCACCACAGAACCGGTTAATGTTTTACTTAAGCCAGAACTCTTGGTTCATAACTCATAATTGCTTGTCTCTTGCCTCGTCAGTTTGCCAGCTCTAATTGTTCTGCATGCCAACTTCATGCTGTGACAGATATTCTTATTTGTGTATATTATTCCATATACAGTTTAGCAACATTTAATCAAGCATGAAGCAAAAACATGATGTGTGTGTCATTGTGATTGGGATCCGTGGCGAAGTGGTCAAGCCGTCTGACTCGGGCTCCAAAGGTTGTGGATTCAATTCAGGGCCGCGTACTTCGGTTTATGAGTGAATGTTTTCAGGGACTCCTGAGGGTCGTTGCTGGAGCTACAGAGGTCATTTTGTGCGACGCTTTCCGCGCTGCGTAAAGAGACTGGGTCATATGGGATAAAAACCGGGTGCAATGAAGTCAACCCTATCTACTTTTAAGTGACTTATTTTTAAAGTGTTTTATTACACTTACAGCTGATTATGATGTGAGAAACATGAGATATGCTGCTTATTTGTTAAACAGATGGGTTTAGCTACCTGAGAGCAAACAGAGAACAATAATTACCTTTGAAGAAAAATGCAGATGTGTTCAGAGATTTTCACTTATCTATGTAACAAAATACAGATGTGTTTACAGATGTTCACATATCTGGTAACCAAAATACAGATGTTTTCAAAGATTCTCTCATGTCTGTGTAACAAAATACATACATTTTATAAATGTTTACTAATTTATAACAAAATACAAAAGTAATCAACTTGTTCTAATATGTCTTCTTAATACATTTGAGACCTGACAAAAGCAGACACATGAAAGAACCAACATGGCAGCCTTATTATGGTTTCTTCTTTGGGGGAAGATTACAGCACCCTATAAGGTTATGGTAGCCTGTTTTGGTTTAATATTTAATACATTTTTTCTGTCAGTCTCCAGACATTTCCATTTTGCTGCTTATAGATCGTCTGCAGAACATGCATACTAACTACTTAACATATTGAACTTTATTAAAATGTGTTTACTTTTAAGAGTTTTTTTTCCCCTGTTTTATAAGATTTATATGCTAACATTAGAAACCTGTAACTTTTTTGTTGTTTTGTTAACAGTAATTGTGGATTGAAAAAATGATGAATCTAATATGGTAGTTCGATAAAGAATTTAAGTTATGAAACAAATATGTGGCAATTGTGATAATTTAATTACATAGTAAAGGTTTAAAGGACAGTTTTCTAATGTTAGGTCTGAATTTTCCTTCTCCTTGAATTTAGATATATAGTGAATTTTAAAGTTTCACAATATTTTTATTTCAAAACTGTAGTGATATAATAGTTAAAATGTCCATGTGTTTCTGGGGTCTAAAGGGAAGCAAAGAATAATAACATTGTAACCTACCATTTACCGGTCTCCATGGCTAAGGGCTTCTGGACATGATTCGTAAGCTAGCCTACCCGCGTTCGAAACACAGCTGCGATCAATTTGGCAGCAGATCGCGTTGCGCTGGGTTTTAATGTGCTGGTATGAGAGCTGGTTGTTTAGAAAGCAATGGAAAACTACTGAACGTAAACGTGCCAAGATATCAACAACAGCAGTAAAATGCTGGTGTTGACAGCGATGTCCTGTAAAATAGAATATGCAAAAAATAAAACCAACTATTTATAATAAGAACACATCATAAGAGGTGATTAATGGGGAGTTGGTGTGAGATTAGCTACCTCATCCTGTACTAAACTTTAGCTGCAAAATCCAACCAATCAGAACAAGCCTACAAAAGGCTCAATGTGAGTTGATAGAAGGCCCCATTTCCATTGGACGATGAAAGGTGGCATAGGCAGAAGACAGTTGAAAAAGGAAACATTTCAGAAGTATAACCAGGCGAAGAATTAAACAAATAGTTAATGGAAGTTAATAGCATCAAATAGTTGAGGCATGGTGAAATTAATGCACAATGAATAAAATTGCTGTGTGTGGCAAGAGAAATTGCCATTTTGTTCAGTGCATTAATTTCCCTGAGTTGCTGGCAACATGTGCATGCATGAAATTAAAAATAAGCATGCTTTTACACACTTTAAGGCGCATTGGTGCCAGACGAATATTTGTATAGACCAATCAGCACTAGACGGGTGATGTGGTTAGTATCTTGCTTGAAGCTTTTACTTCCCAAGACATCTTCTGGTACCCATTTCAGGCTGGATCAGAGGTCAATTTTTAATGCGGGGTGTTGCATTAAATTATCCTGACCTGTTGGTAATCTGTGCACTCATATTTTACACTCATTTATGAAATGACCTAGAAATGTGTTAATTTCTCTAACTGGCAGGTTTCTCTTATTAATGGGTATATTATTCTAAACGTATGCTTGTAGTTTTTGTAGTTTATTTTATAGATTAACCAAGAGTATCTTATTCTACATTTTATCCTTCAGTTGTGCATAGGCTCTTAACAAACTCATGCCTGGCCTTCCTATCTTTTGCAATTTCCTGTAGCTCCCTCCATGTCGTCCTTGTTTATAAATCTCCATCAATAAGTCTAAGCTTCATATGTTTTAATGTCTCTATCATTTTCTGTTGCACTGTGGAATCCAGAGAAATGATGTCTAGTCATTAAGTTACACGAATTTTATTATAAACTGCATGGAAGAATATGGACAACAGATAATCTTACTTCGGGACACACACTGGCTCTTAAGCAATACCCAATGTACACCTTCTGAGGATCAAGCAGTTTGTTCATGAGCAACAGTGATTACAAAATGGCTTTCCCACTATCAACTTGCACCATGGACGGACAATGTGAAATTATTAATTTTTTATTGATCAAAGGGTGTGAAAGCTTGTAAAATCTACAGAAGAATGATGGTTCAGTATTGAGACAGTTGTTTGAGTCAGGGGAGAGTGTATGAGTAGGTAGAAAGATTTCAAAATGGAAGACAACAAAATTCAAGACACAGGAAATTCTGGGAATATCATGATGACCATCTTTTGGGAAGTCAGTCCATTTCTAGGAAAGGGGTGAAACTGTGACTTGTGGTCATTACAGTGACATGCTAGTGAACACATTGAAGCCTGTGATATGATCAAAATGCTGGGATTAAAAACGACTATTGTTCTTGAAACATCCAGCATACAGACCAGACTTGATGCCATCAGACTTTCACTTGTTTGGACCCTTGAAAGAACATTTGCAGGGTCAGAGGTTTGCAGGGGACAATGAGGTAATTGAGGCAGTGCAAAATTGGTTTAAGGCCCCTCCAAAATCATTTTCCTAGAAATCAACAACAAGCTAGTGGACAAGTGGACCAAGTGTGTTTCCAGGCAAGGGCACTATATTGAGAAATAACACACACAAAATTTCTGGTTCACACTATTGTTAAAAAAGTTATTTGTAAAATTCTTGCTACTGAATGATTTCCCTCATACTATGAAAAAGTTTTCCTAATATGTGTCCTATCCAGTATCAGTGTCTTTGTCTCACCTCTTGATTGGCTGGAATTTGTTTAGTTTTCTCCAGAAACTCCACACCAGTCCTATTCTACACAGGCATCAGTTAATGAATATTTATAGTTTGTTAGTGATTGGTTTAGTCTTTCTTTGTGTTTCTGATCTATATGGCAAAGAGTTAAATATTATAAATTTTGTACACAGTTACATTTCTGTTGACATCCACAAATTTGCTAGAACTGTGAAAACTCCTCTTGCTGTTTGTATTCTTATTTTGATATCTGTACCTATTCTCTCATCTTTGTCTGTATTGAATTCTAAATATGTGCATAATTACACCTCTTGAAGTGAGGCTTCATAATGAGAGATTGAGTTATCAAATGCTTAATTTATTCTCTTTATCTTTGTCTTTCACATATGAATTTTAGACCTAATTGTTGGGGCCTCCCATCAAGTGTGTTTAATTTATCTTGCATCTGATTCCTTGTGTTGGACAGAAAGGGAGTGTTGTCAGTGAAGTCCAGATCATCAATCTGTTCTGTCCTCTGAATTCCATTTCTGTTGTGTTCATATTCCAGTTCAAAGTCATTAAGAATAGTAAACGTGATAAAAGGTATCTTTGTTGCACGCTTGTTCTGATTTCAAACATATCTGTTAGCTTTCACTCATGAAGAACTCTCATTACATGTGTCTATATGTTGCCTTTTGTAAGTTAATGATTGTCTGTGGGATCCCATAATGCCTCATAAATTTCCAAAAAGATTCCCCATCAGTGATGTTGATGACCTTGTCATAGTTCACAAATTCAATATAAAGTGACAAATTCATTTAATTGCTTTGCTTCTTATTATGTGTTATATGGCTGTTTGGTTAATGTAGGATCTGTTTGGTTGGAAGACTACATGTTGATCCCTTACTTGTTTGTCGGTGTCATCTCTGAATGTTTCCAGAATAATCCTGCTTAATATTTTCCATCATATAGTGCATACTATGTGGTGTTGGTGATCTTATCTGTCTACAGTCTTTTGTCTCGTGTACTGCCAATAATTTCCGATACTGATGTTCCTCCATGCCATGATGTCAAACTGTCTATCATCTTCTCTCATTGTCTTCCCCTGCCTCTCCACCCCTCCAACTTTCCTGCTGTTACGTGTTCTCCAGCTTTTCCTTTGTCATGACATGCCCAAAGAATATGGACTATCTTCTTCGATTCATTGCGAGTAACAAGTTTTGTTTGGGAGTTCACTTCTTTCAAGATATCTTCATTACTCTTTCTCTCCACCGACTGTTCCCGTCATCCTTCTATAAAACCACATCTGCGCAGCTTTCGCAGTAACTACCAATAACTAGTTGGTAGTTACTTTTATTTCCTGGTAGCCATTTTTAGTTTGGGTTGACTCAGAAGCCCATATCAATGAAACAAATTTCCAACTTTGATGGCAGGTTGAACACATGACCACCAGGTCAGTAGCAAGAACTTGTAGCCACTGCACTACCACGGCTCCTGTTCTGCATTGTAGTATATGTTATTTTTCTGTCATTGAATTTTATCTTTGTAAATTTATGGTTGGTTACTTGAATTACAGTTGAACTTAAGATGAAAATATTCAGATTCAGCCCAGTTTACTGCAAAGAACAAACAAAAGGAGGAAATAATGATAATGTTTGGATTATTTTTAATGTGAATTATATGTTTGGTAGAGAAATATAAAGACAAAAGATGTTGGGTCATACTGATTCTCAACATCTTTGATTATAATAAATAAAATCAAAGTGAAGAGCTAGAAAGAAGGTCAAGCAGAACACTCATCTATTGAAGATGCTATTCACCAGAATAACATGAATAAAGAATTTTATTTAAGTGTGTCTAAGTGAAGATTTCTGCGAATAGTAATGATTAAATACACAATTCTTATGAAAATAGAGAAATATAATAGACATATAAAATTAAAGAATGTTGTGTTTTTAATCTGAAATTGAAAGTTTAATTTAATAGTTTAAGGTTTTGTTTAAATTTGTTTATTGTTATTTAATATGCTTATACTTTAGTTCAAACACTGTTTGGGTCACATTTTATGTGAATCTGTGAAGCTGGGGAAAATTAGCTGGAGTGATAGAAGTGTTTTGATGAGCTGTACGGTCGTACGTGGTAACTACTTTCAGTATGAGAATGGAGTTAGAGGTAGCCATAAGGTGACTATTTGAGAGCTAGTAGCTAATGTGCCTGAAGCCAGCAGCACATATGGCTGAAAACAGTTAAATATGGCATCAGTGGTTAACTTGTATGGAATGGGCAAACCCTGAGCAGTTGAAATGGATATGTTGTCTTGGTGAGTCAGAGATCACCAGGAGAGTTGTCATTGGAGCTATTAAGTGTATGCTCTAGGCAACACTTTTGGCAGGTCACTCTGTAGAAAGAAGACTGAACCATATGGGATAGAACCCGGTGCAATGAAGTTGATAGTCTTGCCTTTAACCCCTTTAGCAGGCATACACAAACACATCCACCCACATGAACCCAGCCAAACCACCCACATACACCAACACACTCACACACATGAATGAGGCACAGCTAAGTGAACAGACACAAACACATAAGCATACGCATACAGACACATGCATTGCAGAGAAAAAGAGAGAGAGAGAGAGAGAGAGAGGCCCATGGAGGGGGGGGGGGGGATATTTTATACATTGCAAAGTTAAACTTAAATATATTTCATTGATATAATTAATTTGTCAATATACAATTTAATATTAAGAGCATCTTTGTTTTGAATCTGCCGCAAATAGTTTGAACACAAATGATATACCACATTGATTTTACTTAGTTCTATAAAACCTGTCTGAAGGCAACAGCAAAGTCAACATTACCATGTTTATCAGCAAGAATACTTTCTAGAGAGGAAAAAAAGATATCAAATGAAGCTGGCAAAGAAAGGAGAACTACAAGAGTGCAATTATGGAGGAATGATATTACTGTCAGTTCCTGGGATTCAGTTCGACAGGATTAGACTTAGAATATTTAACTCTAACGTTAAATTGGTATTATTGCTGTGTGGATCAGAAGCATGGAGAATGACTACATTGATTACTAATTTACTACAAACAACTGATGAATATGCAGAAGTCGAAGGACTAACAGGCTATGAAAAAATCACCAATATGGAGCTCATGGAGAGAACTAGACAAATATTGATGAATCAAGAGGTAAGGAAAAGATGCTGATGCTGAATATGATGTACAGTGAGAAAGCCTGAGACTTGTATAACCAGAATCCATGTTTCTGACCCATGAGTACTACTCATGTAACGTTAAGAGTTAAATCTGTTAAGTTTGATGCTAAATTTAATTTCTGTTGACTTCCACAAATCTCCTAGTGTTGTAAAAGCTGCTCTTGCCTTGTGTATTCCTACTTAATATCTTTATTAACTGATTCAGTACTGAACAAAACGTAGGTTTGGACCAGACATCGTAGACAATCAAATGAACAAGTATTATAATATAAATTTCTGATAACTGATCAATGAAATTGTGGAAGATACCATGTAACAAAACAAATAACACGATCACCCTAGTTTGGTGATATATCATCCTTCTGTCCAAATGGTAGGTTACATTTGGTCATATATTATCCTTTGGCATTTAATCAATTAATATTTTCATATCTGTAAGGCTTGACTCATTGGAAATAATTTCTACACTAATTGGGACTGAACCCACACCACTGTTTCACTATGCC
This sequence comes from Cepaea nemoralis, assembly GCA_014155875.1. Lineage (NCBI taxonomy): Eukaryota > Metazoa > Mollusca > Gastropoda > Stylommatophora > Helicidae > Cepaea > Cepaea nemoralis. The sequence goes on along the minus strand of JACEFZ010027649.1, from coordinate 289,761 downwards.
ATGCACTAAACACTATGCTAACATGATTCATATATTATGAATTTGTTGAGTGACATCTTTGCCACAACCATTATATAAAACTGTTAAATATGAGAATGTGTATGTTATTTTTGTTGCAGAGATGAGAACTTGGCCGCAAACAGTAGAGATTTAGTAAATGAAGGCAAGGATAAAGAAAAAAGTTCCAGAGAGTACCTATCCAGAAATGACTGCTTGGTGCTGCTGGCTGACACAGATTTGATGTCCTTGCCCTTAGAGGCGAGTCTTTATCTGCAGCAGCTTGATGGAGTTACTTCTGTATCCAGGGATTTCTCCCTGCAGCTCTTAGTTCACCGAGCTCAGCCAGGAAAACAAGGTTTGTGGTTGTCAGCACTTCCTGTGACCTGTTTAAAGGGGGATTAAAGGCCAGATGTTTGACTTCATTGTACCAGGTTTTATCCCATATTACTTAGTCTTTTCCCCCAGGGCGGACTGCCAGAAGCATCACACAGAGCACTAGCTCCTACTCTAAAGCTCCTGCGACAAGCCCTACGGGCCTAAAGAAAAAAGTTGCACTCATGAACTGAATCATGGAGTCTAAAAATGTGTCCTTGAGCTTTGGAGCGTGAGGTAGGCAGCTTGATCACTGCTCCATGGAGACACCCATGGAGACAAATACAGATCAATCAATCAATCAGTTAATCAATCAATCAATCAATTAATCAATCAATCAATTACCCTGCTGTGAACTGTTGTGTGGACCAAGTCTTGCCTTCCACACGAAGACCACTTGCTGTGAACTGTTGTGTGGACTGTGTCTTGCCAGCTTGATGGAGACCCCTGCTGTGATCTGTTGTGAGGACCAAGTCTTGCCTTCCACATGAAGACCACTTGCTGTGAACTGTTGTGTGGACTGTGTCTTGCCAGCTCCATGGAGACCCCCTGCTGTGATCTGTTGTGTGGACCGAGTCTTGCCTTCCACATGGAGACCCCCTGCTGTGAACTGTTGTGTGGACTGTTTTGCCAGCTCCATGGAGACCCCTGCTGTGATCTGTTGTGTGGACCGCGTCTTGCCTTCCACATGGAGATCCCTGCTGTGAACTGTTGTGTCACCGAGTTTTGCCTTCTCCCATAACCCACTAGGTTATCACCATGACCACTGCCATCTTCATCATCATTCTTACCATCATCTTTATCATCACTGTCAGCATCATCATTAACATCATCAACTTAGCACCATCCCTCTCCTCATGATCATCATCATTACTGCCTCCATCATGACAATCATCAGCATCATTACTAATATCAACCTTCTTTTAGCTCTTTCATCAACATGTTCCATCAACATTGCTGCCTGCAGTTCAGGAATTCAGTACATTGTATGTAAATGCAGTAACATGTGGAATTTTTCACAGACTCTGAACAAGGAGGAAAGGCTGAGGCCAAAAAGAAGTCAGCATCAAAGGAAACAAGCAAAGTGACATCTAGGACTTTAAGCTTGAGAGATGCCAAGCAGAGACCAGCTAAGACAATAAGTGACAAGGGTGTATGTAAGACAGTAAGTAACAAGGGTGTATGTAAGACAGTAAGTGACAAGGGTGTATGTAAGACAGTAAGTAACAAGGGTGTATGTAAGACAGTAAGTGACAAGGGTGTATGTAAGACAGTAAGTGACAAGTGTGTATGGAATTAACATTTTGTTATGGGTATTCATTATTTTCAATGCTGTCAACATCATGATCGTCAGTGTCCAAAATAATCATATTGTTGGCATCATTATTAACTGTGTCCTAATGTTGTCATTAGTGCCAGCATCTTTATTATCTGTGTTCTAATATTAGCTTAACTGTTTACATCATTATCATCACTGTCTTAATGTTATCCATTACTCTCAATATAATATTTATTGATGTCCAAATATTACCAGTACTGTCAGCATCATTAGCATCGATGTCCTAATATTATCATTACTCTTAACATGATTTTCTCAATGTCCTAGTATTATCATTAATCTCAACATCATTTTCATTAATGCCCTAATATTATCATTACTCTCAACATAATTTTCTTTATGTCCTAATATTATCATTACTCTCAACATCATTTTCATCAATATCCTAATATTATCAACATAATTTTCATCAATGTCCTAATATTATTATCATTACTCTCAACATCATTTTCATCAATGAAAGACACCTAGTCAAACACTGCAACATTTGCTTTTGATGTTGATGATGGGTTCCAGATTAGACAGGAAACAATCACAGAGGCACTAGAGACCTAAAGGCATACAGACACTTGAATGTATGCTCATACTCTCTCTCCTCTCTCTGTACACTTGTACGTAATCATGTATTGACACACTGCATATACATGTACATAGCCATGTAGTCACACATTCACACACACACACACATATACATATGTAAAAATGTCCATCAATCATGTCAATGCAAACAGACAGTCAAAGACACATACATTGCTCATCTATACAGCCAGTCATCAATAGATTCTTCCTTCAATTCAATATCCAGTCAAGAACAAATATGTGCTCTCTCTCTCTCTCTCTCTCTCTCTCTCTCTCTCTCTCTTGGTCTCTCTGTTTGTCTGCCTCTCTCATTGTCTGTCTTTATGTCTCTCTCTCTTTCTCTCTGTGCCCTCTTTCAAACCATTTACTGTTAACAAAATTTGACATCACTTAATGATTCTTTATTACAGCTACTACTTGAAATAAATGTCCAGTATTGATTCTCTTCTTGAACTTGTTCAGGTTCCCCTAGACAGGTCTCCTCAAGGATGGCAGGTGGCAGTGAATACCCACTTCTTCAGATGTATCCTTGACCACACGTCTGTGATCTCAGTGAACAAGGTGTGCGAAGTGTTAACCCATACATATTGTAGGCCATAGCAATTGAGATGAGGTGGCCACTTGCCTTCCTCACTGCCTTTCTTTCCCTCACAATTCCCACAAAATATTGAACTTTGTCTGGTATCTATTTTTATGAGGCTGGTTCAACCCTGGTTGGAAAAAAAAAACCTGCCTCAATTGGAATTGAACCTGAACAACTGTCTTAGCAGTCAAGTATACTATCCACTATGCCAATTTGGCTCCTTGTTATGTATTAACAAGTATTGCATACTGTAATCTGAAATTGAAATATGAAATCAAGAATCAGCGTAATTGAATTCGGGACATTCCCACATGTGACCCGTCCCCTTCTCCAGCAGCCAATGAAGAGTTCCCATGCTGATGGTACCAACTGAGACTGAGCACACCAGAACTGTTTCTCATAAATGGCTGTACATATGTTTCTGTCTTCTGAGCTAGTGCCATATTCTGATACTGTTTTACACACACACAACACTCTAATCACCCACTATTTATTTATAATGTCTATCAATCAAGTGCCATCTCAGTATTAAAGTTTGGTCATGATTCTCCAACTCTCTCTGTCCTACATCTTTATGGTGCATTCATATAAGCTTCTCCCAGTCCATCTCTTAATGTTGTCAATCTCTTGATGTCCACCCACCTGTAACAGGTATTTATGTCTTTACCTTTCCCTGGCTCTTTTCAGATCAAGTTTTCCAGTTGTCACTATGTTTTCAAGTGTATTTCTCCTCATAACATGATCAACAATTTGTACTGTCTGTATCTAATGTCTGTAATCAACTTACAGTTCCCATATGTTTCTTGAAGGTCTGTGACCATTTTTCTGTCCGTCTATAGTATTCTTTGTGTTTTCCTCATGAGCCATATTTCCGATGCCATTAGATGTTTCTCAACTTGTCTGCTTTTTATTTTTGTTTCACATGCACACAAAATTATAGGTTTTATTTAGCACTTTAACACTGTTTTTTGTTGCAGTTGGCAGCTTTTTGTTGGTGTGTATGTTTTCCATCTCACAAAAGGCTACTTTTTTTTTCCCCCTAACCTATTATTACTGTCCAAATTAGTTATACAGATTCACTAGTTTAGAATTTTCCCATTCACTTGGATGTTGCTTTGTGGTATTTCTGTCTTCTTGTAGATTACCATAATTTCAGCTTTTATTCTAACCCTAGTTGCTCAGTGTGTACAATAACAAAGATTACCATAATTTCAGCTTTTATTCTAACCCTAGTTGCTCAGTGTGTACAATAACAAAGATTGCCATAATTTCAGCTTTTTTTCTAACCCTAGTTGCTCAGTGTCTACAATAACAAAGATTGCCATAATTTCAGCTTTTTTTCTAACCTAGTTGCTCAGTGTGTACAATAACAAAGATTACCATAATTTCAGCTTTTTTTCTAACCCTAGTTGCTCAGTGTCTACAATAACAAAGATTACCATAATTTCAGCTTTTTTTCTAACCCTAGTTGCTCAGTGTCTATAATAACAAACTCCACTAAATACTCAAGAATGAGCCATTCTTCTACAACCTCTTCTCTTCTTCCAATTACCTTAGTGAAGTGTTGGTGTGAGATTTACATATTTTTTATGCACTCTTTCTAATGCTCTTTGTAAGTTAGTAGTCATTTCTCTATAGTTGTTCTTGATACCATCACTCCATATTTTACATTGTCTTCCCTTAGCTCTGGATCCATTATATTTCTTCAGTGTGGCTGGTTGTGGCAAATGGTACCAGCACATTCAGTGAGATGGCCAAACCATCTAATCTGTTGTTCTTTAATGAAGTATATTAGTGTATATACTTCCAAGATGGCGGCATAAATATCACTGATAACAGGAGAATTTTTATGGATTTTATGTTTCAAATTATAATATAATGTGTTTAAAATGGGCTGTTAAACCCTGGGAAATATGGGCCATGCAACAAATTCTTTATCTTGTTTAGAGGCATGCTGACAGGCATTTATCTTAACTGTTTTAAATCAACAGGTATCATGTATTAAATCAACAGGTATCATGCTTAAAATCAACAAGTATCATGTTTTAAATCAACAAGTATCATGTTTTAAATCAACTGGCACCATTGTTACATGTCCACAAAATCCTTAACTTTACCTGAGACATTGTGGATCCCTTCTTAGACTCTGCTGAAACTGATGCCAAGGATCCACATAAGGAGTTTGAACAGATTCTCGAGCAGTATGAGCAGCAGTTCACCACACGCTGGTTGGGTATTCTAGGAAACGATCACACTCCCAGGTGAAGCCAGCGATTGTAATTTTAATGGATCACATGCTAGTGTAGTATTATACCCTTGTGTTTTATTACCTCTTACAAAAGGTAAAGACACTTCTAATGCAGATGCTGCTGCAGTGTGAAGTGTAGGTGTTTACATATACTGGGTCAAGACATAATGAGGTTGTGTGACCACATCCTTTTATCACTGCCTCTTCTTCCCAGACAGTCTCCTGAAAATTCTGAAAGTGAATTTTCACTTAGTTTACAAGACTGAGACAATCCAGTAGCTATGCTAGTTGAAAGATAAATGATATTACTACTGAGAATTAGCAGATAGAACTACAAAAATTAGATTTTTAAGAGCATGCATCTTTCTCATTGCAACATACGACTGTAAGAACTGGACACTTACTAAACAAGCTGAACATCGCATAAATACCTTTGAATATAAATGTTATAGACGAGTTCTAAGAATATGTTGGATAAAGAACAGAACAAATACATCCGTACTTCAAGAGCTGAATATTGAAGAGGGTTGACTATTAAAGACGATAAAATAAGGAAAATTGATATAATTTGGTCACTTGAAACGTCATGAGAGTTTGGAGAGAACAATAATGGAGGGGTATATGCCTGGGAAGAGAGGAAGAGGAAGGTAAAAGAGAAGATGGGTGCAGGATGTGGTGGATGATCTCCAGACGGGTGTATCGGATGCGGGGCATCTTGCTTGTGATCGAGAAGATTTTCATTAGGTTGTTATGGGAACTAGATTGTGGAAAGGACAAGCTACTGAATGAATGAATGAACTGAGAATTACACCCGACCACTGTCTTGGTAAGGGAGGAGCCATGGTGGTGCAGTGACTAACACATTTGCCTACTGGTTACATATCTCTCAATGAGGCATATTCTTAACTTGGCCTGGGCTCCCAGGAAATGGTCTGAGAAATAAAGGTGATTGGAATATTGACCACATCCATTGCATGCTGATTGGTCTATACAAACATGTGGCTAGCACCACTTCCCCGATATGTCTCCTGTGTGTTGCCGGGGCCCATAAGGGAAGCAAAGAATAGCAACACTGTAGCCTCCCATGCCTGTCATAAGAGGCGACTAAGGAGGATTGATGGTTCCGTCGCTCTGCTACTGAGTGAGTGCGTGGTGCGACACTGTGAGCTGTGAGTTTCGTGTGAAGTGCTTTTGAATCTGCCCAAGTTTTTATTTTTGGAACGTGACTGCATGTTCGGAGTGATGGCAGGTGGCTATGTCCCAAAGTTGACCAGTTTTTGCCTTATGCAGAAATGCGTGGCTGCTGGGCTTCTGGTTGACTGCCACTGCCGTCGGTGATGAACTGTATGTTCGTAGACTGTGTAGGTGAACATCTAGGAATCATCCAGATAGGAAAATGACTGCCGATTCCATCAGAGATGAATTGGGTGTTTCGTGGGGGACTGGTGTGTTGACATTCTGGCGGCGGCATTATGCACAGTGTGTCTGTGCGGGCTGTTGTTTGTCGAGACTCCTGTCTTTTCCACTTTTCACATTGGGCAGTGGGGAGCGTTTTGTGTGATATTCACTGGCACAGGAACGGGGCATAATGGGGACGACCCGTTGCTGTGAAGTTGGAACCGCGACTAACTAACTAACTAACTAACCCAATATGTTTCAAGGCGTGGAAGAGGGCCCTTTACTTTAAAAAAAAAACAAAAAACTTGCATGATGCTATTTATATTTTTTTGGTTCGCATATCCTTTTTATAGGACATTGCTGTCAACATCAGCATCTTTCAGCTGATTGTTGATTTCTTGGCAAGATTACGCTCAGTAGTTTGCCATTGCTTTCTGAGCGATCGGCTCACATACCCTGTAAGTTACAGACGCGGCTAGAACCACCACAGATTCTCTTGCACATCACGTTACTCACCAGAGTATACGGGATTACTAAGAAAGTTGCTAACCCCTAGGCAAGGGAGACCGGCCTATTTATATTGCTGAGTATAAATTTTGTCCATATTCCATAGTTGTAGGTTGAAATGGATGATTGACCTGGCTAATGAAAGCACCTTTTTCAGGGATGTCTAGCTGACCTTAAGCACACTCGTTCCTCCCTCAAGGCACTGTTGTCATTTGGAGGTGGTAGGTTTCAATCCCCAGACAGCCACACTATAGCTTACAATTGCTATATTGTAACATTTGTTTTTGCGTGTTGCATGTTGTTTAACACACAAAATGGTTGCTTGTTACAGTTTGCAGAAGTCATAATGATTAATCTACATAGGCCAGTTTTGTGTAAACAGAAAGACAGGTTAGTCAGTTTAAAATACCGTGGTAGTCAATTGACATTACTGTGCCAATATGTGTATATTTCAGCTTGAAGGATTTATCTAGTTATGTCACTTTACGTTGTGTGATTTCTGCAGTATGTACCTGACTAGATGCCACATAATAAGCCAGGCAATAAATCGTGCAATCTATTGTTTGTGTCTTCGTTATTCAAATTGCTATATTATTATAACCTCTGATCTCCAGTTCTTTTCTTACACTCTGTGAGTGCTGACCAAACCTGTAAATCTATTTCTTACAAAGTTATAGATAGTACGTCAGGTTGAATATGTATCATAAATGACATTGTGTTCTAAGTTTGGCAGTTTGAAAGATTAAAGATAGTAAGTGACATTGTGCAAGCGACCAGGTACAAAATGAGATTAGTTAGCCAGTCAGTTTAGAATCACTTCTCCCAACTGATCATTCATGTTGATAATCTTATCAAAGAGCCAAAATGGAATGACTCCAAATCCTTCACTTGTCACTACTTCTGGAGATATTGTGTATTTTATAGTTTTTGGTTGTTTTTTTTTTTCAGTGTTGGAGAATGGGAAATCTACATGACAGAAAGTAGTGCATTCATCTTCTATGGGATGGAGAGACTGCTGGGATACATTCCGCCATATAAAATAGCTGCTCTCAATTTGACAGGTGTGCTTGTGTTTTCTGTTGATGGTTATAGTCTATGCTTATGTTACTGTTTGTTGATTGAAGGAGTATTTCATGCAATCATTGATAATTATAAGAGCCTTGTCATTTGTCCATTGGTTTTGTTGTTGTCAGGGAGTACTTTCATTGCATGCAGATATCTTCATAGGTATCCTGATCTCCTTCTATAGATTACACAAGGAGAATCCCAACACAGTGCACTAATTACATAGATCACACAAGGAGATTCTAAACACAGTGCACAGACTCTTTAGCTCACACAAGAAGATAATCTCGGCACAGCACACGTAGATCATACGAGGAGATCATCTCAACACAGTGCACCAATTACTTAGATCACACAAGGAGAATCTCAACACAATGCACTACTGACTAATTACTTAGATCACACAAGGAGAATCCCAACACTACACTAATTACCCGGGAGCCTAGGGCAATTTTGAAAAATACGAATTCACCCAGCTGCGGATCAAACTCTTGACCCTCTAGTCGGCATGCAAGTTTCTATTCACTGTGCTACCCAGGTTTCCCTTACAGAATTAGTTTTAGAATATTCTTTGGAAAGGGAAAACCAGTATTACATACCCCTATGGTGGCATCACCTACAGGATTACATACCCACCAGGCAAAATCTAATGATGTTTGTGTTTTCTGATGCACAGATTGCAACATCCTACTATCCTTTGACCAAGCAGAGACACAGAAGAGCTTCAACCGGCAATGCAAACTGGATACCCTGAAAAGGTTTATTTTCCTTTTAAATTACATTGCTTTTTAAAATATTTAGTTAGTGTTTTGTAAGTGTTATGGCTAGCTCAGTGACTGGCAGAAGAGTGGCTAGAGGCAGGCTCGCTCAGTGACTGGCAGTGTAGTGGCTAGAGGCAGGCTGGCTCAGTGACTGGCAGAAGAGTGGCTAGAGGCAGGCTCGCTCAGTGACTGGCAGTGTAGTGGCTAGAGGCTGGCTAGCTCAGTGTCTGGCAGTGTAGTGGCTAGAGGCTGGCTAGCTGGTCTGGTAGTCATAGGTTTTTATCTGCATCAGTTCAGATTTGTTAAAACCTTTTAAAACTGGCTCTTCGGTTGACCCCGCCTAAAATGTGTCTTAGAAAGTAAAGGTGGACAGTATAAAACTGACCACATCATCGTCCGAGTGCTGATTGGTCTATACAAATATGGGTCTAGCACAATATGCCCAAATGCACCTTGATGTGTGTAAAAGGTCCTTTGCTTTTATTGTTTACTTTCCTCACAGATGGGTGACAGATCTCAGGGTCGACCTCTACTACGGTACAAAGATGTGTGTAAATGGGACTTTGATTGATACAGGCATTTATATAGCAGCTTGGGAGCAAGTTGCCGCTGATCACGTTGCATGGCTGGCACAGATCAGAAATGGAATAAAGAAGAAAGGAGAAAATGATTGTGGATAAGGTCACACATCGAGTGTGTGAAATGTCAGATGGTGGATGATGGTGGAAATGACCATGTGTTCACATGCATCTATTTTGGGTGAACATTTACTGTGCGAATTGGTCTGATCAGTCACATTTGCTACTGCCATGGGTTGTAATTATGCCTTTTTTGAAGCACAGTGTAAAACTATTGTCTGTCAAGACAGCAAGGTGAAAGCAAGCGACTTACTATGTCCTTGCATCTTCTGTATTCTGTGTTCTCTTCCAGGACCTTTTCATATATCACAATGCCTTAGTTAAAAGATGCTCTGCATGCAGTATGATCTTTTACTAATTTATTCCAGTCCCCAATGCAATGGGGAAAATCGTTAGTGATTTATTTACATAATTCTGTGCAGTAAGCTGCTTTCTACCTCTCATTCTTTCTCTCTTAGGCATTTCACCAACTTATTTAGGAATTCAGTTGTTATATATTTTTCTGTGATCCAACCTCTTTAGTCTAAGACTTGAGTTGAGTCAAGAAATGACATCACAGCACTCCAGACATTACCATATATGCTCCATCCTTATCTCCAACAGCCAGCAAAGAGCCCCGACACCAATGGCTCTAGCAGCAATCTAATCACATCTGTATGTCTTTTAGTCTAAGAATGAACAAAACTGAACATGTTGTTTGACATTCAGTGGCATAAAAACTGTGATTATATTTTAGAGAAAGTAAATGGATACATTTATCTGGGCCTACATGCTCTGAGGAAAATGCAAAGAAAACCATGGACAGACAGAAAAACCAATGACCAAGTACTACAGGAGACAAATGAACATCGTAAACTGATTAGAGAAATTAGACGTAGACAGTCAAAATTTTTTGGACATGTTATGAGAAGAAATGGATTGGAGAACTTAGTGACAACTAGCAAGATCGAAGGGAACAGACCAAGAGGAAGACCGAGTGGAAAATACCTGGATGGCTTGGCCACATGGCATGGACGAGACAGGAACACTGAGCTGATCCACAACACTGGTGATCGAGTGAAATGGCGAGTCATGACCGCCCACGCTTTCCGGCATGGCACATGATTGATTGATTGACATGCTCCATACTTCTATGAAGGTAGTGGGGAAAACACTTAGAAACACTTAACAAACAGTTAGGAAGTTTCATGAAGGCAGAAAGGAGGTGATCATTGTCAAAGGGTAAGACAATTAAAATAAAGAACCCTTTTTATACACTATGAGGCAAATCGGGTAAGTCTTCCACCTCTCTCTGTCCAGTTTCTTCCGCATGATTAAGTTATTGTTCTACTAAGCAACTACAAAGACACTCAGTTATAAAGTAACAATTATTCTATCTCTTCTTTCTCCACCTACTCTTCCATCTACTTCTCTTCCTCTTTCTCCTCCTCTTCCTTTTCTTCTTACTTCTCCTTTTCTTCTTCTTCTTCCTCCTCTTCTTCTTGCTTGGATGGAGGTGTGTGGGTGGAGGAGGTTATGTGGGTGGAGGAGGTTATGTGGGTGGGTGATTGTTTGTGGGTAATGGGATGGTTGGACGATATGTGAGTGGGTGGGGAGGTGTGTGTGGGTTGGGGAATATATGTGTGCTTGGGGTGTGAGTGGATGGGATGTGAGGTTGGTGGGAGTGTGTGTGGGTGGGGAGATGTGTAGGTGTGGGGATGTGGTGAATGGGTGGGGGCATGTATGTGTGTCTGGGGTGTGTGTGTGTGGGTGAATGGGGGATGTGTGGTTGGGTGGTGGATGTGTCTCATAACATGGTAATATGCATTGTTTATATTTACAAAATTCATTTGACAGTGTTTTTCCTATGCACTATTGATGAATGAAAGATGAATGATTGGAAGGGCCGAATGTAAGACAGGCCTGCGTGCCCAATTTGTTACCCTTTGAAAATAAAGTCCGTTCATCCGTTCCTCTTTCTCTTCCTTTTCTTCTTGCATCACCTCCTTCTCTTCCTCTTCTTCCTACTCCTCTTTTTCCTCTCCTCCTTTTCTTCTTCTACCTCCTATCGTTCTCTTTCTTTTCTTCTTCACCTTCATACACACATGATGTTTGATACACTAAAATGGAAAAGATAGACTTGTAAGTGCTTGTTGGTCAATTCTACAAATACATCATTGATACTAGTCCTGTAGATCTGAGCCTGGAATCTCCGATAGAGACAGCAATACTGACCAGCTTAAGTGGCATTAGATGCGTACTTCTGAATCAGTGGAACTGCTCATTGGAAGAAAATGCCCAGAGGATACAACAGACGATGGCATGTAAGTTATATTTGTGCTATTGTGTACCCCTCCTGTACATTATATTGTATGTATGTGTGTGCATCTACCTGTCTGTTTGTCTGCCAGTCTCTCTCATTAATATATATATATATACACACACACTCGCATAATATATATAGTATTGCAGCAGTGGTAATGCAGTGGCTAGCATGATTGCCTATTGACATAGTGATTATGTATTCAATTCCCCTTTGAGGTTTGAGGTTTATTCATAGTTTTGAGCTCCCATGTTAAGCCAGCTTTAAATGGGTACCAAGAAATTTTCTAGGAAACAAAGATCCCTGGCATGATATTGACCACGTTATCTGTCGATTGCCGATTGGTCTATAAAAATAAATGGCTAGCACCATGTGTCCTTAAGGTGTGTAAAATGCTTTATTTACTTTTTATTTAAAGGTGGCCATCATGATATTAATCAAATAACCCATCAAGTGCTGACTGTTTTAAAATATGGGTCCAATTGTCTAAAAATGTTGGTATAATCATCTTAAAATTTGGGGCCGATTGTCTAAAAATATGCGGCTAGTAGCAAATATTGAAAGTGAATGATTCAATATGAAATTATACAGTACCTTTGTGGTTAGAGAAAAAAAAAATTATTTATTTGCTTTCTTTAAATTCTTTCACATTAGAATTATCCACAAAGATTACATTGAGTCAAGTGATCTTTGAAATATGAACAAACCTGCATTTTGTGAGATGATTAATCTCTGCTGTTTTCTTAGTTTTACTTCAGAAAGGCAAGACGACAGGGCAAACATCCTACCTGCTCCAGAACCCACAGAGAGTGCGCATGGAAGAGAAACTGGCTCAGAGCATGGCAGCGAAAGCCAAGGATATAGCAGCAAACAAAGATTCAAAAAAGAACAAAGATGAAGGAGTTGCACCAAAAGACAAACTTAAAACCAAAGATAAAGGTATTTTACTGTGTATTCTTGAGTGTGTCTGTAAGTGTGCGTGCATGTGAATGTGTCCTGCATGTGTGTTTGTTTAGTAATAACTGTGTCTCTCTCTGTTTGATATCTGTTATTGATTCTTATTTGATAGTTTTCCATAGAATAAAAATCATCTTTCAACATAGGCATGCACTTCTTTGAATGTTAGGCGTTCAATTGATGACAGTGTAATTGTTAAAGTCATTCTTCATATTTCTGCAATAATCATCATCATGTGCCGATACATGCCAATAACCATGGGAGGTCATGTTTCGCCATCTTACACGATCACCAGAGTCGTGGATCAGCCCTGAGTTCTTGTCTCGATCATATTTCTGTAATATGTTCCAGCTATTTATGGGTAGTGCTGCAGCAGCCATTTAATTATCATATAACTTGATTGGCATGACTACAGTAAGTGTTTGAATGTCATATCATATTTGTCTGATGAACAGGGCAGTAGGTGTTCAGCTGTAATAGGGTTTGCCATATTCAAAGAACTGCATCATAAGGTCGGCTGTGATAGGATCTTCCATGTGTGAAGAACTTAATTATAAGATAAGCTGTGATAGGATTTTCCATATGTAAAGAACTTAATTATAAGATAAGCTGTGATAGGATTTTCCATATGTGAATAACTTAATTATAAGATAAGCTGTGACAGGATTTTCCATATGTAAAGAACATATTATAAGATAAGCTGTGATAGGATTTTTCCATATGTGAAGAACTTAATTTTAAGATTAGCTGTGATAGGGTTTGCCATATGTAAAGAACTTAATTATAAGATAAGCTGTGATAGGGTTTACCATATAGAAAGAACTTAATTATAAGATAAGCTGTGATAGGGTTTACCATATGTAAAGAGCTTAATTATCAGATAAGCTGTGATAGGGTTTGCCATATGTAAAGGACTTAATTATAAGATAAGCTGTGATAGGGTTTGCCATATAGAAAAAACTGAATCAGGTTTTCTGTAGTCATAGGGTTTATGGGTAAATCACTGGCTTGCAAATACATCTGTTCAATACAATCTGCCAGTAAATTAGAATGTTCTTTTTCCTAACCAAATACACCTCTTAGGTGGATGGAGGCATGCAGCATGGATTTCACTGAGTAGGTCAAATATGGCAGTGATCACCACATCTCATAGTCCCAACACTTCACATGGCAAAACCTGACATATCATTATTACTCTTCTTCTTCTTATGTCACACAGTGTTCATTATCATGTCTGTCTGCAGTCTTCTGTCTCATGTACTGCCAGTAATTTCTGAAACAGATGTTTCTCCAGGCCATGATGTCAAACTGTCTAGCATCTTCTCTCTCAGATTCCCCCTGCCTCTTTTCCGCTCCAAATATGCTGTTGTCGTGACAGACATAAGCTTTTCCCTTTTCATGTGTCAAGAGAATGGGGATTATCTTCTACTGATGGGAGTAACCACTTCTCTTTGTGCAGGGATAACAATACCTTGTTTTATATCAAGAAGTTATTATCATTATTTGTATTATATTGTATTAGTTAAACCAAGAAGTTATTAGTAACATTAGTTATATTATATTATATATTATATTAGTTATATCAAGAAGTTATTAGTAACATTAGCTATATTATATTATATTAGTTATATCAAGAAGTTATTAGTAACATTAGTTATATTATATTATATATTATATTAGTTATATCAAGAAGTTATTAGTAACATTAGTTATATTATATTATATATTATATTAGTTATATATTATATTAGTGATATCAAGAAGTTATTAGTAATATAGAACTATATAATTTAATCAGTCATCTATTTTTATACAGATAATGAGAGTACCAAAAGTGAAGAACAGAACAAACTGCAAAATGAGGAGTCTGTAAAAGAAGTGCCTTCACAAGATTATGGGACTATTTCTAGAAGTGTTTTTAACATGGTCTGTTTTGGGATGCCAAATATGATTGTTACTCAAGACATTTCACCAAATGATAAAAACATAAAAAAATAGGTTGATATTGTTTGGATCATTCATATAATCATCAAAAGTCATTGCTTTTGAAACTTTACTGCACACATATCTGTCAGTTAAATATATACTTTCAATAATTTTTATCTATAGTCAGTTTATAAGCCATTAGTCCATTAGGTAGATTTTCTGGGCATCAGTCACCTCACCATAAATTTATGTTTATATACTTCCTCTCCTTCTTTTGCGCTCATCCGGAGTTTTTTTCCCGGATGTGATTGCATTGTGCCTGTTTACAGCAGAGCTGCATTCTTGCGCCGTTAGGCCGACACATCCGACTTCTGCTGGCATTTGTTGACCGGGTTAACCTTCCCGGGGATGTTTATATACAATATACATGAAACTAAATCTTCTAGAAAAGTATTTTTTTTTTTTTTTAACATTGTGCATCTTAATAGCTGTCTAAGTAAATTATATAAAATCTTTCTTAATTTTAACATTCTGTTATCTTTGAAAATGTGTTTTTTATTTACATCAAATTTGTAATTCTTTGTTGCATTATATCCTTAACCTATTGTAACCAAATAGGCCAGTCTACATTCATCATGGTCTGTATCAAAGAAAAATGTAACATACAAATGTGATATAACAATAGAAGAGAAAATGCCACACCAAGTTAAGTTGAAATACCTATCAGACGACAGAAGCAGAAGCGTGACTGAGATTAAGAGCAAAATAGTTTAATTAAAGCAGCACTTCAGAAACTGAACAGTATCTTGTGGAAAATGTCACTCCATTGAATGTCAGTAATGACATTTTGTTACTTTTCCAGTTTGTTACTTGTTCTAGTAAAGCTTACCATCTACTTATCGTTATTTGGTGATTCATTCAATTGTCAGAAATAGAGTGCTGAGATGTTACATGGAGCCTGCTTTGTTGAATGGCAGTGAATCATGGAACATTAATGAACAAAATAGGAAGAGCTTGGAAGCAACAGAGATGTGGTTCCTGAAATAAATGTTGCAAATACCTTGGACTGCCAGAGTAAATAGTAATAATTGCATGAAAGAGGCTAACGAAAATACATATTAAATACAGCTATCAGAAAGAGACAAACAGCTTTCTTTGGTCATATAATGAGAAGAGAAGCAATGGAAAACATTGTGACAACTGGAAAGATCGAGGGGAAGAGAGGCAGAAGCAACCAAGAGAAATGATGCTGGACTGAGACAGTGACATGGAGGAATATCTTCAACAGAGCTGAATCAGAACTCCGTGGACAGATCCGTGATGTGACATGAATTCATTAACCAGATGACAGGGCACATCATGATGATGACATTCATCATTTGCTTACCCACTGGTTTGGGGTCATGTGTTCAAAACCTTCTAAAAAGTGTGACTGGGACTCCCAGGTGAACCCTTCCTAATATGAATATCTGGAAATGTTCTGGGAAATAAAGGCAACAGGCACAATACTGACAGGAAAACCCACTGAGTGCCTATTGGTCTACAGATATATGAGGTTAGCACCATATACACCATACACCTCGAGGCATATAAAAGGGTCCTTTATCTATTTCTACATTTATCATTGACTGTCTGGACTGGTAGAAGACTAAGTCTTCCTCATTTGTTTAAAAGTGTTGAATTCTGTATTTACTAACAGCCAATCAGGTTACAGTGTCTCAAGTCAAGAAAATAACACGTGTCTGGTTTCGTTTGGCTATACAATGAACTAATATGTGTGCGATTATCATTATTTTGCTACAATAGAGCTGTTTAATTTTTCATGGCCATTACATTGCTCTGTGGTACACCTGTTGCATTTCATTTCAGCCTATAGAAAATTATTTTAAATCTCTTTGTGTTTTTGTTTCATGCACTGAGGTGCTAACTGATTTTCTATGTAATGTCTGGGATTAGATTAGCTGGCTGTATAATTTTGCTGTGAAGTCTAATATAAGATTAGGATTAGTTTGGTACCATTTTTCAATGCACCTTTACATGCTTTGTCAACTTTATACTTGAAGTATAAATAAATGTTAAAACATATGCTTTGTTATAGCAGTCATTGAAATTAATTGATTAATTATTTTTTTTAAATTTATATGTGAGCCCAACACAGTTGTGAACATTCAGCAAATAAGACTAGTTTACTATTGATAGCTTGTAGTTGTATATTTGTTGAGGAAACTTGGCTTTTTATTTCCATCCACACTGTGTGGGTGGAAAAGAGAGTTAATCAGTCTTCAGGAATCCCTGTGCATTCGACAGGTTATAAAACGCCCTCCTCTTCGATTTTTCAACTCTTCATAAACTATGGCCATAAAGTTAACTAAGAGAAAAGCATTTGGAATACTGTATTCGATGAACAATAAGCGATTTCTCAAATATAGTGAGGCTTAGCAATTAGGCTGTTCCAGTCAGTTTTATGCAAACACAAAGAGTTCATTTTAAATTTGAAATTACCAAGGGGATAACAAATGCTCCACATTCGACTATATGTTTTAAGTGTTTCAGCTGAAGTATTATTCATTTATTCACTTCATACGACATATATCTCTGCAGTATGCACTTGACAAGATGCAGTGAGATATGCCAGCAATCAGATTATCATATTCTTGATTTATTCTCATTATCTTAGTCTTTCACGATGAATTGTTAGACCTAATTGTTGTCATCATGTGTCAAGTGTATTTAATTTATTTTGCATCTTATGTACTCTGTGCCTGGTCTATCTGGCTGAGGGGTTAGCAGCTTTCTCCGTAACCCCGAATACTCTCCTGGTTGACGTGAGCGCACGAGAATTGGAAGCGGTTCGAGTCGTGCCAGTGACTTATGAGAGTATGGAGCTGGTCGCTCAGAAAGCAATGGCAAACTACTGAGCGTAATCTTGCCAAGAAATCAACAATCAGCTGAAAGATGCTGATGTTGACAGCGATGTCCTGTAAAGGATATGCAAAACATTTTTTATGTACTCTGTGTGCATGTTTTGGGAGCCTGCTTGGTGTCATAGACCTGTGTATGTTGTTTACCCATGGATGATTTCTGTAAATAGCCATTTTTGGTCATCAGCGAAGTCCAGACCATCCAGCTGCTTCCTCAAACTCCATTGACTTGTATATCTTGTGGCAGCTATGTTTGTGTTCATAATCCAGTCTGTAGTCGGTAAGAATAACAAGTGACAAACGGCATCTCTGTTGCACCCCTGTTCTTATATTTGTGATATTGCCCACAGTGTACAACAAAGTTATTTGTGCTGTGGAATCTTGTAACATAACAAACACAACCTCTCTGCACACACACACACACACAACACCAAGTCATGTGCTGCCATTCATGTCATCTTGCAATTTGTATAATTAGTTTTGTTATATTTTTACTAGTGTTCCCAGTTTTTATTTCCCTTGTTCTATTCAGCACAAATGTTCAGATGTGTCTCACTTTGGACACATAAAAAACGTGGTAAATATCAGATAGTGAATGACATTTCTGATGATATCATGCAGAATGTGTTATGTACAACAATATGTACACAAAGTTATTCAATAAATTATTTTCTCAGTGAACTTGTGACTTTTCAATACATATTGACAACAATTGATTTTTGTGTTGATTACAGCACATAAACATATGTACTTGTATAAGGAAAGATGAGAAAGGAAATGGCCACCCAATCTCATTGTGCCATGATTTAGTATATGTTAAGGTCTTCCATTTCACAATTCTATGACAGGATCTGCCATTGGATTATCTAAACTTCTTTTTAGACTAGTATTGCAAATTCAACAAACAGTTTTCACCAGCAATGAATACATTCTTAAACAGAGTACACAATAACAAAAGCTCTTATCTAGATATGGATATGATGTAGCTTGTTTTGGGCATGTCACAAGATGTACAGATGTCAGAATGTAGAAGTTGACATCTTTATGACACGTAAAACAAGAACAGAATTATGAAGCTCTAACATATATTGGACATGTCACACACGTACAGATGTCAGAATGATGTAGCTCCAAAATATATTGGGCATGTCAAACATGTACAGATGTCAGAATGATGAAGCTCTAACATATATTGGACATGTCACACATGTACATATGTCAGAATGATGTAACTCTAACATGTATTGGACCTGTCACACACATACATATGTCAGAATGATGAAGCTCTAACATATATTGGACATGTCACACACATACATATGTCAGAATGATGAAGCTCTAACATATATTGGACCTGTCACACATGTACAGATGTCAGAATGATGTAGCTCTAACATATATTGGACATGTCACACACATACATATGTCAGAATGATGTAGCTCTAACATATATTGGACATGTCACACACATACATATGTCAGAATGATGTAGCTCTATCATATATTGGACATGTCACACACATATATATGTCAGAATGATGTAGCTCTAACATATATTGGACATGTCACACACATACATATGTCAGAATGATGTAACTCTAACATATATTGGACATGTCACACGCATACATATGTCAGAATGATGTAACTCTAACATATATTGGACATGTCACACACATACATATGTCAGAATGATGAAGCTCTAACATATATTGGACATGTCACACACATACATATGTCAGAATGATGTAACTCTAACATATATTGGACACGTCACACACGTACAGATGTCAGAATGATGTAACTCTAACATATATTGGACCTGTCACACATGTACATATGTCAGAATGATGTAACTCTAACATATATTGGACCTGTCACACATGTACAGATGTCAGAATGATGTAACTCTAACATATATTGGACATGTCACACACGTGCAGATGTCAGAATGATGTAGCTCTAACTTATATTTTACACGTCTTACACGTACAGATGTCAGAATGATGTAACTCTATCATATATTGGACATGTCACACATATACAGTTGGGAATCTCTCTGGTGAAGTGGTCAAGCTGGCTGTCTGCAGACGAAAGGTCACGCTTTCATTTTCAGGCTCTGTCAATCAATCCACGAGTGAAATTTTTCGGAGGTTCCTGAAGGTTCTCGCTGGAGTACAGAATTTGTGATCTGTGCGATGCTTTCAGCAAGTCACTCTGCAGAAAGAGACTGAGCCAGATGGGATAAAACCTGCTGCAATAAAGTAGATCCTGCTGCCTTTACACCCCTATTAAAACAAAGTACCTGTGTCAGAGATTATGCATGCACTCACAGCAACATGTAGAAAACAACCAACTCGACAAGATAGTAAGATGCACTATACAGAATGTAATTCTTCACTTTCACAATGATAATGCTGCACACACAGAATATACAAAAGGCAACCTTCATCAATCAACATACAACTGGAAGCACAAATCTTCACACAAGCTGGTCTGTCTTCCACTGCCTTCAGATGCCCTACATGCACATGTACCTAGTTTATGGTGGCAAAGCCTAGGCAAGTTTAT
The DNA here is from genome assembly GCA_014155875.1 of Cepaea nemoralis. NCBI lineage: Eukaryota > Metazoa > Mollusca > Gastropoda > Stylommatophora > Helicidae > Cepaea > Cepaea nemoralis. The sequence goes on along the minus strand of JACEFZ010027649.1, from coordinate 269,594 downwards.
ACTCTAGCCATGAAATGCATTGAACCCAATGGATTCTTATTATCACATTCACGCTGGGTGATGACATATTCATTTCTGGTGGTTGTTCACACCATTGTACATAAACAGATAAACCCATCACATGTACCTATCAACATTTAAACATCTGCAAGACAAAATTACCTGTTTCACATGAACTCAATTATACTGTATCAATATCAAAACATTTGAGTATGTTGAAAATCATTTGATTTATATCTTTAGATAACAACCTGCCCTACATGTTTCATTTCCTCATATTTATAACATGGGCAAGCAGAGTTTGAAACAAGGCAGTCTGTCTGTCTCTATGAGCAGGATAATGTAACAGTACTGATGGATCAGTGTGAAGAGTTGGGAGATCAGATGAGACTTCACAGCTAGACTGAAGGGCAAGGTCATCACAGAACAGAGCTGAGCTTATCCAAGCATGAGAATGGAAACGAACGCAGTCACTGCAGCTCTAAGATGGGTTTCTGATTTCCCATTCAGTAAAGTAGTCATGTGACAGGTGTATGTGAAATCAGAGGGCAAATGGACTGGCTCCAGGAGAATCACTGAGGCTGAACAGAAGAGACTTGATACTGTTTATAAATAATTGCTGGTTGATTGAAGCAATAACAATTGCTGACCACATGTGGCTATGGCTAACGGAAACAGGGATCTGATTTGATACTAACAGGAAGGAACATAGTCAAGAATGGAGTGTATGCATGTGTAACCAACTTGTTTAAGTTTTATCTTCTTCTTCCTCTTTTGTGTTCATCCGGAGTGTTTTTTCAGACGTAATTGTATGGTGCCCAGTTTTGCGCACGGAGGCCGACACATCCAACTTCTGCGGGTGTTTGTTGACTGGGTTAACCTTCCCAGGTGCTTCGAAGGACATTCCACTCTCACTCGGACGTTTTTGCATTGTGCCAAGTTTATGTTTAAGTATCTATTCTTTGAGATCTTTTGAGGGAGACGGTGTCCACCTCTGGCTTAATTAGACCTGGATCGTCTCAAGATGTTGACTGTTCAGAATTTTACAAACTAATGAAGAGGATGATATTAACCTCCGGATTCTGGGTAGTGGATGAGTCATCTAACCTTCTTAGACAAGAGCAAAACAATCGTTGCACCTGCCTGCATGTTACATATGTTAAAAATCCCATGGCAGTGACAATTAAACAAGAAAAAGACAAAAAGACCACTGCCTAAGCAAAATTTCTACATTAAAAAAAGTTACTCACAAAAGATTAATATGGAAGGGAATTGGAGCACTTATCAAGATATATGTGTGCAATGAAAGTGACCCTTTACAAATCAAACCAACCAAACCAAAGGTATATATGCACAGAATTATAATCCACCTTATGTTTACAGTTTGTTTACTGGGTCTTAGTTGTGCATGTGAACATGTTTAAAAACCATCTTATTGGTTATAGCATTTAGAAGTGTTTTGATAGCCAAAGCTGAAATTCCATAACATCTAAATATCTTAAAATGAATACTTGAATAATATGTATGTTTTATACTGTCACACACATGAAATCAGATGCAAAATAAACTAATTACACTGAATAGGAACAGAAACCAGTTTGGTCACTTTGAAACCCCAAATAGATTCCAGAATTTTCTCTAAGAAGTCATTAAGTAACAGGAATTTTACTAATAACTTTTTTCATAATAGTGCGAACCAGAAATGTTGTTTGTTTTATTTCTCAACATAGTCCCACTTGGTCCACTAATCCACTAGCTTGTTGATGCCTTCTAGGAAACAATTTTTGGATGTGGCCTTAAACCAATATTGCTCCAACTCCATTACTTTCAATTTTGAAATCTTTATACCAATTCATACACTCTCCCCTGACTCAAACAACTGTCTTCATATTCCACAGTAATTTTTCAGTAGATTTCACAAGGTTTCACTCCCTCTGACCACAAACAATGAATAATGCCTCCATGGTGCAAGATGATAGTGTGCAGCCATTTAGTCACTAGCTATTGCACATGTGCAAACCTGCTTGATCCTCATGACCCCTATATGGGGTATTGCTTAAGAGACAGTTTGTGTTCTAAATAACATTTTCCGTTGTCCATCCTCTTCCATGCACTTTATAATAAAATTCCTATTATTTAATGACTTCCCCTCCTAGATTAGAAAAACAAAGCCATTATGTATATAGCCTATTACTTTCACATCATGAAACTATAACCTGGTATGTTTGGATTCATTGAGAGTTCATGCCCCTGGGAACAGTTTTACATTTACTCATCACCTTTTATGGTATTCACATACTCATCTGTGTGTACACACACACTCCAGTTATTTAACACACACAACCCTTTTTGGTGTATATAGGCATACATATATTGTTCTCTGGTTATTTGAAGTTGGAAATTTTACTTTTATGTAGCAATGGTTAAAGTATTTCTTTAAGGGAGCTGATCCATCAGTAATAAACTACAGTACTAAGGGCTTCTCAATGTATTCCAAATGGTTGCCACAGTAAACCAAAGAACTGCGCCTGAACCAGTGGTTTGCTATCACATTGTAATACAGTAAAACCTGGGTTTTCATCAATAATCCGTCTGAAAACAATCAGCAAAATCCGAAACCAACGAAAACCGAGGCAATTATTTCATATGAATCAATGTAAATCCAATTAATTTGTTCTTGACACTCCAAAGTACATACCAAAAACTTATTTCATAGAGAATAAATATAAGTTTATTACTATTTTTGTGTGTGTGCCTTAGACTTGTCCGAACTTGCACCTTCGCCATGCCCAATAACACTGTGTATGCTAGTGTGCCTCTTGAATTTTTCAAACCATCCTCTGCTGGCCTTAAAATCACTTAGTACACTAGCACTCGTCCCAGGGATTTTCTTAATGAGTTCGGCATACAACAGTCTGGTCTTTTCACATATGATTGCCTCAGAAACAGAATCGCCATCTAAATGGTTTTGATTTATCTAAGTTAATAATAATCTTCAATTGTTTGCGATCTCTGTTTCGTTGGGACATTCATGCCTTTTGCTACATTAGCCTCCTTTATTGCTTGAGTTTTTGACACAATGGAACTTATCATGGATGGTGGCTTTCCATAATGCGCCCGATTTCACCAATTTTAATGTCGCTTTTGTATTTTATTATTAGCAAGTGATGCTCACACAACAAAATACAACGCCAAACTAAGCAGAAGAAAGCTTGAGTCCCATTGTTTTTTTCAAAATTAGCAGAAAGGTCATGCGGGCATGCCGACAAAATTCCGAGGCAACCGACGAAAACTGAAACAAATTTTTCGCTGAAAAAAAATCTACAAAAACCGAAATCGGCAATAACCAAAAGCAACAAAAACCAATGTTTTACTGTATAAAAATATTTTCTGTCAAATTACTGTACATTTTTGTCAATATAAACAATTACATTTGTTTTAAAATGTCACCAGCCGAAAACTAATATCTTGAATATTTTGCTGAAAAGTCTAAACTTACTTGCTATTAGTCAAACACATGGAATATCACATAGGTACAATTCTAATCTAATCACTTTTGTCAATGTGTTAATATGAAAAAATATATTGTAATATAATTTTACTGTAGTAAATGTAAACGCTTGTATAATGTAAATTCACAGATAATCACATAAATCTGGCATTAACATGACAGCTGTTCCATGACATAAATTTGCATTGCCAGGTAAGCTAGTCTAAAATTATTTGAAAATCACTGATGTTGACCATCTAAAAAAGGACTATTGGAAAATGGAGGCATGTATTACTGACAGGGTAATTAAAATGAGGCATGGACCCATCATGTTACTGTCATTGCAAGCGTCTGTATCACAGCTGAGTATACATCCCTTCATTCTTCTTCCATTGTATTTGATGACTTTCATCCAGCCACAGTGACTTTGTCGTCCTATCTCTGTCTCCGAGTTGGTGCCTCCATCATCCACAACACAGTTACGTACCACGACTGTGTAGTTGATGGACTCTGGGGAGGAATTGTTGTTTTATTAATGTCACATGAGTAACTGAAATGCTTATTTTATTGAATGTCACATAAAGAACTGGCCAGCCCATGAGGCGTGCCCAGTGTTATTTAACTCGCTTACAGAGATGTCGAGAGCGGAGGGCTTAAGCGCCAGTGAATCCACTTCCTTGTCCAGAATGAGAGACTTGGAAGTTGTGGCACGACCAGACACGAGAGGCACATCGGGAAAATGAGGGACGCCTCGTCAACCACAACAGTTGGCACTATTAGCCTCCAGACGCTGATACTGATGCATATATTGGGGGGAGGATATGGACTTGGCTGAAGTGCAAAAATAATATCTCAACAGACTAACTGACTGGACTACTTCAAATATTGTTACAGTTAAAGGCAAAATTATAGGCTTCATTGCACCGGGTTTTATCCCACACAGCTCAATCTATCCATAGCTTAACTAATTGCCCTTCAAAAGAATCGCACTAGAGCACAAACTTAGTGGCTCCGATGATCACCTTCAGGTCGCGCAGGCAAACCAGATACTACGGCAGTTTTCTTCTGGGCATGTCCCATGTCAGCGGTTACTGTCCACGAGTTTATTTTGCAGCAGTTCTCATTTGCCTTTGTTTATTTTGTTTTGCTCATGAATGGTTTGCAGTCACAGCGTCCATTCTGGCATTTATGATTGTGTTTTCTGACTAGAGAAGCCAGTGTGGCCGAAAGGTTAGAGTGCTCACTTATAAACTTCCTTGTGCAGATGGCGAGGTTGTGGGTTCCGGAACCTGGACTTAAATATTGACTTGTCGTTCAGAAAACAATGGCAAACTATTGAATGTAACATTACGTACGAAATCAACTTGGTATTGATCGTAATCTCCCGCAAAGGACGTGCAACATATTTTACTAGTGTGCTTGATAGAAAACTATGGAAAATGAACAACCAGTTGTCCAAACTAATGGTGATGAGAATATGCTAGTCAAGACAGATGGACTACACACACGGGATTACCAAAAATTGCAGCTAAAACTCATGGGAGAAATTTATTCAAAAACCCTTATGCAGTAAGAACACAAGAAGATATGTCAGATGTGTTCACAGTCAATACAGGAGTGAGGCAGGTATGTGTGCTCTCTCCTCTGCTATTTAATAAGATGGACAGAATATCGAAAGATGCAAATTTTGACAAAACAGATTCAGAAAACTTAGAACTCTTTACTCCAGATGAAACAACTGATCCACAGGAAATAAATGAACTTCTATTTTCAGACGATCAGTGCTTGTTTCACATAGATGAGGGCAGACTTCAAAGTTATATTATTAATCTGAGTTCAACCTGCAGCAGATACAATATGAGTATAAATATAGCCTAAACCGAAGTAATGCAAGTTAGCAGATCGCCTAGCCCACTAAGTATACAGATAAATAGCACAACTCTGAAACAAGTTAAATAATTTAAATATCTTGGGAGTATGATCACATAAGATGGCAGAATGGACAGAGAAATTGAAATCAGATGTCAAAAAGCTAGTGCACTTACATATCAACTATCACCCTTACTGAAACATCCAAATATACCCATGTCCGCAAAACGACAGATAATAAACAGCATATTCACACCAACCCTATGCTACCAATCTCAAACTTGGACTTTATCCAAATCACACTTTCGCAAAATCAACACCTGCGAGATGAGATGCCTGAGGAGAGCTGCCAACTTAACAATCCGAGACCGAGTAAGAAATGCTGTTATCAGACAGACAGTGGGATCAACACCTTGTGCCACATTTATTGAAAGACAGAAGATCAAGTGGTTTGGCCATGTCGTTAGAATGCAACACCATCAACTACCATCACTGGCCTTACATCAAAGATCATTTGCGACGAGACCAAGAGGACGTCCAAGAAGAAAATGGATTGACGACATCAAAGATATTGTACAATCACACGGAATGACACTATCCAGTGCCGCCCACCGTGCGCTGGAGCGCAAATTATTCCTCCCCACGACGCCGTCAAGCGTTTTGCAGACAATGAGTAAACATGTACTACAAACATTTTCAAACCATATCATCATATCAGGAACCACATCTCCATTGCTTTCAAGCTCTTCCTAATTTGTTACTTAACATTCCACGATTCACTGCCATACAGCAAGACAGATTCTATATAACATGTCAGCTCTCTCTTTCTGACATCAATAATAGTGACTGATTACATGAGCTACAGTTAATTTTCTGAAATGTAACGTTGAGTTGAGTTAAGAACCAACATCACTGCACTCAGGGCATTCCCATACGTGCTCAGTCCCCTCGTTCAACAGCCAGCGAAGAGTCATACTACCAATCGTTCCCACCGCTATCTGATTAAAATTTCTCCTGGTCTTCCCTCTCAGTTTTGAGATTCTTCCAGAACCCCTGCCGATCCCCCGCAATCTCATTCTTTCCACATATGGGTTCTCAATCTGTTCCTCCGCCTTCTCCACCTGGTCCCACAAGCGCACGACCACCTCCCCCTTGTCCATAGGCAAAATTCCACCAAGAGGTGCCCTCCCTGCTAGCCTATCAGCCTGTTCATTCCCTCGTACACCCGCATGGCCAGCGCAAAATATCCATACAATTCTCACGATCTGTGACCTCTGAAGCGACGAGAGCCATTCCACACGAAACATTCCTTTCTCCACCTTGCTAAGCATACTCTTTGAATCCGTAATGAATACAACGTGTGTTGCAGTAGTCTCCTCTAGCCACCGGAATGCCGCTGTTACTGCCTCCACCTCCATTATCATGCTGGAGGTCGTAGTCTCATATACCAGAATATCCTTTTTCAAGACTCGCCCATTAGCCTTTGCAATAAAGCCCCAACCACTACATCTGTTTCTCACCACTGATCCATCGGTATAGATGACTATGTCACCTTGATGTGTGATGCTCTCGATCAGCTGTTGCACTTCAAACTCAGTACGGCCCGCTGCCCATTCTCTGCACTCACGACCCAGTGTTATTATTGCATTGCGCCAGTCCATCATGTCTTCCGGAACTTCTACCCACTCTCTTTCACGATTGATGGTCTCTAGATCACACACCTGACTTCATCATCATCATCATCATCATCATCATCATCATCATCATCATCATCATCATCATCATCATCATCATCATCATCAAGTGTCGTGCCGACTGGCGTAGGCAGTTCATGGCTCTCCACAGATCTCGGTTTTTGGTGTTCTGGATCAACTCTGCTGATGATATTCCTCCATGCCACCGTCTCGATCCATCCAGCAACATTTCTCTTGGTCTGCCCCTGCCTCTCTTCCCCTCGATCTTTCCATCTAACTTATAGAAATGAAATGTAACGTTTGCTTGACGAACTATTCGTCTTGTGTACCGACCATCGTGCCATGTGTGATTGTGAGTCTTTAATTAGTGAGCACATCCTAAAAATAATCTGATAACTGTTTTATGTGTGTTTAATTCGCCCATGTGAAAGTAATAACCTGTGATTTTGCTTTTATCCGTATTGCCTCTATTGAACAGCTGATGTGATAATTTGTAACCGGATGAATCGGTAAATAAATCCATGGTGTACCAGAGCAACTGGCCTGTAAACAGTATCTCTCAAAGCATGCTCATGAATACCAGCACACACTTAGTTACACGTCCTTTTTTACGGAAGACTGCAGCCAACTCAAAAATCCATTAGCTTTTTGTGATTTGCTAGACAAGTTATACGTCAATAGTTTGCCATTGTTTTCTGAACGACCGACTCTCATACCAACGAAATCAATGCAAAGCGATCGGTTTAGAAATCGCCTGCGGCTGATCTCGATCGCTCGACGAGATATGTTGTGAAACGAAGCCCTAAGACACAGGCGCTGGTAAAAGCCAAGATGATATTATTAGAGACACTTCGCGGTGATCATTGTATCTTGTCATCTCATAGTCTTTCTCTCTATCTCATGGACCATTTCGCAGTAACTTAAAAAAAAAAAAAAATAAAATCTGGGATTGTTAACTTAAGTACTACGGAACAATTCTTAGAATTGCATTGAGTCAGAAGAAGAACAATGGCGACATTCTACAAAATATGAACATCGGGGGGGGGGGGGGGGGGGGGGGGGGGGGAGGTAACAAACAAACAATGACTCATAAACAGCATCACGTCATGAAAACTGAAATACTTTGGTCATACTACACAGTCCATGACACGTCACAGGAGTTTGGAAATAACAGTGATGGAGGTCATGGTCTCTGGAAGAAGAGACAAGAGTCTATCAGCGCGAAGATGGACACAGACTACACACTGGGCAAGAAAGTGCACGAGGCAAACAAAATGACAGAGGGCCGAGAGTCTTTTCACCTGGTCGTGATGAGAGCGACATTCTGCTAAATACTTACTACATATTTTTCTTGGCGGAATTTAGTGTTGGCATTCTGGCAGCGGCCTTGTGCATAGTATACCTGTGTGGGCTGTTGGTTTGTCGAGACTCCTGTCTGCTCCACATTTCACATGGGGGAAGTGACCGAGGAGCATTTTGTGTGATATTCACTGTCACAGGAATGGAGCATTATACAACAACCCATTACCGTACAGTTGGAACAGCGGCTAACTAACTAACTGACTAGCTAACTTACTATATAATGATAATCTCATAGTTATTCATAAAAGCTCTTGTTTGAGCTTCATACCATCTACAGCAATCATCTTCATGCATTGTGTGCCCGGAAAGACACCAGTCCTGCCCTTTCTGTAGGCCCAGCAATCCTCCTCGTAGAACTTTCCTGTGTTGTTAAAGGTGTCTTCACACTCGGGATTCTGGTGGTTGACAGATGTACACTTGAAACACCCAATCGCCTCAGCTGAAGATGACAACAGTGAGATATCAGTCATTTGCGTACTTCGTTAATGTTAGTTATTTTACTCAGCAACAAGCTGTCATTATATACTATCTATTTCTACTTTCTAATCAGAGTGTTGTTTAACTTTAAGTGTATGTGCTGAAAAACCTCTCTTTTACAAGGTAGGATGTTATGTCATGTTATGTTATGTTATGTTATGTTATTGTATGTTATGGTATGGAATGTCTTGCACGACTTCATTACACATTGGGAATTTCCATGCGTGTTCAGTCCTCCCATTCAGCAGTCATTCCAAAGTATTTCTTCTCATTGTTCTCATGAGTGCCGTGACCGAGGCTAAAGGACTATAAACGAAGTTTCACAATCCCACATATTGTGTTCGAAATCAGTCGTAGGCGATTTGGACATTTTGAGTTTTACAGTGGTATGAGCATCGCTTGTTCAGCAAACAGTGGTAAACTAGTGTACGTAACATCGCTTAGAAAATTACAAACAGCCTCACAATGCGGGGGTTGTTTGCGACATGATAAAGGCATGTAACTAACATTCCCATGAGTAGTTGGTTATATCTCCTCTCTTGATCTCGAAACGGCATTGACATGCTTCATCAAGCTTCATTGACAATTCGTTATTTGTAGGAGTCAATCTTAGTCAAATTCCAAGGCACATAAATTCACCAGATATGATTTGTAGAATTACGAGAATGGAATACAAGCCGTATATTTTACATAATATGCACCTGCAGAGTTTCAAAAATGGGATTTGAGTGGTTTGGTACATTTGGGAAGATTTTGGGTGACCCAAAGTGGCGCATAGTAAACTAAGAATTTAGTTTATTTTATAAAAGGTCAATGACGGCTGTTTCCATATCACATGTAGGCATATGTGGGGTGTGGTAAAATAAGTAATATGCCTCTTTGTCACGCCACGGCGCTTATTGGGGATGTTGTAGAACATACACGGCATCTTTTTGGCGACATAGTAAGTAAGTAAGTAAATCTTTATTTTCCAAGGGTTACGAATTGGGCACGTAGGCCCGTCTGACATTCTGCCCTTCTTCTCTATTTCCTCTCATACATTCTTCCATTCAACATCTCTTATGAAGCAATTCTTTGAAACAAAAGAACAATAAGCATTAAAACGCATGAAAAATAATCAATAATACATGACTCGTTGAGGCAATGTTTAACATAGGCATCATAATACCCAAGGTGGGTGTAACGTGCCATACATATGGGAATGTTTGATTTTTTTTTTTTTGCTAGTTGTCGTTCGAGATAATTTACCATTATTATTGTTTGTGTTGCTGTTTTTTTTAAAAGGGGGCATGTAGTCTGTCCTGAGGTAGTGTTCAAACAGGTTGCGACTGTATGTATAATGATTGGTGGTGTCTTTGATTTCTTGTGGAAGATTGTTCCACAATTGAGTGGCAGAGTATGCTAAGCTTGTATTAAATAAGTCTATCCTAGGTTTAGAGACATGGAGTATATTTAGTCGTTCGCTATGTCTTGCATTATATTTAAACAATGGCCAAAGGTAGCTTGGGGCATTTTGAAATAGGATTTTGTGAATTAGTTTAGCCTTATTAAAAAGTAGGCGTTTGTGGAGTGGCAGTAACTTAAGACGTTCATGTAGGTTAGAATTGTCTGAAAGCTTATCACCATTGATTAGACGCACTGCCCTTTTCTGGAGTGAATAAAGGCGTTTTATTATTGATTTGGAGCATCCATCCCAGATTGTGGAGCAATAATCAATATGTGTTTGTATATGGGAAGTATAAAATATCCTTCTTGTGTTTTCGTCAAGGAAATTTTTAATTTTGGCAAGTTGGTATACTTTTTTGGCTATTTGTTTAACTAGGACCATACCATACCATTTATATAAATGGCAAATAACAGAGGGCCAAGTATAGACCCCTGAGGTACTCCAATATTAACGTTAATGGCTTGAGATAGAGATTTATTGTGTGATTGTGTTTTCTGTCTAATAAAAATGAGTTTATTAATGTCACTATATTAAAGCTTACTTTCATTGTTTCTAGTTTTTTAATTAGAATAGTATGATCTATCATATCGAATGCTTTTTTAAAGTCTATAAAGATCGTTCCACATAGAGTATTGTTGTTAATATTTTGATGCCAGTTTTCTATCATGTTTGTTAGGGCAGTATGGCAGGAATATTTTGGCCGAAATCCTGACTGACTGTCGACATGAGGCGTATAGGTTATTTGATGTTAGCACAATACTTTTTACCAATCGACGCTCGATGAATGACGTGAACAATATCACGACAGCTGCTTTTATTTCCCAGGAAATGTTATGGGACTCATTTTAAGAGCGTGATAGCAGGTCATTGAAAAGAAAATGAAATTCATGGGGGATTATCAATAGAAGAGGTAGAAAAAAAATTAAGAGTACGGGAAAACAATACTGGAGATTAGAAGGAGAAGAAGATGTATGTGGAAAACGTTAAAACCGCGCAGCAAATAGCTCCATCCATCATATGCCATGCCGATAAGCGTGGGCGGTCATGTTCTGCCATCTCACTCGATCACCAGAGTCGTGGATCAGCTCAGTGTTCCTGTATCGACTATGCCATGTGGCCAAGCCATCCAGGTATTTACGTCTCGGTTTTCCCCTTGTTCTCTTCCCTTCGATCTTGCCAGTTGTCACCAATTTCTCCAAGTCATTTCTTCTCATATGACCAAAATATTTTGACTGTCTACCTCTACTGTCTCTAATCAGTTTACGATCTTCATTTGTTTCTTGAAGGACTTGTTCATTGGATTTTGTTTGCATTTTCCCCAGAAACCACATTTCCACAGCCATCAGATGTTTTTCAGCTTGGCTGCTCATTGCCCACGCATCACATCCATACAAAAGTATAGGTTCTATGTAGCACTGCAACACTCTTTTTATCGTTGCAAATGACATTTTTTTTTATTGGTCAGTATGTTTTTCATCTTGCAAAAGGCTGCCTTCGCCAAGTCCATTCTTGATCTAATCTCTTCAAAGCATCTCCTATCAGATGTTATGACTGTTCCGAGATAATTACATCGATTCACTTGTTCAAGAATATTTCCGTTTACTTGTACATTACATTGTGATATTTCCTTCTTCTTAGTGACGACCATAATCTGTGTCTTCTTACAATTGAATTCTAATCCAAGTTATTCACTGTGTGCAACAATCGCATCTACTAAATGTTGCAGAACCTGCTCATTGTCTGCAATCAATACTGTATCATCTGCATATCTAATGTTATTGATGATTTGTCCCCCAATGATGGCTCCTTTCATATCGTCAACATTTCTGAAAATACTTTCACTGTACAGGTAAAAAAGATCTGGAGACATTACACATCCCTGTCTCAAACCTCTCTTAATAGGCTGGTATTGACCTACTTCATTTTCAATCTTTATGGCAACTTGTTGTTTTCAATACAGTGTATTTGTTTCTTATGAGCCTAAGGTCTTTCCCATCAATTTGCAGATCTGCAAGCATCTCCATCATGTTGATATGTCTTACTTTATCGTAAACCTTTGTGTAGTCAACAAAGCAAAGATGTAAGTCTTTGTTTACTTCTATAGAGCGTTCAATTAATGTTCTCGGCATACACACGGCATTTATTGTACCCTTGCCTCCTATAAACCCACATTGTTATTCTTCTATTTCGGGTTGTATCTTCTTCCTAACTCTTTGCATGATAATTCTAAGCAAAATCTTTGTGATGTGGCTCATTATACTAATTGTTCAATATTGATCACATTCCAAGGCTCCTGGTTTCTTCTGGATTGCAATAGATATAGAATTACATAAGTCAGGAGGTATATCTTCAGTATCATATCTTGTATTGAGCAAGGTAGTGGTAATTTTTGTTGAGATGTCTGGACCCGGGGATTTGCCAAATTTCATATAGTTAAGAACATTCTGAATTTCTGTTTTCAGAATTGATAGTCCTTCATTATTACTCCGAATATCATAATGTTCTTCTCTTGTATCACCATAAAGGTGTTCACACATAATCTGACAATGTATTTAATATCTCATGTTTTTCTATTATGACTATTCCATCTTTTGTTTTCAGGCAGCCTTAATAGGTAAAGAACACTGAAGCAAAAACCTGGCGGACAATCACTATACAAAAAAAGTATGCAACATTCAAGGCAGAAAAATTCACTATACAAAAATGTATGCAGCATTCATGGCAGAAAAATGCACTATACGAAAAAGTATGCAGCATTCATGGCAGAAAATATTATTATACAAGAATGTAAGCAACAATCATGCTGATAAATGTACGAGCTGCCGAGACTTAGTGGTTAATGCGTCTGCTTACTAGCACAATTGTCCAGGTTCCAATCCTTAGAAGTATCAGGATTTATTCTAAATTATCACGAGCTTAGGGTCGACCCAGCTTCGTGAAAGGGCATGAGATAATTTTAAGCATTTTCTGGAAATTGTCCAGGATTTTCAGAAATTTCTGGAAATTGTCCAGGAAGGAAAGACATCGAGGACTTGGGTTGGTGACAATACTTGATCATGCCGTGACTCAGTAAGTAATGTATGTATTTAGTCGCCCGAAGACGCACTGACTATACATTGCTAGACCCATATTTTTAATAGACTAGACGAGACTCGCCGGCTTCCTGGCCTAGAGGTTAGCGACTTTTCTCCGTAATCTCGTATACTCTCGTAAGTAACGTGGCGACGGTGAGAATCAGCAGTGGTTCGAATCGCGTCAGTAACTTAGGGGTATGTGAGCCGGCCGCTCAGAAAGTAATGGCAAACTACTGAGCTTAATCTTGCCAAGAGATCAACAATCAGCTGAAAGATGCTGATGTTGACAGTAATGTCCTGTAAAGGATATGCAATCATTTATTTATTTAGACGAGACTCGGTGGATGCATATGGAAAAAATCCGAATCTCCTTCGATCGAACCCATGAGCACCGGGATCACCAGGCGAGTGTCTAGCCACTACGTCAGGACGGTTCCCTTTTTATGATATAGTATATTTAAAAATCTAAGACTTTGTGTTCCCATGGCTGTGTCTGTCACCAGACTGTCTCTGCTTATTTAGGGTTGAGTGTGTTCGTGAAGAAATGTGCCGCTACAAACAGATAAGTGAAAATACCTACCATAAACTACAAAGCACAAAACAGCGAGTAGAATCAAATACCAATTGGCAATGTGTTCTGCCATAGTCTTACATTGTTGTTGACGTCACGCCTGAAAATAGAAGTCAATAATTTTGCTTTAACATGGGGGGATAACAAAAAAGTTAAGTATCCTTCTTACACGCCAGACGGCGTATTGGGAATACGATATTATAACAATCAATAATTCACTAAACAGAAAACTTGCGGTGAATATACGAAGCTTGATGGCCATTACATATTTTTCTGGCCGAAAGAATACTCGAAGCTCGAAAGAATACGTGGCCAGCCTTACCCTCCCCTAGCGAAGGGCGAGTCCAAGGATCGAACTCTCGTCCGATAGTGCTCATGCCATTGTCAGAGTAACGTCCTGACAATTACATAAACGCTGGTATACATGGTGCTAGCCCCATATTTGTATAGACCAATCGACATTCAGCGGGTGAGCAGTTAGTATCACGGCATTCAGCGTGTGAGCAGTTAGTATCACGGCATTCAGCGTGTGAGCAGTTAGTATCACGGCATTCAGCGGGTGAGCAGTTAGTATCACGGCATTCAGCGTGTGAGCAGTTAGTATCACGAC